>JACJUM010003085.1:4780135-4907040 GCA_020976665.1 Heortia vitessoides | reverse complement strand
ACACATACATAAAGAATACATACATAAAGAATATTCAAAAATAATTTATTTATATATATAAATATGTGATACACGGTGAAGGAAATTTAAATTAAATTGGTTGGATATTTTAAATTGGTCGAGTAAATTTGGAATTATATCGCACCAAACAAAAAACAATCAAACATTTTTTTATAATATATTTTTTCTCATTTCAACATTCTATAAAACAAGAACGGATATCTCGATAAAGCTCGAGTCTGAACAGTGAAGATATCTATCGTTTATTCAACGCAACCTTTGTCCTGCAGGTCTCTTGGGCGTCATCAAATTAAGTAACTGCGTCTTAAAGTCCGACCTAATTCGAAGCCACTTTCACTTATTTCTATGGAATTTACGGTAACTTTTATGTCTTATTTAGGATCCACATTAATGCAAGTATTCTCCAGTGTAATGAAACTGTAACGAATATATTTACTCTTCAAATTAAAATTCCGTGAGTGACCTCTATCAATTTTTTTATCACACGACATCTCATACTTTGACCTGACTCCCAGCTAGGGAGCGTAAAGAACTTGTGTTACGGATATCAGACAACAGACTAATGACAAATGTAGTACTTAAATATATGTAGATAATACCTACAAATAGAATAAATTGAAATATTCAGCATATAAATATTTGCCCTGGGTAGTGATCAATACTGGTAGAGAACAACATATGCATATTTTTCGATTATAAACGATGTGGTACGTGCAAATTGCCGTGTGGTACCGGCAGAGTAGTACCTCCTCCTATACTAGGTGTTGTAAGTATACTTTGCAAACCTTCAAAAAATTACTAAAGATTTGCCTAAAACATATGGGTCGTGACAACACAATCTCGGCAGTGCTAACCAAAACAATGGGTCGGTCCTAAATTCTATTCACGTACACCCATCTCGATATCTCTTTGCCAGGGTGCTGGCGAATTAACTCACCCTAGTAAAAGTTCATACCAATTTTGCTTATCTTCACCCCTTCTCTTTCGATCCACCCTTTATTAACTTATAATCTTATTTGAGTTACTTTGAAGGTAAGTTACCCAATAGCTAAATGTCTTATACATTTTAGACTGAGAATGATATAATTGCAATAATTGGGATAAATGAAATAAAGACGTTATTGCGTTTATCTGTAATTATGAAAGGAATAACATTTAAAGCCTTTACTTCAGGTATTTATATAATTAAATTTAAATAAATCTTATTGATGTGAAACATATCATAATCATAAACTTAATTGTAAGGGCTTATAACCTTTTACACCCTGCAATAGACCTAACAAGTCTGTATCTATGCAACATAACTTTTTTAACGCCAGATTTGTGTGACTTTGGTGACGTTAAATTGTTGCATTTTACTCCCGGTAAAAGTTAGGTGCAAGCACAGTTAATGACTTCATAACGACTTATAAGGAATCTCAGAAGTACTAAAATGTCATTATACAAGATTAAACGCGCCTGTCACTTTATGACCGCAACAAACTAATTAAGAGTGTCTTTACTCTGCTAGCGGTAGGTTTTATGGCTGGCGGATTGGTTGAAGTGCCGTTTTAAACATAATTGTATAAGTTGGTGTATGACTTTATGTCGACACCATACAAACTGTATACAGACTAGTATAGAATTTCTTTCACAATAGAAAGGTCGCTATTTACAAATGCAAGAGGCTATATACACCCACCAGAATGTAAAAGTTATGATACTAATACCAGTAAAATTGTATTGCTAACTACACTATGCTTTATTTAAATGTAAATGGGCACGTTTACGTAAAAACAAATTTAAATTTGAATAATTAAATAAATAAATTCACACAAAATTAAAAATAAGTCGCTTAAAGCACTTGTGTTACAAACATCAGAACACAGGAGAATCTGTGCTTTCTCTTTCAAAATTAAGTTTGAAATTATTAATTTAAACACACAGCTCTCACCCATTTCTACAAAAAAACACCAGAGATTGCATTCTTATTTGCAGACTAACATTGGCATGTTAGATGGCAATCTATAGGCCAATAATGATTCAGATATACATATGTATAATTCAACAAATAACGACCGATGATAATTGTACCTTTAGAATTTCCTGCTCTCTTAGTGCAACGTTTTAACGGAAAAGTAGAAAACAACTACAATTTTGTAAAACAATCTGAAATGTGAATATTTTATTTGTCAAGATCACGCTCATACTGATTAACGTTTATTAATACGTTTAATGTCACATGTGATTAATTATGGTGAATTTACGGATTTATATATTTAATCTAATGTAAAGCAATCTATTGTAAGTAACTGCTAATTTTATAATGGCTGTGTTCTGTGGTGAATTATGTTAAATGTATATCATATATACAACATAACGGTTCACCATAGCATCGTTTCACTAAAATTAAAACCTTTGTTCTTAAATATTGGTTGTAAATATTGGTTATTAACTAATTTATAACAGCGCAATGTGGAAAGGACGCTCGGAGACTTTTTACGCGATCGGAAAAAGGAAGGAATGAGGAGATTCGTAAAATAATAAAAGTTACCGGCATAGCTATGTGGAGTAGCAAGTTGAAGTGGCAGTGGGCAGGTTAAATAGTACACAGAACCAATAGCTGGTGGAGTCGTGAGGTTTTCAAATGGTGACCACGCACTGGCAAGCGCAGCGTAGAACATCCAGTCCACATGATGAAAGGACGAACCGATTAAAACTGCAAGATCGCGCTGGATGCAGCTTACACATAACCGGCCATATTGAATTAGCTTAAGGAGGTCTATGTCCCCTGTGTAATGGACATATTGTATCTGATATGATGAAGTAAGCCGCGGGGTACCAGCAAATTTGAAATATACGATCCTATAAGGGGAGACCAATGTCCTAATAAGAATTATGAAGAATGTTAATATCGCGAATGAAGAGCCACATCGTGATATTGTGATAGCGAGTAGTAAGTGACTTTATAGCCCTGAAATTACTTTAATCCACGCAATTAATTAAGTTAATCTGTCCTATATAAGCATACCATACCCGGAGTTTGTATTAGTTTTGATCTCTAAAAATGGCTTTTAGAGCCATAAAAGATTTCAGTAAATTTTAAGTGTACTTAGATGCATTTATTATTTATTTAAGCGAAAATGCCATTCTGAGAGATTCTGAGACATGAAACTTAAATTTGAAACATAAATTTATCTAACGAAATCATCCGATAATATTTCCAACAAACAAGCTCGAAGTTAGATCGTAATGTTACAGCAAACAGCCAAATCTCAAATAATTTTAAACTGGAATCCTCGCGGGAATCGTATCACACCTCGGATTGGCAAAGTTTCGTTTTATCCAACACTCCAGTTCTGAGGAGCAAATAAATAAAATTGAATTGCAATTTCAATGTCCTTTGCTTTATAATCCTTGTTAGCATTGATTGTGAAGACAAATAATGACAATTGGCCCGTTTTGCTACAGAAATAGGGTCTATTTTGGTAAAAATCAATATTGGTATTTATATGAGGTAGTCTCATACATAGGTCGTCTGCATTGGTACCTCCATCTCACCTTTTTTACCGCCTGGGTTGAATAATATCAGGGTTGACTATTTTCTTGACATAATGTCTCTAAGTTACAAGATACAAGCTAGTGATATCCTTGAGATATGAGCATCCATAGGCTGTGGTAACGGTTACTATCGACGCGGACTGTATACTTGTATGTCGACCTGCTGTAATAAAAAATCGCTATATATATATATATATACCTGCACGACATATACAGTGAGACATATGACTCCCAATGAGTTTTCCTACACTTTGAAGGGTTATTGTTCGAAACTTCCCCACTGGCATCAATGCAACGAGTATGCAGCTATCAATCCCTGCCCATACTTGGTATAGTGGCAGGTACTATTCCTGAGGGAATATATGAATGGATCAAATTACATACGTCTTTAAAAAAGGCCTATGATAAGGCCAACGCTTGTGTATGGAGTGAACCTCGAGCACTTTGAGGAAACTAAAAAAGCATGCCATGGTCAACGGAAATGTGAAATCAGTAGTCTAGTAACTGCTACAACTGCAAATAACTAGTCGTTTTTATTAAAGTACTTTCAAATCAGCCTTTGAAAGTCACTGCTAATCCCCGCCCTGTGCATTTGAGTTACATTGCTACTATTACGAATATAGCTACCAACATCTGTTGGTTCCGGTACCTCAGTCGTCTCTTACGACACTTGGTACAGGGAAAGGTACTATTCTACTCAGCCGGTACCATAAACGAACTGTGATTAATTGTGATATTTTATCTCTTCTAATAATATTTATATTCTAATATTAATAGATTCTATTATTTTTTTGTTTACTATGCAAATACAAGAGATTTATATTCAATAAAGGGAAAAAAACTATTGGCATTAAATTAGGTTAGCACGGATCGTAGAAAAGATTCAGCTGCAAGTAAATTTGGCGAGTTTAAGTATTAACCTTTATGGGTACCCGAACGGAAAGCAGTCTCCCGAACGTGGTCGTTAGATCGTGATCCCTCCCATTAAAAGGAAGAGCCTTAAGTTCGGAAAGCAAACGCCAAAGATTCTGGTTATATCTCCTCGGGGATATATCTTATTGGTACACACAAACACGAATTTACATATTTTTTGCAAGTATAAAAAACTAAATTATCCATACGATTTCATTTTAATGTTGTTAGTTAGATGAAGTGTTTGTTTGAAATTGCAAAAGCTAAGAAACTTTGAATTTTATTAGAAAAAACTGGTTATTACATATTTCATCTTGAGTCTTGATAAAATGATTTTCTAATCTTGAGAACGGTTGCTGCATGATAACCGAAACGTCAAACAAAAAATATTAAAGTAAAATAAACCGCGTTTAAAGAGTAGTTATATTATATCGTACTAATAGTATAATACTGCCAGTTAGTATGAATTGCTTGACTTAATGTACATAGAATGTTGCATTTGTATTCGGTTTTTTTTGTATTCCCGCAGTATTTTATACTTTGACCTGATTCCGTGATATATCGCTTAAAGCACTTGTGTTACGGACATCAGATAACAAATAAATCACAAATATATTACTTAAATACATATATTTAATACTCAGACACAGAACAAATATAAATATTTGTCCTTACTGGGGATCGAACCCACGACGTTTGGCGTACAAGACAGGATCGCTACTATCTGCGCCATCAGGCCCGTCGTTAAATAAAGATATTAAACATTGTTGCACCAAATTTTTCTGTCGAAAAACAAACTGATATTGTATTTTCTATTTACCCATTAATGACTCCTAATAAAACTATTGTTTGAAATTTTTCTGCACGGTAATTAAATGTCGAACAATAAAAATAAAAAGTTAAATGAACCGCTTTTTTTGACGATTAATTTATTTATGAAATTGTTTTTTTTATATGACTACGTCGACAATCAAGTATACAGCCCGAGCATATAAACACTCGTTATATACGGACACACGGATATCACTAACGCGTTGACAACCTGGTGAATTGCGTATTTTATGCCACATTACCCAGTAAATTCACTGCCTTCACCTTCAGACCGAAACACAGCAATGCGAACACTGCTATTTGGCGGTAGAAATAGGTAAGAATGAGTTACAAATGCAGACGACCTTTTGTATAAGGTCTACTTAGTCTATATTAGTTGCACTAGAACATCGTCGTCGACCGTTGGATTTGGATTGAATCATTTTTATTTTTATTGATCTATGAACCATTGTTTATTGTATAACTTTTGCTGATCTCGGTAGGTTCTTACGAGTCTTTAACTCGGGACAAGATTGTGCCATATTTTTTCTTTTAGCGGTCGTTTGCTCTCGCGCTAGCATCAAGTTCCATTTGCTGCAAGTCACTAGGACTTCTCCAAGTAGGAATGCAAACTTCTTGATTTTGTTATTTGGACTGTGCTTTTCCATGTCTACCTGCCAGTAAACAAAACAAAACGAATGAACGTATAATAATTTTATTCTAATCTAACTTGACGGTTTTTAGTAGGTTGCAGCTATTTACAGTCAAGTTATTTTTTAACTCCTGTTTATTTTATTATTAAATAGATGCATATTGTATTTATTATGAAAGACAAAATTATTGAAGCGTAATAATCAGTTACATAGTTTGCTCGTAAATCAGTGTTAGTTCGTGACCTACTTTCTGAGATGCTAGACTAGTCCATAAAGAAAGGATATTTATGTTACGGTCTCTTCCAATGTTGGAAATTCTGTTCGTTATTGACAAATAAATTTATATTTTATTAATATTATCAACTGTCTTTTTTTCTTGCATATGTCACAAATCTTTACATCCGTGTAATTCCAAAAAAGGATTACAATGTGAAAATAATTCAGAATAAAAATTGAAAAATAAACCTTTAAATAATAATTTATCTTCTGCCATGGAACCAAGGAACAACATTAGTAAAACTAAAGCAATAGCATATACGAGTATTCAGAGTTCAATTGTACATAAAACTCGTTAATGTACAATTGAACCTACAACCCTTGCATGTCAACCGGCAGTCTGACTGAGCATCTACGCTATACGGTTTATAATTTCCAGTACGTGCATTTTTAAAAAAATAGAATTCACATGTGAAGTCAGTCGGGCTGATAAAAATACCGCTACCCTATCCTGGCTGACACATTGGATTATCGCCGGGTGAACTGAACTGTATAAATGGGGATACACATTGATGGCCAATCTCGCTCGGCTCTAATAAAGGCAATATAAGGCACTCCAACGCGAGCAGGAATGCCACCTTGATTAGCTTTACGAATTAATTAATTATAATAGGATTTATTGACCCTTATATATTTGCTCATTTGTAACGTTATTTGTGAAGCGAACAGTTATTTGGTGCTGTAAATTTAGATTGTACCTTGAGGATAAATAATAAAAACTTGCTTATAAAAGTATAGCCTTAAAGAGATTTTATAAAAAGGCTTTAGTACGTAAGCTAGGCGAAATATGCCTTAATCATTTCATTCTCAAATAATTTAACGTATTTTTTTTAATATAGGCTTTGTTTTGGGTAGGTAGGCTTACTGACGCCATGTCATTTTGAGCTTTGATGACAGTCGATAGGCAGTTATTATAATGTTCTTAATGTATTGCCGCAATGTTCTATAGAATAATTTCACTTAATTTTTTTTTTTGTAAATGGATTGTTACTTTTACTAGGGTCTCACTAAAATAAATGTATATATACACTTTATACATCGCCCTTAATCTTACATGATTTTCCTGTTAGAGCTCTTTCGCACCCTCGTTGTTTTATGTATTACATAAATAGATACACAATAATACATAATGTGTCTTATTACTTTTCTTCATTTATTGTCGAGGAAGTGATGTCAATCGTTGATGAGTTGATTTTGACATTAGATAGATTCATTATATCAGCCATTGGAAGTCCACTGTTGGACATAGGTCTCTCTCTTATTTAGGGAGACCTATAGGAATTTTGCCCATAATTACCGCGCTGGGCAAGCGCGAAGAGCATAGGTTTTGCAAGGGGGATCCTGCTGCACATCCCCGCCCTGTGCATTTGAGCTAAACTGTTTCGGATCTATATACCGCTATCTGTCGGTTCTGGTACCTCAGTCGCCTTTTACGACACCTGGTACAAAGGGAAGTACTATTCTACTCTACCGCTACCCTACGACATATACTTATAAACACATTTTGTAGATTAGCTCTAAAAATATTTTTTTTTGTTGATAAAATAGTTCAAATATTGAACATATAGAGGTGGCTGTGAGGTAACGACAGAATAGTACCTCCCCCTGTACCAGGTGTCGTAAGAGGTAACTAAGGTAATAGAACCGATAGATGGCGGTATATGATGCCGAAATAATGTAGCTCAAAAGCATAGGGCGGGTATGGGCAGCAGCATCCCTGTCGAAAAATCTGCGTTCCACGATTGCCCTTCGCGATCCTTGCCCAGCGCGGGAATTATGGGCACAAACCCTCCTTCCTTGGGAGGCCTATGTCCTGCAGAGGACTTCCAATGGCTGGTTTGATGATCACATATTGGTACGGGCATACCTACTGTTTATTTAAAAATGGTTAACACGTATTTTTATAAAATTAAATGACACATACCGTCGTTTTTAAGCTTGAATAATCTACTAAATAATTTATTTCTGACATTCAATCAGCCCAGCTTGACGCACCACAAAGTGCACGCTTTTATTTCAGACCAGTAAAATATATTTTGTTATTTCAACCACCTATCCGGCCGGGGCGGATTATTCAAATTTCATGCTATTCGGTCTGGGAAGGCGGCGCGGTTAATACTGCCACGTTATATGAACCTTGTTTGGTTTATACGACGTGGCATGTTGCGAATGAAATCCAGTTATGTCCACGGATTTCTTTTCTTTTAACAAAAATCCTTGAGATTTTTCTATGTATTCTAGTCTAATGTATTTCATTTGTCAAGGCAAAATGAATTGAGATGAGCATTTAAGATCGCTTCAGGGCTATCCTGACTGATATTTCTAAAAAGATTAAGTTTTGTGTTATAAGTGTGGAAAATAGTTTGTTAATAAAATCTTACGTGTTGTGTTAAAATATTTTCTATAATTTCTGTTTGTGTATAATGAATAGATATTGGCATTACAATTTATAGTCTCATCGTAAATATATTTTGTTTGTAATGCATATTTATTTTTAGTATTTATAGAACAATTGTATTTTCGAAAATAACTATACTTAGAGAAGGTTTTAGCAATATTTTAGCTTCTTCGGTTAAATTGCAGGTTCTTTGCTTCTGAAGTTTATCAGTCTGTTTGTCAAGACATTGTCTTTCAAGAACGTGCTGTTGACAAGTTAAAATTGCAATTAAAGACCGTTTGCTGTCTCGCGTCACTGTAATCAAAATATACCACTGTTAATGCCATATTTAAGTATAAAAATATTCGTAACCGGTCTTAGCTGTGCGGTACTGCCAGAGTAGAATAGCAGGAAGAGGGGGTAATAAATGTCGTAAGAAGGGACTGAGGTACCGGAACCGACATACTGATATATCCTTTATCAAAACAGTGTAGCTCAAATGCAACAGGGCGGGAATGGGCAGCAGCATTTCCGTCGCAAAACTACGCTTTCGATTGCCACTAAGCTTGCTAAGCTCATCAATTATGGGCAAATTCCTCCTATCTTATGTAGGCCAATGTCCAGCCGTCTAAGTTTTACGGCTGCTATAATGATTGTTATTATGATGAAGGGAATCAACATAAGCAGTTTCTGTTTACCGGAAAATTATAAAGTTGCCATATCTTTATAGTCCGTGTTATAAAAAATCTGTTCTTGGAGTAACTTAACTTCACGAAGCAAAAATTAAGTTATTTATACACGTGGACTTCTCAGTTTACATTCAAAATTCTAGTATTGATCGTTATAGAGGTAAAAGCCTTATTTGCCGTTTTTGTACGGCTTTTATTTACATATTATTAAACTATTTTAACTCGCCTAAAGGCGTCCACTGTTGGATGTAGGCCTAAGAGATTTCTGATGGATGAGGGTACGCTGTTTATTATCTACATAACTTACGAGCTACTCTAACGTGTAAGATCATACGGAAAATTAGACATGTTGTACCTTTATGAATTGTTTAGTATTCTTACTTCGTATTAATTGGAGACAATCGTTTAATTGATATGGATTGTATGCCTCATTGAATTTAATTAGTTATTCAATAGCGATACTTCTAATTACAAAATAATTAAAATTATATTCTTCCTTATCATGTAACACAGACAAGTCAAAGTATACAATTAATGTATATTATCGCAATATTTTTGCTAATGTTATAGAAAAAAACATGTTTACAAATCACGGAATAAATTAAATACCTACTTGGTACCTAACGGATAACCGCTTTTTGGACGATCCCTCGAAAGGTTAAAGGGTCTCAAAGCAAACTTGATATTTTCATCGATTCAAAGGAATCAATTTGGGTATAGCGGTTTGGCCTTTAGAAAATTAATATGTACGGGACAAGCATCTGATGATGAGATTCCAAATGTACATAGCGAAAAAATAACGTGCGTTTTATAAAACAAATATCTTTAAATTTATTTGTCCGGATTAGTAAGTTAAAGTGGCAGTGGGCAGGGCATTTAATACGCAGAACCAATGGCCGATGGAGTCATAAGGTCCTGAAATGAAGACCAAGTACCGGCAAGCGCAGCATAGGGCGTCTACTCGCAAGGTGGACAGACGATCAAACGTCGCTATACCCCGCTCTGCTATTGCCCCCCTATGTCCATCAGTGGACTGAACGTCCACTCTGGACACGGATCTACTGCTGGACATAACCTGATATGGCCGTAAGACTATAGATACAACTGAATATTCTTAATCGAAAATAAATATTTTTTTGTTATTTTCTATTTTAATACTCAATATTACTAAATCTTACAACAATTTTGACTAACTTGGAATGATTATATCGTTTTATATATAACATAACCAAGAGTCCTTTGAAATCGCTTACTATTATTACTCCCTTGTCCCTATATTCATACCACGTGACAGCAAGAATCATTATTATTCTAAAGAACAATAATGATTCTCGCCTAAAGACTTGAGTATACTCCATTGTATACCTTGAGCGAAATATCAGTAATAAACGTGAAAAGCAAACGTCAAATTATAGTTTGCCGTGTCAGGTGGTGACAATTGAATTGGGTTACGGGAGCCTTCAAATCGGATCCTGTAATGGAGGTAGGAAAGGTGGGGTCTGACTGCAAGCGGGCTTACGTTGTGCTTTATTAATTTGACGGGCCAGGTGACACTTTCAGATGACGTCTGGGTATTATACGTATTTTGGAGTTATTTTGTGATACCACTGTTGTCTGACATATGTTATATGGGTATAAGATGTTGGGTGAATTCCTTAATATAAATTAATAAAAAATTTAACTCATCCTTAGTATAGTTCTCACTATTCCATATATAATTCTACTACTATTCCATATAAATAAACAAACATTGATAAATGAACGTCACTTCAGTTTAGAGAGTAGTCTGAGAATGTTGCTTCATATTTAGTTTATTATTGTAAAGTAGTTTATTAGTTAGTAAGTAAGGATTTCCTTAAAAAATCATCTAAACTCGGCTGTATATCATATCTTATGCACCATTAGTCGTGGGTTCGATCCCCACCCAGGACCAAATGTATATAATGGTATTTGTGTTTGTTTTATGTCAACGCTATTAAAAATATGTATTAAAGCATTATATTTATCATATCTCGGTGTGATGTCCGTAACACAAGTGGTTTTAGCGACTTACCTCGGAGTCAGGTTAATGTATGAGATGTTGTGTGAGTATTTTATTACACTTTACTTTTAATCTTTCAATAGATTGTTTTGTTTCGAGTTATCTACAAACAATACGTATGCTCAAGCGCACTTTGCGCAAAAAGGTACTTGAAGATGATTGGATCAGCAGATATCTGCGTTGTATTTTCCTTTTTAAAGCTCAAAGAAATATTTGAAGCCCATCCAATAATTGCCCAATGATTGGGATTAATAAATCAATACTTTAAATATGCCGTATTCTTAAGCTTGTAAAGTGGTTTCATGACAATAAGAAAACTAGCCCTCTACTACTGATACCCGTGACTTAATCTGCGTTGAAATGGGTTGTACAGATATAAATAATATTTGCTTATATAATAATATACTAAATAATATTTACCTTTTATATTAGACATCTTGAAAATTTACTAAACTCCGAAAAAAATCGTTTAAAGGATTTTTAATACAAATATGACACACAACAGACAAATTACAAATACGTTACTTAAAAACTATTTATAAGACACCCAGCTTCAGAACAAACACAAATGTTTATCACATAGGTTAATGCGCCGTCGGGTCATACTTTAAAAGTTAACATTCATTATCATCATCATATCATCCATAAGACGTCCACTGCTGGACATAGGTCTCCCCAAGTAATCTCCAATAGGACCGATGAACGGTATATTTTGTTAATAATGCTTTTAAATCCATGCACATTGATTGTATTTGTATTCGCTAGATGAGAAGCCTTAACCTATTAGCGACAGATGTCTTGTAGTTCTGACATTTCCGTCGTCCCAGCCCGATGTTGACAAGTTCTCAATAAGACATAGGTTTAATCCGTCTGACGAGTCTACTCTGAAATATTAGAGTGAATTGTGATATTTGTGATAGGTATTTCCTTTTTTTAACAATTTTAATATGATCTTTTTTGCAGATATATTATATACTAAGAATAAATATATTTACACAACATCTTTTTGAAGTGACTTCGAGATTATTTGCACAAATACTTGTGTTGAAAATAACACTCAACATATGTATTATAAATATAATACTTACACACATATTTAGCACCTAGACACCTACGACCCTTGACACACAAGAAAGAGTTACTAAAATGCCACAAGCCATCGCCATCAAGCCCGACACAAGTACTTCAGTACTGTTTCTGTACTGAAGTACTTGTCAGTCATTTTTTTTTTCATCATCAAAGCAACCGGGGTATGGCTACTGATCGATATTGCCCTGGTACCTGGTTTAACGCTCAGCATGTCTGTGACAGATAGGATTCTTCCAGCTGCTTCAATTCATATCTATCCTTCGCTTGTCTTGTCCATGTTTCTCCTCTAATCTTTTTGGTCATCTGACCATCTTTTTACCTTTCTACCTCATTTTCTTTTCCTTTCTCGTGCTTGCCATTCCGTTGCCAAATTTGTATCTATATTGTTTCACTTACTCTCGTCATATGTTCTATGCATGCCATTTTAGTTGTCTTCTATTCTTTATAATGTCTTCCGTTTCAGTAGCGTGTCTAATTTCTTTTGCTTTTTCTCTGTTTTTATGTGACTTCTAGCAAATTTATATTATAATAATGAGTATCATTTGGCATTAATTTTCTCTACCAACATCGTTCCCCTATCGTAATAAGATTTATATGATCTTATATAATAGTAATTGTAGATCTTGCCCGCTTTAATCTAACTACCAACTAAATGATTTCATGCTTCGATTGAAATCTATATTGATCATGTTCAAAGTGGGACATCAAATGTCGTCTTCAGATGCTATGTGTCTCAAACTTCCGCGCTTCTAGTTTGACGATGACAGCCCCTTTATAAGACCCCAGCGAAGATCTCGGCTATTGATAAATTTATTATGAGCTCCAAATATTATGGGATAACGGGAGGAGCTTCGCTTAAATAATATATAGTAGACGTCACATTGATTGAATCAGTTGTAAATACTACGTAAATAATTTAATAAATCAATAATCTCTGTGTGAGTTTATGTGCATGTACATCTTCTTAATATATATAAATCATGTGTTTTTTGTGGTTTCTCCACGATTCACTCTTAAACTACTTTACTGATTTTAAATTAAAATTACCCACTGTTATATTAACATCCCTTTTTATACAAATATTTTTATATAAGCCAATGATTTTGAACTATATTCTTTAATAAATGTGAGTCTCAAAAAATTAAGATTTTTAAAAAACCAAGTGTTAAATCTTGAATTTTTACTTAAAGAAAGAACTAATATGCATAAAAAAAGTCTTCTAACAAATTCTTTTGTATCGAATATACAGTTGAAACAAATAAAAAAACTTGAATAAGCGGAAATTAAACCAATGTACGAGTAGATCAGAGTGAACTCGAGATTAATTAAAGAAAATTGAAAAAGTTTCAGCAGTTGACGAAACAGTGGAACTATTAAGGAATTCGATCGGAACTGACTTTTACTACGGAATCGCGTGCCTTGCCTTAATAACAGTTGGTTTCGTTTGCTTTATTGTTTCGCTCCACCATTAAACACTTCGCTCGTTTGAAAGAATAACGACACAACACTAAATGAACTAAAGTTCAAAAAAGAACACTAACGAATAGTAATAATAGACGCTATTTTAGATTTGCAAATAATTATGTGTTGCGATTTTATTCTTCAAAAAGAACAATTTCTGGATTTGCTCAAATTCCTTTCGAATGTTTCTTATAGTTTGTCTAATAGATGTGATTTTGATGAGGCAGAGATTGATTGCCATTTAACCACTTTAAGGACCACGCAAACTTGACGATATTTTATTCATTGTTCTTTTGTGATTATAGATAGTCGTATTTAATGTGTATAGGTTTCACAACAGGCGACTGAGCTACCGAAATCGATAGATGGCAGTATATTCACCCAGAACAGAGTAGCTTAAATGAAACAGTGTGGGGATGGGCAGCAGCTTTTTAGTCTCGAAGCTACGCTCTGCTATCACCACCTCGCCCAGCGTGGCAATTATGGACAAATCCTTTTTTAGGGAGTCCTCTATCGAACAGTGGATATTTTACGGCTACTATGATGATGATGATAATTATATCCCAGTTTTAATTATAATATTTCCTAAAATTTACTTTATAAAAATATTTTATAATAGGTATATTTAACTTATCAAAATTATTGAATTGATTAAATTGATGTACATTTAACATTTTAGTTTTTCAGTAAATGATATTAATGTTTTAGTTGTAATAGATGCATATCACAGCAGCATAATAATATATGATAATATTAATTAAATTAAAAAAAATAATCCACACCATCACATTATTTAGAATTGACGCGTTCAGAACTCAATATAAAATCACTTTATATCAGCTTAAAAACGTGATTTATTTATGAAAACTAATTGCTGAAATGCGAACAAAAAGCAATTTAAATAGATTGAAAACCCGCATATTTATAGCCTTTTAAATGTAGTATTATTATAGGTCGAATCTAAAATGAATACAAACTTATTTCAAAACTCTAGCTTCAAACATTAGACTAAACTAAGTTGATACAGGAGAAAATTAGGTTTACACAGACCGTTTGAATTAACAAGTTTAACGAATATGCTTATTCTGGTGGCGCAAGTTTCACGTAATTTCAGTGAACGTACTTAAATTAACATCCAATTTAGTAAATGGGCGTTAATGAGAGCCCACGTGGTGTATTCAACCCGCTCGAGTACTCTACAGTTTTTCAAGGACCTTCACTTAGTTTTTTTTTGCAAACTCATTCCGCAATATTAAATTTCACGGCAGAATATTTCTCGTGTATATGTTTTTTCTGTTGGGCAAATTTATGTTATGCTAACAATAGTTTTTAGCTTTGTATAACTGTTTTCTTGTATGTATGAAACGTCAATTTTAGAAAGGCTTTCAATTATTTTTTTTTTGCCAAACATTTTGTAATCAAATTGCAAATATAAATATATATATATCTTAGTAATTTATACAAGTAAGGTTCCAGATTTGAGAAAGGTAGTTTTTTTGGTAGTTTAATAACTAAATAAATATAATAATTTAAAAACTAAAATTTATGATTTTTTTGCGTAGTAATTAAGAGATTAAAAAAATATTTTTTTAATCTCTTATTGTTTTAATGTTTCATCATCATCATAATACTATACAGCCATTGCTAGTTCACAGCTGGACATAGGCCTCCCCAAGAAAGGAAGAATCATTCCCATTCTGCCCGATTCTGCCTGTAATTGGCGCTCTGGGCAAGCATGTTGGCAATCACAGAGCGTAGCTTTTGCGACGGGGATGCTGCTAGATGGATAAACCGACATCTGCAGGTTCTTTACCTTAGTTGCCTCTTATAAAACTTCACAATATTCTAATCCGCCGGTACCACACGGAAATCTAAAAGTTAAAACGTAATTAATTGTTTCAATTCAATTTACAGAAACAGTTATTATTTGCGGCGTACATGCATATAATAAAGAGTATCGGTTGGTTTGCTCTGATGTTCAAACAGGTGGATTGATTTAACGAAGTTCAGCACGTTGATAGTTTGGGTCGAAGGAACAGATATTGGCTATTTTTTTTTCGGTAAAATCTCGCGGAATATACTCGTATATAAAATGAGCTTTACGCTGACGGCGTTGCAGATATTTTATAATGATTAAAACTTACAAATCAAGTAAGCAGTAGATATTTAACTGCGTATCTCTTATTCATTAATATTTTAATTTATTTATTCATCCATTTAATTGCCTCGTTGATTACTTTTTACAATCAAAAAGTAATCAATCATAATACAGATTATGTTTTGACAGTGTTCTTTAATGTGTTAATTACTTTCTCAGCCCTTAATTATATATAGATAATACCTATAAAACATTTTATTGTATATATTTGAACGCCGTGGGGTACCGGCGGAGTACAATAGTAATTCCCCCTGTACCAGGTGTCGTAAGAGGCGACTGAGGTACCGAATTCGACAGATAGAGGTATAACCATCCGAGATAGTGTAGCTCAATTGCACAGGACGCGGATGGGTAGCAGCGTGTCCGTCGCGAGAGCTACTCTCTGCAATTGCCAACACGCTTGCCCAGCGCGGCAATTATGGGCATAATTTGCCCTTTTTTGGGGAGGCCTATATTCAGCAGACTTTCAATGGCTGGAATAATGATGTATACATTTTTCTTATTGTGAGAATATATTTCAACAGGTAAGAAACAGGTAAGAAAATAACAAAAGAAATAAGGTATTTTAAATAATAATTTAAACGCCTCGTGAAACAATTGTATTGGCCACCTGTGCACTAACGATTTAAAAGCAAATAATAATATTAAATTCTCACAACATCTAATACGTTGATCTAAATCCGAAATAAATAGCTTGAACGTTTGCATTACGGATGTCAGACAATACAGCAATTGTAAATAGCTTTTTAAAGTGAGTGTTCTCCTATTTCTTTATGGTATAGTTTGAAAATAATATCGTTTTACTTTAGGAAACTCGGTATCGGGCTTTATTTTTTGGAGTTAATTTATTTTTCAGCTACTTAGTCTTTGGATAGGAAACAGAATTAGGTGCAACAATGATTAGCCGAATCGTTCTCAAGATTAATTTTCCTTTATTTAATTAGGTTTTAGAAAAAATCATTTCCTAGTTTTTAGATACTAATCACAATAATTAAAAAGTATATTATTGTATTATTTGCTACGAACGGTACGAAATGACATAATCACAAAAAAACAATGCAATTTTGTTATTTAATTTTGCGCCCATTGATTACCAAATAAATAAGCTATTTGACATGATTTCAGCAATCTAACTTATAAAGTTTTTAAATTATTGGCGTTTGACAAAAAATCATTAAAGTTACATTTTCCCGAAACGGCTATTTTTGCATTGTGACACTTTTCTTGCCGGGAGGCGTATATAGAAGTAATTTTTTTGCCAGTGATTTTGTTCTCGTGGATATGACTTTATATAAAGAACTAGCTATGCCCGCGACTTCGTCCGCATGGAATAGGTTTTTAGCGTAACATACCTCTTCACCTTAACTTATATAAACTTTGAATGTCATGTTAATTTAGACCAGAAAAATAAGTTTCAAGTTTCTAGCTCTAAAAATAGCAATACTTCCATACAACTTTTCATCCCCCTTATCGACCCTTAACAACCTTTATTTCGAATTAAAAAACCACCTATATCCTTTCTCAGGGTCTAAAGATTGTCTGTACTAAATTTCATCAAAATCGGTTGAGCGGTTTAAGCGGGAAAGCGTAACAGACAGACAGAGTTACTTTTGCATTTATAATATTAGTAGGGTGTCCTCCGGTATCAAATGTAGCCTTTGGCCTACCATACAAGTCCCCTAAATTCCAATTAAAAACTCTTTTAGCCCATGTAAGCGTAATAAACTGACTGATTGACAGAAACACATTCACATCTATAATGAATGAAATTATTCAAGTTGTCTTTTATCCACATGTAAGTAATTATAATTATTACTTGTAAGTAAATTATAATTTAACAAGGTGCACAAAATTATTTCACGGCCTTTCCAACTTTAAAAACAGATGATATAGTCAATCTGTATAATAAAGGATAAATTATAAAACTGGTTTAACAATTTCATATTAGGCCTATTGTTAATCTAATAACGTATATTTTTCTTGAAATACTTTTCTTAAAATTATCTTGACAATTGATTACACTTTCTTTTTGTTTACGAATCTAACATCTTATAGTTTTCAAACTCCATAAGCAATAGGTTCCGTAGACCAAAACATAGGTTGTATCACTAAAAAGGCGGTTTATTTGACGTATTCACATTTTTCATGATTTCGCTCATATTGTTGGTATCAGTGTTGGAAAATGATATTGACCTAATTTAATTTGTTTTAAATTTAAACTTTCACGAAGTTATTTCGCCGTTAAAAGTAAATAATCTCGTAAATGTTAAAAAAATATTATGTATACAAGTCTTTGTTCAATCGATCCAGCTGTAATCGAGGCCATTAGCGGGTGACAGCACGACGCCGGCAAGGTCATAAAACCATTACATAAATAAAAGGAACACATATATACTGCTTTTATCTGTACAAAAAGTCCCACAAAAGCATTCCCGGCATTGTGCCACGATTTATTTACAAAGCGTCTGTCTCCGCGGCCTGCGTCCGACTTAGAATTAGGTGAAATTTCATGAATTCATAACGCGCAACGCTAGGGCGGGCGGCACAAAGCGCGCGTTTGCGTGAGGCATCCGCTGCTTGACAATACTGTAATTGTATTTTACCTACTATATATATTGCCCGTGCGACCTTTTTGTAACACGTTACACTCATTTGCATATTTAATATTATCGACTTTGGTTGTTTGGATTGTATTGTTTGCTCATTAATTATAAATTTCGTATGTCTTTGTAACTAGGTGTCATTGTCTATGATGACGTTTGCTGAACACTTAAAGTTGCCTGACAACAAATGAATTTATAACGCGTAACGGTGGGGTGTACAAAGCGCTCGTGAGATATTTGTACAGCTACTTGATGTTCCAAAAAATATAAATTAAAGATATTTACAAAGAAGACCTATTTATTGTCCCTACTTATATTATAAATGCGAAAGTAACTCTGTCTGTCTGTTACGCTTTCCCGCTTAAACCGCTCAACCGATTTTGATGAAATTTGGCACAGACAATTTTCAGACCCTGAGAAAGGACAAAAGTGGTTTTTTAATTTGAAATAAAGGTTGTTAAGCGTCGAAAAGTGGGATGAAAAGTTGTATGGAAGTATTGCTATTTTTAAAGTTTCTAACTTGGAACTTATTTTTCAGGCTATTGATTCGATATAAATTAACATGACATTCAAAGTTTATATAAGTTAAGATGAAAAGGTATGGTACTCAAAAAAACTATTCCACGCAGACGAAGTCGCGGGCACAGCTAGTATTCTATATATACATTAAGCAGCGCCGCAGTTTCACTCGCGTTATGGCGTATAATAACGTATTATTTATATTCCGCTGTTATTGGTCCTAACGTAATGTTATGTACCTTTCTCTACAAGTAGGCTATATAATACAGATTTCTGACCTTATAGTTTAGTCTCTTAGTTGATATTTCAGTCAGTCATTCAGAATGAACACAAATATCATTTTTTTAAATGTGTCCTGGGTGGGGGTCAAACCCACGAACTTTGGTACACAGGACTGGATCTGCAATCGGGCCTGTCATACATGTGAATATAATCTATTCTCCTTCTTCTGTATAAATAATTTATGGAAAAACTTTTTTTAACGTTGCACTCATTTAATTACCGACTTTAAAATAGGAGGAGGTTTAAGTTCTGAATATTCTTTTTTATGTGTGATACTTGATATCTTTAAGAATTTTAAACCGATTTTTGACATATTCCAACTTTAAACTAACTTGTGGTTCCTTATTGAAATAGCTTCGTTAGTTTGAATCACATTTAAACGCAGAACTTTTTAAGTTCATGACGCGCAATGCAAGGGCGGGCGGTACAAAGCGCGTGTTTGTGCGAAGTATTCGTGCTGGCAGCTACTACATATTACTATAGTGTGCCGATAATAATAAATATTTTCTATAATATATCGTCCATTTTGTCCAAAAACAGCAAGGTTTCATAATAACATTGCGCTCCTGTTTTACCCTTTAAGATGGTGAATTTTCAGAAATTATTTTTATTGCTCCCCTGCATAAAAAGAACCCCTGTTCAGTATTTAAAGTTTCTAATTTTTATACTAGTAGTTTATGCCAGCGTTGATATTTTAGTCAGTCAGCTTCTCCTAATATATATATATGTATAGATATAGAAGAACAACGTTTACCAGGATAGCTAGAACTTTATATGATCGATATTTATCTTTGATATTGTAATGGTTTTGTATTGGAAATACATAATGTATGTATCTCTTTGTAACGTGACGTGCTCAAATATTTTGTATCTGGGATTCCCACGGCTAAAGTTTGCAGTTCACGAATAAATCCTTGAATGTGCATGACTCCTTAACACGCTTGGGTGTTCAAAAAAACAACCAGGTCAGGTGTACCGTATTGGAAGTGCTTTTTGTATGTTATACCTGGTCGAAAAACAAGCACACATTATTATGTCGTATTACCCAGTAATTTCACTGCCTTTCTCACCCCTCAAACCGGAACACAGCAATGCGAATACTCTTGTTGGCGGTAGAAATAGGTTATAGTGAGATGCCAATGCGGAACACCTTTGTAGGAGGTCTACCGCCTGAATTAAATCTATCTAATCAGTTTATAACCATGAATGATACAAATGATAATCACTAATGACACAAATGATGATGGGCCCGATGGCGCAGGTGGTAGTAACATTATCTTGTGCGCCACAGGTTGCAAGTTTGATCCCAACTTAGAGCAAATATATGGTTAATAATTTGTTTGTTCTGTGTCCAGGTGTTGTTTACGTGTCTAAGTATTATATACGTAATTACTCGCTACGTATCTGGCTACGTCAGGTTAATCTGTGAGATATCACATTTGTATTATTATTTTATGTATATTTTTGATTTTCTTGGCCTTTGCCGGTTCACGGTCATGCACGGGCTCAAGTCAAGTACACATCATTGTTTGTGTTGGTCAGATTATTATTATTATTACTCTTGTAAATAAAAATAGTAGTTTAATGATCTATGTTTTTTAACATTATAATATGTAAATTGCAATAATATATAAATACATTATATATTATTGCAATATACGAGCTTTAAAGTAAATTCATTATATAGTTTGATTTTAAGACAGATTCGAGAATCACTTATTATGTAAGGTTTTTTTATTAGCAGTATCAATATCATGTTTAAATTTATTAATTTAAAAAGTGAATATTGGAATTTAAAATAATAATAATTATTATTATTATTTTCATCTTAAGTATAATAACTTAAAATGTGTTCAAATGATAGAATCAAGTTTTAAGTGCGGTGGATTCATGGATATCAACACAGATCTTTATATAAACTGATGTCATGTTAGGCATGTTTTAATTATACAATATGACCTCTGTATACACAGAATTTGGGACTTAAGTGTTATATAAACCGATTCGTTGTTTCAAACGATATCTGTACTACAGATTTCTCTTTATTTTCTATATGTAGAATTTATACTCTTTGTCTTAATTAACTAATTAAAAAGTATTTATGTCTTCTCAAATACTTAACTCCTTACCAAAAAAATCATACACTTGTCTTGTCAAGACACTGATTATAGCAAAAAATTTACAATATAGCTTATACTGATTGAGTATCGTCATTGAAAAAAATATTAAAAATTGTACATTAGTAAATTCAGAAATGATCGTTTTTTTTACCTTAAACGATAATACGAGTATCAAATCCCACATCTCTCAGATGTAGAATAGCACACCAACGATGCCGACATGCACTAACCTACAAAACTATGAAGCTCTGAACCCATTACATCAGATAAAAAGTTGAATAGCTGTTGATTTTTTCCGGTCTGCCCGCAGAAACTACTTCAAAAGCCTTTCGTATGCTGAAAGTAATTTTAAAACTTTACAGTGGTAGCCTACATTCGCAATAAACATAGCGCACATACAATTTATTTAAAGTAAAATGTACATGTACTTTTACTGCGCAGAACTTAAGCTTAAATGGCGTGCTTCTTGGAATTTAAGAGACAAACCGTTTCAACTTAAGTAATGTACTCGATAAAGATATGAACATTTTGAATAACGTTGTCGGAATTTAATTTATTTATTTGGTCTCATTTTTCCTTATAAGAAGACGACGTACTCGTGAACAAGACGTACTCATCTATAAATATTTCGTTTATTATATTGGCTGATTACAAAATAGATTTGAATCTTATAAAACCCATGATTTAGGTAAGTTTTTAAAACAAAAATGAACCAGGCATCTTGTGTCAATTTTTTTTTCTAAATCCTTAACAAAGAACACAATACAAATGTTAATACATTCTAAAATAATCATCATTAGCTTGTCTCTTTACTTTCAATAAGAGCTAAGAGAGAATTGTTGCAACTAACTTTGTATACTCTTCGCTATCTCATAGTTGAGTTTTAGATGGCCAACATTAAAGAAGCTGACGTGTAACTACATCATCATCATCAGATCAGCCATTAGAAGTACACCGCTGGATTAAAGCCTTACCAGGAAAGATGGAATTTTTCGCAAAATTGCCACGTTGTCAGGCGTGTTGGCAATCGCAGAGTGCAGCTTTCGCGACTATCCTCGCCATGTACCAAATTTCATCAATTAAGATTTAACGATTAAACGTAACATATAGTCAGATTGATAAACTTAAAAGCTGCTTTCATATTAATATTAGTCTTGATTTTAAGTTGCTACAGAAATAAACACAATATATTTTTTTTAGATTTAATTCTGAAATTTACAGCACTGTTACTGTCAAAAGCATGTAATTCTCTTTCTCGTTTATTTTCCAATAATAACATAACTATCTTTATATATAAATAATAATTTCACGTTGCGTCGCCTTTCCGGGATCAACCCCTAAACTTGCTTTATTTTTGCTTGCTGCTTCTACACTTTGATCCAATTTGAGAGTTAAGAAAACTAATATTAAAATTTATAGTGTCAATATGTTTTAAGACAACGAGTGTTGGTCTAGGTAGTAGTTATATATAATATTGTTATTGGTAAACAATAATTTATAATCAAATATGTAGCTGTATAAGGTAGCTAAAGAAGTCCTTGATCTTGTCCGTCTGCGCCATAGGACCCGTTAATTTTAATTATATGTTTATCATTAAAACATATTGTGATTATCCCTCAAATTAGATCAAATCGTACCAATAAACAACAATTTCTTTAAATCGGTTCTGAAGTTAAGAAGCTCTTCTCGGAGAAACACTGTGGCTCAAAATGTCTTTATAAGAACACAAAATGGTTCACAGCAACATACGTACTCAACAGCAAATATTTTGTTAATTATGATTGATAACCCTTGATTTAGATAAGTTTTTAAAACAAAAATGAACCAGGCATCTCGTGTCGACTTTATTTTTTTTTTCTAAATCCTTAATAAAGAGCACCACAATACATATGTTCTGGTATACATTTCATAAGAATAATCATGGTAACGAAGTCCTTGATCTTGTCCTTTAAATAGAATACACCAAATCTAGCAGTAAAAGAATTCGACTTGGTTATATACAGAAAGCTGTATCTTGTATTAGTGCAGTTCAGATCACTGCAAATTTGAAGCATTCAGCCTGATTGCCCTTACAGCGTATTAACACAAAACCATTCCCCATCTGTTATTTGCCACGGTCCCGCACCACTCGGTCGAGTGGGTAATTCCTCCGTGCCTATCCACCACTCGCGTACAATCAACACTCGGATTCAATTGATCTGTTTGCGTTCCGTTTGCGTTCATTTCTGCCATGTTTAAATCATTGGCGTTTTCAACATGTGTTCTTTTTTCAAGTTTGATTTAGTTGGCACCAATCAAAATGCTACGTGCATTAAGTGCACATACAACCTTAATAGAATTGAAAACAAATGAGGATCAAATGTCAATTATATCTATCTATCATCTATTTCAAACTAACTATAAAGATATTAATTTATCTTAACGATACCCTTGTGTGTTTATCTTAAGAAAAATATTGCGACCATGAACAAAGATATAAACTAGCCTATATCTCACAATGGATCAAACTATAAACAAGTAAATTAATTAAAATTGGCACAGTAGTTTAAAAGTTCACCCGGATAAATACCGTGACATGATATACACACTGAGATGAAGCTTAGGTTAAGTATTTTAAGAATAAGTAGATAAGATGCATGTTTAAAAGGTATAAATGAGAATTAAAGGCATATCATGTATGGGATGCCTTAACCAAATTATTTTACATCTCATTTTTTGATCCAGATAAGTTGCTTAAAGCACTTATTTTACAGATATCAGATAATTGAAATAATATAAACATTGTAATTGTATCACAATTACACATAGAAATGTTTGCATTTACTGGTAATAACTATAGATATATGAACTCCTTTTATGTGGACCCAATTAATGATCTGATATCCAATGCTGGCTCTGGGTAAAATTTACTCAAAGCAGATTCGATTATTAAAACCCAATTAAGTAATTTTTGGTAAGTACATTTTTTTTAAGTAAATAAGATAAAATTTGAAAAAAAAGAACTAAAAGCATACGAATCAAGAATAAGAGTGCTTTAAACAAAAACAAATTAATAGTAAATGACCTTTAACAAATAAACAAGCTTTACTTTACTTCAATATATTGAAAATAATAAGTTTTAACTGTTTGAATATTTTTATGATTACATAAATTTGTTGCGAGTTTGACTTGATATGAGTATGTACTTAAATTATAAACTTTTTGGTATAGGATGACCGAGGTGAACATATCTTAACCAGTTTGAAGAGGTATTAAAGAAAGGCCAGGATAGAAGTACCAAGAATAAGACGTGTGATTAATATTAGTAAGGGAAGCAAGAGAAGTATGCCAAGATCGTAACAAGTGGACATCCATAGTCTCTGCCTACCCCGATGGGACACAGACATGATGTATGTATGTAAATTATAAACTAATAGGTGATTCCTAAATCAACTACTAAATTATAATATTTCGATATAATGATAGTAAAATAATAATAAGCAATGAAGTTAATTACATTAAAAATTCTATTATTACACAGAAGTCAATTTAAAAGTAAATACATTTGTCAAAATAATATTAATTATGTTGGTTAGATTATGTCATATGGTTAAGAAAATGTAAATATGCAGCCGTTGCCAAACAACGCACACTATCTGCTAAAAGATGTTCTTGTACTGAACAAGTATTTTCCCAACCAGGCACATGTCTCTATGCGCTGTCAGTGTGTGGCCGGCGTGTCAGTGATTGTGTGACGGGATACCGCAGTTTCCTATGTTTTGTCTGAAGCTAGATTAATTCAATCAAATATATAAATATCTGATCTGTACTCTATGACATGTCATTGTTTGCACTACTCGAACTACATATGTTATACAAGACCTAATACAAAACCAGCCCCTCTGTTGTTTACTGCCGGCCTATCTTACTCACCGGCTGGGTATCTCCCAGGGCCGCCCTTTCTCTCTACAACACACATACAACTACACGACTTGTATGTGTCCATTACATTTATTTAGGTTCATTCAAATCTTAAGTAACTATTTCTTTGTCTTCTTTTGTAGGCCTAAATTTATATCGACCACACCTTTAGATCCTACAAGAGAGATTTATTTTACATTTCAATTGAACTCAGCATTGTCTTTTCAATCATCAAGTACTATATAAATAAACACTTGACCATATCAGTAAAGCAAAATTATTTTTACTGTTAAAATTATTTTTAATAAGCTAACCTATTATATTTATAATAAAATATATATAAAGCTCTAGATCCAATTGATACAGTACAAAGACAGTGAAAAAAGAATTATCCAAATTGTCCGTTCTTAAGTAAAGCGCTTACTTACATTTCAACGATATATTTATATGTATTGATCTACTTTCGTAGAAAATAATTTAATAAAAGAGAAAATATATCTTAACAATTGTCGTTGCTCCCATTCATTGCTTTGAAACAAAAACAGCTAAACAGGGAGGCATCACTTTATTATTTGATAAGCAGCTGTCTGCACGTGAATAGATTTCCCTAAGGAGGCGGGCGAATGGTTGACGTCGCCCGGATGACTTATCAGTCTTATATCAAGGTTCCTTGACAAGGGTAAACAGGCCTTATTCGACGATGTATCTAGATGACGCAGGTGCCTCGATAGTGAAAGGCGAAATGACATGAAAAAGGAATACGAGCGAGTAGAATCTAGCACACTTGGTTAAAAAAAGTATAGTATGAAGGACATGAATATGTTCTCCTCTATGTCGTCTTGGTTGACTTTTGTTAGAAGATTCTCGCCATGCCATGTAATCTAGCCTAGTGCAAGTGAAATGGCCTACGAGCTTTCTTCAATACCATTGATAGTTAACAATTATGCTGTTATTTTAGTGGAGTTTGATGGTAGGGTAACATTGAATCACCTGGTTAAAACCAAATTTGATGATAGTGCATGCGTGGACCGCTCGTAAACGAGATGCTTGAAACCGTCAGTTACCTCTACAGATAGTGTCAGAGATTCATAATATCAGCCATTGGAAGCCCACGGCTATACGTAGACCTCCCTAAGAAAGGGGGAATTTAGCGTATAATTGTCCAGCGTGTTGGCGATCATAGAGCGTAGCTCCCGCGAGGGGCATGCTGCTGTCCATCCCTGCTCTGTGGATTTAAGCTACACTGTTCCGAATAGATATACCGCCATTTATTGTCTCTTACGACACCCGGTACGGGTACTATTCTACTCAGCCAGTACCCCTTGGCAATGTCAGGGGTTAGGGAAGATTATAGAAGAAAGAGACAGATCATGATGACAGAAGCGTTGGATTATTTGTCCCTTAGCATGCCCAGTTTTACGTTCTATTCAAGATATTTTTTTGTGTTTATGTCTAGTAGTATATCCACAGAAACTCAATATGCATTCAAAATGCTACATTTTATGTTTTAAAGCAATTTTTACAGGAAAAAAATCAACTTGCCTTTGTTTTTACGTATACTTAGTATTCTGGAGTTGTAGTGTATTACCCCAGAAAGCAAAAGGTTTATGGGTTTAAGGTCCCTCCCTAAATCTGAGACATATTGAGTTTTACTTTGTAAAAAGGTTGCTTTTATTACAATTAGTGTGGCTGGAACCAGAGTATAATATAATAGGACTTTAATACTCATTAGTAATAACAGTGATGAAATACAATGCGCAGTGCGTCAACTTGTTTGAGACTTACGGCGCTAAATTATGTTTTCAGTAGTAATTCTTTAACTACAAAGTTTTCGGTTCTGAAAACACATAGTCAAGTTTCTTAACTAAATAATATAATAATAATAAACCTTTTATTCAGTTTTTCATCAGTTTAGAATTGATGTTGGATCTTTCTAAATCAACATCAAAAACGAACGATTCGTTTGCCCTAGTTTTATTTAGCGCTGTCCTAGTCCATGCTTTTCCAGCTACTGCCTTGATTTCGTCATCCTAACAGATAAAAATAAGCAACAATAGCAATAATACAATATCGTTTTTAAAACATGGATATGTTTATCAAGGCTTGTTGTTATGTCAGTGTAGTGGTACAATTTAAGGCATGATCCAAAGTAAGTGTAAATATTGTTTGGAAAAATTATAAAAATATTAGTTCACCTCAACTTAGGTATCTTTTAGAAGCTCATATTTAAACACACACTGCTTGTGAACTGATAAAATGAAGTGTAAGCACTCCATTTTATAATAGTAATTCCCTGAACTCAATAATCTAAAAAAAGTGTCTTGTGAAAATTTTCATCGCTTGCATACATGACATGAGTAACTTATTTTTAAATTAAATGGTTAAAATAATATGAAGATGATGAAAATAGTAAGAATATAATATAAATAAGTTAGCATAAACCTTAGAAAAGTAAGGACTTACGAGAAAATTTTCAGTGTAATTTTGTACAGATTTACAACATTTAAAGGAAAAAAGTTAGCTTCTTGCCTTTAAATTTTAATTCAATTATTTCTAGAGTAGATGCCCTTTTCTAAATTCAAGCGTCATTTTAAATTTCATTGTAACGATTCACTTTAATTAAATTCAATTCAATCATTCAATCGGCTATGCCACGAAAATGTATCAACAAGACAACTACTTTTACATTTGTCGTACTAAATGTCCATTTATGAAACTTTACTTTATATCAAGTCACAGGAGATTCCATAAGGAATTAAAACACTAGCTTATGTCCAAATTTTAGGTTTGAAGATTTTTGACTTAAATTTATTGATACGACTGTGGAAGTGGAAAATATAAATAAAATTATTTTGGCATTCACATTATTAATATCCTAGTAAATAAATCGAATCATAAATAAATTCTGCAGTCAGAGCAAAGTTTGGGTATCGGCAAAAAAGAATAGTAACTCCCCCCCTGTACCAGGTGTCATAAGAGGCGGCAAAGAAGTACCAGAACCAACAGATGGCGGTATGTCCATTTGAAAGCAAAACTCAAGTGCAAAACGCGAAAGCTGCGCGCGAAACGATTGCCAACACGCTTGCCCAGCGCGGCAATTATGGGCACAGTTCCCCATTTCTTAGGAAGGACTATGTCCAACAATGGACTTCCAATAGCTGATATGATGATGTAACTTATCACGCTAAATCTTTAAGTGGCATTTACGTTTAAAAAAACTAATCCATTCAATTTCAATATCATTAAGCAAATTTCGATATTGCCAAATAAAATCCGTCCTTTTCGTTCAAAGTATCGCAAGCTCTTTGAATTTTCTGTTATAAATTTATTAGGATCCACCGACAGAGTTCAATATAAGACGGAACACATGAAAAGGCGTCATTGAGACAGGCCCAAGCAAGATTGATGACAGACTCACCCTCCTCTATTCACATAAAAGAGGGGGGAGTAAAAACTTTCCTAGTTAGTAGGAGTGGCGATGAACGATCCTTATTATTTAGTATCTCACGTCGCAAACAATTGTGGACAACAAAATTTCTATTTACAATTAAGTATCTTTGGTTTGAACTCGCGATCAGTTACGTCAACGTTTTGATTTGCAACGTTTTGAAACTTTACATATAATAAAAATCAACCAGAGCTTGTAAACCTATAAATTTAATCTCCCAGATGTGATACCGTAGTAAAAAGGTTTTGTATACAGGAAGTCGATTGCCTTGTGGGGCATGGAAATAGCTGTTTAGTATTATGCTATAATTATTAGGCTATAATTGGTAGAAAATTTGTAAATTGTATCAGCCATTTATTCCATGTCTTCACTGCAAATACTTATCTGCCAGGCCGAGTGAAAAAGAAAATAAATCATGACTCACCATATATAGACTGTACAAAACAATAGAAAATATTGTTTCTTTGTAGTCTTTGCGAGTTGATATTTAAATTTATTTAATTAAAGTCTAATATCAAAATTAGTAGAAACAGGTATTTAGTTTGTTATAAATTTACCTTTTCAAGAATTTTAAATGGCTTGTATATTCTCAACTACTTAATTGATCTTATTGCAATAAGACTTCCAACAGCTGGGACCTTCAGAGGCACGAATGAGCTCAAGCTTATAAATCTTAAGTCACCTATCCCAATTCCAACCATTGTAATAGTTCCTTAACTTCGCGTAGTGTTAACGTTAGCCAATCCGCCATGAATCCTGCATAGACGTAGAACCTCATACAAAGGTTGTACCATTAGTGTGTACCGATTTGAAGGTAAAAGAGGCATTTAAATTATCGGGGTTTATGACATACTTCAATTATCTTCAAGTAACAAGGTTGGCTACGCGCTCATGATGTCCTTCGTCTACATACTACGGTCATGCATGGTATCACGTATCCGTATGCTGGTTTATCGACTTAAGTCATATAAAAAACAGAATCCTATCTGACGAGATAAAAGAAACGGAACTCTAAAACACAGAACACAATAATCAGTGGGCGTATCTAAACAAAACGGAATTAAAAACAAACACGACGGGGAGTCTGTTTGCTCTCTTTCTAATCAACGTAACCATCAATACTCGTTTATTTGTTGTTGCTTTTATTACTTCTTAGACAAACAGATCGAAGGAAAATTGAAAAATCTTCTGCGTTCGTTTGTTTGAGTTGACCAGTATGGTGAGCTAGATCTTATTTGTGTTAGTTTAAACAGCAATATTTGTCTCAAGAGGATTGTATTTGAAACGATTTGTAGCCTTAAACATATCATTCGCACCACAATTTCTTTGCACGAATTTATCTTAAAGACGTGTATGTTTTGTTTATTATTTTAATATATTACTTATAACAGTCTCAAAACGTAGTTTATTTGACTTGCAAATGTGGGTGCTGCCCATCCCCGCCCTGTGCATTTGAGCTGCACTGTTTCTGATGGATATACCGCCATGAGTCGGTTCTAGTACCTTAGTCGCCTCTTACGACACCTAGGAGGTACTATTCTATTCTGCCCGTACCTCAAATAGTGCCGCTATTTAGTACAATTGCTTGATATTTTTGTTATATTGTTACAGGTTTCGGCAAAGCCTTCGCGTTTACGGGATTTGTTATCATCACCCTCCTCAAACTAACAGACTGTGATGTAGTCACAGACACTTCAAATCCGCACCAGTCAGAAGTCTACCAGAAAGACAATCCTGTATCACAAAATATACCCGAGCCTGAGTCACTGCCCGTACTCCATGGAAACGACACGAGATGTCGGATCTCGGAATACCTCTGTGCTAATAAAAAATGCATACCGATAAACAGATTCTGTGATGGGACCAACGACTGTGGGGATGCTTCAGATGAGCCGAGACATTGCACTCGTGAGTACATTTAAATATTTATAGACTAGGGATTTTATGATACTTCAGGTACCGTATCTGAGTATAACATGTCGATTGTAATAATCTCTTTTGTCGTTTAATGTTGTGAATTAAGAGACTCTATCAAAATTAAAATAAATATTATTAACGAGATAAGTTAAAAAGAGAATAATATTTCATTATATTTTGGTTCAGGGTTGGATGTACTTTGTATTATGTATATATATATTTGTTTAAATGTTAAAATAATAATTGGTTTTCAAAATACGTATGAATGTTTGTATAGTACTATACATACCTTCGTAGATTATCTAAAACATTTTTTTAATGTTGCTGTCATAAAGGCAAATTTAAATTTATATAAAAGTAATAAACACTGCGTAAAAAAATATGAAAAAGCGAACAGAATGATGACGACGAATTCAGACGAAACCATGGAATGTAACTAGGTCAAAATATATCTATTAAGCAATTTATAAAATAAAAGATTCATTTCTCCATTTGATTCATCTGAAGTAGGTACAAAACGAAATTCAAAAAGGTATAAACGTAGTAACATTCCGAAACCCAGTTACCTTTGAAACTGAAATTCTCTACCTCAGAGTTTCATAATCTTTTCCCCTTTTATAAAATCCTAAATCTTCGGACGGTAACAGGTGCAAGGTAAGATATTCCTTTTGGGTAGGCATATGAATATGTGAGAGTATGATATAAGTTATCCGATTTTTCAACGAAAAAAAAACTTGGCCTGTTCCTTTTATTAAGAAACTGTTTTCTATTTCTTGTTTATTTCTAACTAGCTTTGTTCCCGACTTCGTCCGCGTGGAATAGTTTTTTGGGTACCATTTACTTTAACTTATATAAACTTTGATTGTCATGTTTATTTATATCGAATCAATGGTCTGAAAAATAAGTTTCAAGTTTCTAGCTCCAAAAATAGCGATAATTCCATACAACTTTTTATCCCCTTTTTCGACCTTTTACAACCCTTATTTCGAATAAAAAAATGGCCTTTGTACTTTTTAGGGTCTATAGATTGTCTGTACCAAATTTCATCAAAATCAGTTAAGAAGTTTAAGCGGGAAAGCATAACAGACAGACAGAGTTACTTTCGTATTTGTAATATTAGTAAGAAGATATTTGGTCTGGTCAAAATAGTTTTATACCGACATGTTTAGTATCGTATAAGAAGTCACCGCTTGGGACAGATGATCTGAACAAAACCAAAAAGCCCCGCTAAATGCAGACCTCTTATCATAAGCCGTGGAGTCCACTGCTGGACATAAGCCTCCACAAGTGATTTCCCATAGTTAATAAGTAGGTTTCATTGGTTATCTATGTCCAGCAATGAACGTTCTACGTCTGACAAAGTGATGACAATTATTGGTATCTACTGTTCTCAGTATTTTTAGAAATAGGCTGACATCAATTATGTTTTGTTATGAATTGGACTAGGTTCTGATGTTCCAATTTGAACGAATTTTAACTCTAAACTATAACTAACAAACTATTCCCACAATATTTATAGCAGTTTACTTAAGAAAAATACGTCCGTTTATATTTTAAGGTAGTATAAGGTGAACATAATAAATGTTCACATATTCAAACAAATACCTCACGTGATATATCATTCCCTCCCAGGAAAATTTATAAAGAAGCTTTAACTCTATTCACCATAAGTATTTTAGTTTAAATTCAGTTCTCTGAAAGTTAAATCTGTTTGATAAATGGAGATAAATTTCACAATTGTCTATGTGTTTTAGCTGGAAATTTCGAACAATAGTAGCACGTACGTACCGCGTGTCGTGTGGAAAGAGATTAATGAAAGCGAATGAACTGAATGTGTACGCTTTCAGGCATCTAGACTATTGTGATGCAAAGTGTAATATCTCAAATATCATATGTTCCAAATGTTACAATTTCCAGGTATCTACATACATAATAATTGCTGTAGGTTACCGGTAGAGTAGAATAGTATGTCTCCCAGAACCAGGTGTCGTAAGAGCCGACTCAGAACTGGACTATAATAGGATGGGCAGCAGTAGACGCATTACTGCTGCTTTTTTAGTAATAAATAATAAACAAGAAGGGCAGTCTTCAGTCATGTAACATAGGTAGTCATGTAATATAGTTCTTGCTGACAGCGGTCTGCTATTCAAAGAAGCGTACAATAAAGACACCTGAATAAATCTTCGGAATGGCATTAGGCGCCCGTGAGCATTTTCAATAAAAGCTATCGTGAAGCACCATTTCTCTAGAGGCGATCGGCTCCGGTTCAAATGGAGGTCAGATTGGCCCGCCCAAGTGTAATGGTGTAGCGAAACCTTCGCTTAAGAAGTCGCTTTAATCAAATAGTTGAAAGGGAATCCGGAAAAGTGGCTGCTTTTAATCGTGTTTTATTTCTCGGTTCTGTTTCATTATGCTGTTTGCCTATTTTATTTCTGTCATGATACATTCAATTCTGTATCAAAATATATATAAAGATGAAGTGGCAGGTCAATTATTTGATCAACAAAACACGTTTATTAATTGTGTATGGAAACGAAATACCGTGTCCATTTTATATTTTCAGATACGTTGGGAGCCATAATAGTTTTGCGGGCCAAGTTGAACGACATCAGAACTAAGTTATATAATCATAAGATAAGTTTTAAAGGTCGAGTAAAGTTTCAGTTATTTTAGAACGTAACCGGATTTTTTTGTGATGTAACATGCCCTTTTAAGTCTTCGAACTTATTACGCTGGCAGAACGTTCGACTACTTCTTATTTTTACCTTAAATTTTTACCCGGTGATGTAGATATTATTCAAAACTCTGTTTATAGTTTAAAATAAGTAATAAAAATAAAGGTAGAATCGTCCAATTACTAAATATATAATGTAGTTTTCCTTTTATAACAATTGGTTATCATGACTGATCATAATGTCGAAGTTTATAAAGAATTACATACTGCAAGGAACAGCATCAAGTTCCTAGGCCAAACAAATTTAAGTTACTAATCACAATTAGCCACAGACCCTAGCTAGATATTTTTACGTGGCAGTATTTTTTTTAGATAAAGATTTTCCACTTCCTCCTTTGAACAAATGAGTAGCGAATAAAAAACCGAGAAAATATTTGCGTGTCAAACAGGTATCAAGGTAAAATATTTTTTATTTCATCCGTGTACGTTATGTTTACATACACGCTGTTGGCGAGTGAGCCGCCCGGATAATTGAGTTTAGGAAATATGACAATGCTAACTCCGCCGGTGATCTGATTCCGAGATTTCCGTTTGTAATAACGGAAATCTCTTTCTCTCGTCAAATATTGTAATATTTAAAATGGTTTCAATGATATTTTTAAGGTGACATACATCTCTAGCTATTTATTGGATGGTCCATATAGCACAGGGGCAGCATCTGTTGAGACAATAGTACCGAATTTGATTCCACAATGAAAAGAGAATGGTTTGATATATCTGGTGTTACGAATAAAAGAAGAAAATCTTTGGGCGAGAAAAATATATTGTTTGAAGTTATCATATCAGACTTCGAAAGTTCACGGACTGTTAGGTAGGCGTAGTGGCAATCGTAGATCGTAACACTCATTCCTATTTTCTAGTCTTTCAGATATACCGCCATCTGTCCGTTCCGGTACCTTAGTCGCCTCTTACGACACCTGGTAAAAAGGGAAGTACTATTCTACTGAAACCGATAGCTATTTATATACTGCTTGGTATAAATAGTATCGTATTTATATACTACATAAATGCTATTTACCTAATATATAAACAGCCGTTGGGGTCGGTAGGATAGGTAATCCCTCTGTACCGTAATTAATTCATTAATGAATGGTGAGAATCGAACTTAATTATTAAAAAGTAAATAAATGTGTCTCACATTTTAATTGATGGTTCTTAACTAAGATTGCATAGAAACTTCAATGATAAGTATAAGAAATAAACTTGGGGTTCCAACCCATCGAAGTTTCATACAACTTTCTGTCCCAATTTTTGAACGAATTTGTTTAAGATATTTTAGAAATGTTACAGAGCAAATTTAAACTTACTAAATAAAAATAGCATAAAAAAATTCTAGATGCAACAAATATATCTAAGCTTGTCTATGCGCTGAAAGCTTCCAACAACTTTTCGCTCGTATTTATTTCTAAGGAACTTGTAAGTGCTCTAAAAAGGTTTTAACCAGATTTTTACTCCTTAATGCCCTGGGGAAACTCGAATAAATGCCAGTGGAAGCATCGCGACCACGGGGGCGCGTGTAATTGAGTTTGGGGATGCGACGACACGGCCCAATTCGATTCCTGGCCCATTTCTGGGAAGTAGATTTGTTTGAAATCGCCAGTTTCATTGTTACTATTGTATTATTTTAAATCCTCAATATAGTACTTTATGTATATAACAAAATAAATATCCTATAGTTTCCGATATGTTCATATTCTGCTTCCAGGCCAAACACCCGTTCTTATTTATTTTGAAAATTATTATTTTGATATTTCATGTAATCCCGTTTTCGGCCAGTCGGCCGGAGTGACTAATTTGAAATTTTCAAATATATGTAAATAAAAAGACAAGATAACTAATTGACTGACTGACTGACAATCGCAATATCGACTGATAATCGCAACGCCTAAACTATAGATTTGGAAATTTAGAGTTTTGCAAAGGGATATCTTTTACAACGTAACGAAAGAAAAGTTTAATGTAAGTGAGCACTAAGAAAGGATTTTTGAAAATTCACTCCCTAAGGGGGTAGAACAGGGGTGCAAAATTATTATGACTCGGCTATTTTTGAAGTTAAGAAGTAAATGTGTGCATACATCTCTGAATGGAAAATGACGAACATATCAGACATTTCCACAGACAGTCCTGGAACCGATAGAAGGCAGTTTATAAACATACTGCACCTAACCCGAAACTAAGAGAGCTGTTACTATACTTTGCTAGTATCCGACGGTTGCAACAAACATGTCTTTGAATTGTAAAGTTAAAGAAGTCTGACCTTTATTTCTACAGAGTCTATGGCAACAGTCAGGTAGGTCTTCTTAGACCGTTAGCACTAGACGAATTTAAAAACATAATTAAGTGACAGGCTCATAGACTAAGAATACATACTTTTTAGTGTTCAAAATATTATCAAATGTTAAAACAATGTATCATCATATTAGAGATTCATTATGATTATTTGACAAAACCTATTGTTAAGTAAATTAGAGATTAATTAAGTTTAAGAATAAAATAGTGGCACATTACAATTGAAACAAGATGTCAGTCCAGCGTACGTAACACAGAAGGATACATATTTCATTACGCTTATCTGCCTCTCGTCAGACCACAATAGAATTAGCTGGATGAATACAGCAAACTTATTTCCCCACCACTTTTCCCGTCGTCCCTGAGCATTATTAACTGACACATAATACCCACAATCCGGGGAATGAGATAATGTTTACTAGCGTAATATTGTTGACTTCATTATTATACTTTCACAACAAAATAGTTTAGCGAATATCTGTGACTGTTATTCTAATAGATATGGAATGCGTTTCGAGTATTTTCTGTACTATTTAAGTAAGAAATGGTAGGAATTATTAAGATCTGTTATGTTTTTCTTTTTCTTACGTTGAGTATTATTTTTTACTTTCCAACTAGTTATATCATACGATTTGTCTTATCATCAACCATTTCAGAAAAATCTAACTAACAAAAATGCTTATATGTGATAAAATTTAAAATAAGAATTGAAAAAATGGCTTACTAACGGTACATCAGTTCCCCAGCAAGAAAATATGAAAATTCGGGTCGAGTTATTATTTTTGTATTATTAATTTTTAATTTCTTATTGAATTTACAATTCAACATTTTTCAATCCACACTTATACTAATTTTTCATTTAGAATATATAGGACCGATAAGTCGTTGCGTGCCTCAATATAATTTACTTTTTATTTGGTTAAATTCAATGTTTAAGTACTAAAATAAATAATATTTTAGAAAATCTTTCAGCTTTTTATTTTGGGGTTAAGGTTTTGTTTAAAATATGATGTAAATACCTGATAGCTTCGAGTAATAATTACGTTACTTTTAAATATATAATATTAAGATTAAACATACAACCATCAAAGCGACAAAGACACCATATAGTTGGTAAAAACTTTAGCGTTTTCAAATACTTTTCATCGATAAAGATTTGAAAACTTATTTAATTAATGCAACAATAAAAAAAGAACTTTCGCCGGCGAAGCTGCTCTACTTTGCTAAAATTGCATTGCTGTCAATACCGGGAAAGTACGAAGTAATTCCAACTTCTCCCATCAGTTACGAGCTCGAGTGTAAACTTTCATGTTTTTTTCTTCATATTTCGTTACTAAACTCAATTGTGTTTACCATCAGCTAAGAAAAAACAAAAAAAAACTGGCGCTTGTAACCTTTTTTGACGAGCTTAGATTGGACTTGTAACTAGCAGCGCCGCTCGGTTTATATATATATATATATATATATATATAAAACATTTTATTTAAATAAGTTTGAAAATCTGAGAACTTTGCAACTTTTACCTCCTTAAAATTCTCTTTTTGTGATATCCTACGTTAAAAAAGGAATACCAGTGCAACAATATATAACATGACATTTAAAGTATCTAAATTACAAAATAATAGATATAGTCATTGATATTCATACAGACACACAGTATAATAATAGCTATATTGCGTTATACAATAACAGTGAAAAACATCAATAACGCAAGATAAAGGCAAAGTAGAATGGTAACTCCCTCAGGTGTGACAAATGGCGGCCTATCCATCTGTATCTGCGTGACAGCGTAGTTCTAACGAAAAATGGCGGGGATAGGCAGCGGCAATTACCCCCATTCCACACCTGCCCAGTATGGGCAGGGCCCTTTTAAAACACCTGTTACCGACGACGGTAAAAATATATTTTTTAAAGGTAACCATAAAATTAAATTAACATTATTTTAATTAAATACGCTTAAGTTATGCAGCTAAGATATAGTTTCACTTTAATTATACTGAAATGACGTAGTTTTTGTTAAAAGTGTTCCCTTATTGTGGTATTGGAAGAGAGAAAGAAATTTGTTTTTAAATCAAAATAATGACGAAATAATTTATACTTCCTTACAAAAATGGATGTCATTTCATTTTTTGTATCATTGTAGCATCGGATCGTTGTATAAACCAAAAACAACATCAGAATATCTAAACATAAAATGAAAGCAGTAAAACGAATTTTCCTATTAACGTTGTTTTCTTGCGCAAAATTATGCCAGTTGAAAATGCCGCGGTGCAGCCGCGGCAAACAATTTAAAATACTGAATGGGCTTAAGCAGCCGGTGACTGACAAATAAAATTGGGGAACATTGAGAAATATAAGTAGAGTTATTTGCAAACTAATGTCACACATTTTGTCGATGTGTTGAACAGTTTCTTCGAATTGATAAAACGTTGTTATCAAATGTCGTGTTGAATTTTCTTAGACCTTTAATGATATTCTTCATAGCTGCCGTAGATTATATAAAGCTGGACATAGGCATCCCAGCGCTCTGGGCAGTCGTGGTATCAAATTCTATAACTTTATCTTTTATTTTTCTTTTATTTAATCTTTTATTCTAATCTTTTTCGTCGGGAGTGATGCTGCTCATCCCTGTCGGTTCTGGTACTTCAGATATTTGATATAGAGGATCTTATTTGATATACTATTCTACTCTGCCCACGACCCATACCATATTACTAGTATATATAGGGGGTACCGAGCTCAAATCTATAGGAATTAATATATATTATTCAATTGATCGCGTTCTAAGGGGAATTTTCCAGAGACTAGGCTACGTTCTTTCTTAGGGTTCTAATATTTTTTTCAGCATTTAAACTATTCAACACAAAGCGTAACTGACTGTCAATATCACTCTCTTCATGGTATATTCATTACCGCGTGTTATTTAAAAGGAATAAAAAAGAGTTTAGTGTTAATGGAGCCTTACATGCTTTTATGCCAAAATGTATCAAAAAGCCATAACTGGCTGTTCATAGAGGTGTGTTTTTTCCAACACTGATATATGGTAGCGAATGTTTGGTATGTCAGAATACGTCCGCGAGTAGAATAAATACTGTTAAAATGAGAGCCCATTAAAGTATGTATGGTGTGTGTTTGAGATAGATTAAAGGAAATTGTGATAAGAGATCGATTTGGTGCAAAAGATAATGTTGTGATAACGATAGAGAAAGGAATGTTGAGATGGTTTGGACATAAAGAAAGAATGGATGAAAGCAGAGTGTACGAAAGGACTAATGCGAGTGAGGAGAAGCAAGAGAGCAATCTTGGCATGAGATCGTAACAAGTGAACAATTTATAGTCTCTGCCGACCCCGATGGGACACAGACGTGTTGTATGTATTTAACAAACGGATACATATACTTTCGTATTTATTATATTAGTTTAGGTTAGGATATATTTACAATGACTGTGACTTTTATATATACTTAAAACTTTGCAAAATTTGTAAGTTACTATACATCAAGAGAAAGATACATAATCTCGAATTATGGAGGAAGGAGTAACATTTATTTATTCTGTGCTGGTGTTTAATTGTTTGGTGTGACTAGTGATATCACCTACTATAACTAATTTAGTTTATTAAATATGATGTAACATCTACTGAACAACTAAAATTTATTCTGTATATCTGACTAGAATTAAATTAAAAGAAAGCCCAATACTTGTTTGCTTTTAACTTAATTTAACAAAATCAGACAATTTGCTATTTAGTCTAAATTTTTTCTTGCTAATAGACTTCAAATGAAGTCATTATGTACTCAACAGAATATCGCATTTTTGTTTAGTTGCATCTTCAATTCGTTCCAACTTCATTCATATTTAATCCTACCGCCTCGAGATTACATTCCAGCTGGGTCCCAGATTGCTGGTGCGGATATTTATCTTATTACCAGTGACATAGCGTCCATTATCCTTTGTTTATCGCCTCCAGGGTTGGCACTGTGGTGGTCGTCATTAAAACTTAATAATGGTGGATTCAATCCGCCGTGGGCTGCGTTTTACCGCCTGCCTACCATGTGTTTATTGTGGAAATGGGGGAACTCTTCATGATTTTCTGTTTTGCTCAGCTTTTTTGCGATTACATATTCAACGGGCGGACGGTCAGGTAATTGCGTTTCATGCCTTTGATCTCAGGATCATAAGTCTCTGTTAATAGGGTGACGGGCAAACATTTCTTAATTCAGTCAATTGACGTAATCTAAATTTAAATTTAATGCATGAATGAAGCAACTGTCTTTTAGTTTTCACAAAATATGAGAGAAATAATTTGGCTATGAATAAGCAAGTTGGAAAACAGCTTTTACCTCAAGACTTCGAATATTTAGATGAAATACCGCCCTCCATTCCGAAATAACTTCCCAGTTAAATTGTATTAGTTTCATCACCTCAATTTGTGCATTTCTCACTTAGAAGCGACCGCTTTCAAATCCGCCTTTATTTATGCAAAATATAGCCCCGTAATTGCTTCGCCTATTTCTAGACGCAAAATCACGAAAAGGACTTTAAAGTTTATTATTTCGTTTAAAGTTCAACCCACCTCTTGGTAAATTAGTGAGGCCCGGGCCAAATTAACGAACCACGTGATCTTATTAGCCACCTCACTCAAGCCATTAGGCGCTTCTCGCGCCGGGCCACATTGTACTTTAGCCGTTCAAATTTAATAACACACTGCGAGGGAATAAGGCTTAATGGAAACGCCTGCAGACAGACCTATCAAATTCTGTCATAAATTATAACGGAACAATTTTTGTTTGAAACCGAATGAGGTGGTCTTATGCAAGCTGGCCGCTAACTTTAATACAAGCAACCATAATTCTGATAGATTCTGCGATCAACCAAAGCCAATCTGTTTCATCATTTATTAAAATAAATTATATAATGATTATGCAAATGAATAATATAAATATGCTAGTTTTCATTATTTGAATATCACTAGTAGTAAATTCAAAACCATACCCTGGGGAGCTAGCAAAACTTCCCCTGTACCAAGTGTCGTCGAGTAAGACTAAGGTACCGGAATTCACAGATGGCGATACATTCACTCAGACAAGCGTAGCTCAAATGCGACAGGGCGGGCATAGGCTTCAGCAATCTTATCGTAAAGCTACGCTCTCGCGTTTCCCACTACACCTGCGGTAATTATGGCCTCCCCCCTCCTATGATGATGGTGAAATACAAAACTTACAACAATTAATATTCGACAAGAAGTAACTTTTTAAATGAAATAGGGCCAAATATTTTCTTATCAATAATGATAACTTTAAAGCGCTGTTCCTTGCGCTAATGATAGTAGCTTTTGAAAATGATCTATCGCACTATCTAAGACATATCGCACGTGGATATGCTGTGCGTGTGTGATAGTAAATGCAATATTTTTTGAGTATTGTAGTATTGCTATTCATATATTACAAATAAAGAAAAAAAAAATTTTTCAAAGTAATGTTTGCATTCTCATGTTAAATAGCCTCATGAGTTGCAATTATGTATAGGCTTCGATTAGTCAAATATATTTTTAAACAGGAAGGTAATTTTCAGTTTTTACGCAGTTTTTGAAGGGATTATTAAGAGAAGGGAATATATTTAAATTCATTATCGCTCTTGTTTCTGGCGTTTATTTTTAGATAGTGACAGTAATTGTTGGAAATCATGTCGGCACCGATTTCTTTTGGAAATTTCAGTATTATGCCGAGTAATTTCATGCTATCGTAATGTTATAAATTCCGGCAACATCTCAAATATTGATTTGACTCCGTGATAACTCGCTTAAAGCATTTATGTTACGGACATCAAATAATAGAGGAATCAAAAAGAAACTGTCATCAAAATTTTAAACTAAACTGACAGACCTTGTACAGTCTAAACTATATTTTATATTAATATTAAGACTGTAAATTGAGATATAAACTACCTTATCTCTCAAGTCAGATTAAACTGCAAACAGTAAGCAAAACATGTTAAAATCGGTTCAGTAGTTTAAAAGTTCACCCCGGACAAACATCGCGACACGTAATTTCTCTATATAAATATGTAGAAGAAGTTAGAAAAACACTGGACTGGATAATATTATATCCTTATAACCTAAGTACTAAACAAAATCTTAATGCCAAAGAATAAAAACGTAGTCTTGTTTTCCCAAATGCTATAAATCGACACGCTAAAAGCGCATCGCTTTAAATCCAGTAATGTAACTGCGTATATTTCCCTTTGGATTAATTTGCGTTTGTAAGCAACTTTATCGCTTAGAGGACTCGCTTTAATGGTAGCGTAGTGAACATATGTAAATGAGGGTCGCACCGCTGTAGATCGTTCGTCATTTGTTTATTAGATTAACCTATTCTATTATTTCTGGTGTCACATTGTGTTTTTTTTAATTAGACGAGTAAGCATACTGTCCACGTGATAGTAAGCGTTGAAGCAGCTTATTGTCGGTCCTAATACCACAAGGATATCTCTGGCGCGTTTCTCCTATTTTATAAAATCCTCATTCCCATATTATCCGTAGAATGTTACTGCTAGACATAGACCTCCCCAAGAAAGGGGCCCAGCCTATCCAGGTGTGATAGCACTCACAAATCGTAGCTCCACATTCTGAATTCAGCTGCCTATTACCGCATTTGATCACTGCTGTTTCGAGTGCCTATAGCATGGCGCGTTGCCTTCTTGCGAGTTGAAGATATTTTAGACATTACCCAGTAATTTCGCTGCATCTCTGACCCTGCAAACCGATTGCACACTGCACAGCAATGCGAACACTGCTATTTGTATTAAAAAGCAGCGGCTTTTTTAATTTGCTGGCAAATGCCAAATTTCTTCTGGGTGGGGATCGAACCCACGATGGGTCCGACGATCCTTCAGCGCAAAAGACAGGATCACTACCATATGCGCCATCAGGCTTAACAATATTGCTATATATCATATTTATTGGTAGAAATTTCAAAAGCTGTTGAAAACATCCAACTCAACAAAACCACAGTTTTTCCCTCAACCTTTTGAAAACCGTTTAAACGCTCTTTCTTGACGAGCTTACTTCGATGTTTTCCAATGCTCTTGAAGCTAAGTGTTCTAGCTAAATTTGCTTTGGATATGACACAATGTTGTTATATGCCTAAATTAACGTAGCAACTAACCCATGCGCCTGGGTCATCACGAAGTTTTTATAGTTATTACTGGGATGGTTCACTAATAAGCATACGGTTTGCATAATGGTAAAACTTAAATGCGCTTTTGCTGTCATACATTTATTACAAACGTATCACCAGTCTTATGACCCGAGTATTTTTTCAAATATATATTCATATGTATGTATTTATTTTTAATTTGTGCTAAGTACACTCAAAACTTCCACCTGCTTCAACTTTACCTTGATCCAAAGGTTGTCTACCTGTAAGAGATTGCATTTAGCGAAAAGGCCGCATCTTGTACCTACTATTCCTTGTTTCGTGATGTTTTTGTGTTGTTTTTATTTGTATGCAATACAGAGTATATTCTTATTTTTATTATTTCAATGCCTTTTTATCCTAACCTCACGGCTAAGTACCGGCAGATTAGAATAGTACCTTTCTTTGTACCAAGTGTCCTAAGCAGGGACCTATTTTCCCATATAGCATACCTATTTTCAGAGAAATGCGTGCTATATAAATAAATATATATATAAATGCACGCATTTCCTTGAAAATAGCTATGCTATATGGCAGCAGAAACAGATGAGGTTGAGGTACGCTAGATATGGTGAAAGTTCTTTTTACCTCTGGTCATAAAATCCTCATTCCCATATTATCCGTAGAATGTTACTGCTAGACATAGACCTCCCCAAGAAAGGGGCCCTGCCAGGTGTGGTAGCACTCACTAATCGTAGCTTCGCATTTTGAATGCAGCTGCCTATTACCGCATTTGATCACTGCTGTTTCGAGTGCCTATACCATGATCTGACGGTTTTCGTACCTCAGTCTCCTCATATGACACCTGGTAGGAGTAAGATACTACATTATATTCTACTCCCGCTGGTACACCACGGCTTTTTTATATTTCAAATAAATACTAAATATTCAATACAGAATGCAACATAATGATTTGAAGTCTTTAAAAATTCAATAGTACTTATCTAGTTAATTACTGGTGGTGTAAATTCGTATCAAGTTGGTGATTTTGTATGAATTCTGTTATACTGAGTATATCTCAAACGGCGAAGTTAAATTGTTACCAACTAAAATAGATACTGTTGAAGTTCCAAACTTTAACGAACAATTGTAAATACAGGCACTAAATACCATGAAAATGCAACTTGCCGTTTCTGAGCGTTCATCACAAACTTTCTCACTGGGCACAATTCGAAACTTGTTTGCTGTGCAACAATTATTGCACGGCGGAATAAAATTAGAATGTTCATACAGGAATAGTTTGCATACAGTTTAAAAAAAAATATACTCGATCCATGAACTAGATTATTTTCACGGGGAGAGATTTGTGCGAGAATTACCCTTCATATCAATCATATAAAGTCCAATGTTCGACATAGGTCTCCCAATGATATAGGGATGGATGCCCGTAATTGTCGCGCTGGGCAGGCTACCCAACCCCACCCTCTAATATTTAAACTGCGCTGTATCAGATGGATATACCACCATTTGTCGCTTTCACTAACTCAGTCGCCTTTTACGATACCTGTTAAGGAGGAGGTACTATTACTACTCTGTCAGTAGTAGTATGGCAGTATTACTCAGTTTGTATCAATCTTTCACCACAGTTACTGCATTTTATTCGATCACCTTCCTCGTCTGTGTCCATAGTAGCAGACGCTGAAAATCATGTGCTGGATATAAGGATCCCCAAGAAAAAGGGAATTTTGTCCATAATTATTGCGCTGGTGGTAGAAATATTAAAGCATATTTTCGCTCATCCCGGTCATTTCATTGAATCGTCGCTGTTTTGTTTTTTTCAAAAAAAGTATTATTTAGTCTCGTGGTAGAAATATTAAAGCATATTTTCGCTCATCCCCGTCATTTCATTGGATCGTCGCTGTTTTGTTTTTTTCAAAAAAAGTATTATTTAGTCTTAAAATTCAGAATTAAAAAATGTCGTCATATAAATATTTTTACGGTACGATTTGGCGCTCATGGTAGGATCACTACTGACTGAGTCAATCGAATCCATCAAATTGTGTTTCGAATGCTTAACTAATAAAGATATACATGTTCTTAAGTGCCTTGGTAGTATTGAGTTAATAAATATATGCATATGGTAACTTATACTAATACAGTGGTATTAGCACAATCACATTAGTTCGGTTATCAGAATTTAATTAATGAATCGCATTCCCATCAGACACTGATGATTTATAGTTAAGCTATAGCTGCTCTAAATTAGATAATTATTGTTATTAGATGGTGATTTTAAATAATACGCCGGATTGTATACCGACTAACCAATCGGTAGAATATTATGCCCATCTTATAGTAGTATATCGTATTTCTTGATGAAAATTGTATTAGATCAATATAAAACATTTCCCACAATCCAATTAAACATTGTCAAATATCTCCGGGAAAATTTCAACAGTCATTATTAGTATATTAGATAAACTTAAATGAGGTATACTTCATAAATAGGCCGTCTGCGTTGATGCATACTTCATTCTCACCGATTAGGACCTGGAAAAATAATCATTACAAAAAAGTATTCGAAACCTGGACCCGAATGCGATTTACATTAATTAAGAAAGGAATTATTAATTTAAACTGATTTAAAATGAATTGTGAGATAAACTGATGTGGTTAAGTATATTTATAATTCCTACTCGCATAGTTTTCATTTCTTATTATATGATCCTTCTGGACAATTTTAATGTTAACTCTCATCTCTAAAATTTCCAAATGTCTATGACAACTAATCTATAATATACAGTGTAAATATTCCACTGCTGGAAATATACCTAGGCCTTGACGGAAAATTTTGCCAATATTTCCTGTGTAGATAAGCGTGGTCGCATTCGCAGAGCAAAGCTTCTCGACGGGAATGGTGTTGCTGCGCCTACCTGCGCTGTTACATTTGATCTACAGTGTTTCGGGTGGAGTAGCCACCATCTGTCTGTCTTATATACCTCAGTCACCGCTTACGATACCTGGCAAAGGTGAATGTACTATTTAACTCTGCTGGTACCCCACTGCGAAGTATAGTGCCATTAAAATTGTGCCAACAATGTGTGGTGTTTTCTCTTCAATTCATTATATGACCTACAGGACACTAATTATTTAATAGCCTTCTATTGCTATAAATAAACCTGTTAGACTATAAACACAGCGAAAGATTTTTGGGACTCTTCTGTAGTAACGTTTGAGTATGGTTAGCCTCATAAATACATAAAAACTAGCAGCGCCCCGCGCTTTACTTAAACTTTCCACTGCCCTTACCCCTTTAAGGGATGTTTTTCAACAAAATATTTTACAGGTGTTTAAGGATTTTTTAAAATTAAATATTTAATAATTTTTAATACTGAATTTCATTCGAATAACTTCAAAAGCTAATATGTTTCATACTAACTATGCACACTTGTTTTACCCTTCTAGGGGATAAATTTTCAAGAATCCTTTCTAAGAACCCTTCCTTCCTTCTTTCCCCTACGTAATAAAAAGAACCCCTTTGCTAAATTTCAAGTTTCTAACCCTCAAAGTTTAGGCACTGCATTCATATGTCAGTCAGTCAGCTTCTCTTTATATATATAAATTGTAGGATCTTATGACAATATAGTCTACTATTATATATAGTATATACATACTCATCGACTGTTGTTTCACCGTGATAAGGTTCCAAAGTATGGCTATACTTTGGATGCTGATCATGCAAGCGATATACGAGAAAACCTTAGAACTACAGATTTATTCCTGTGAAATGCTGAATGCACTTTGCAGTTTCGTATCTTAGTGGAGGCACTTTGCTTGCTAGACAAAGGTGGTTACAAAATTTTAAACAGTTGCAATTTTCATTATATGGTGTTTCAAGTTTATATCTCACACTTTCTATCTGGATTCGTAGGCGTACAAGCTTTTAAATGTGTTAGAAATTTCAGACGTTATGAACGCTCAAGTTTAACTGAGTTTACTGGCTTGCTCGGCACAAGTTTCGAGTTTGATCAAGCAAGCTAGCGATTAGTACGACAGCTTCATATCGATTTAATATGTTAGCACGAGTTTCACATGCGTTAGGTTATAGACACTGAATATATAATATGTCAGGTGCTGGCAGAATAGAATGCACTTTAGGTATTATATACTGAGGATTTTGACAAAGGTATTATAAACTGAGAATTGAACACTAGCATCCCGATCGCGAAGTTACATTCTGCAATTAAGAGCATAAAATCTGGTAGCAGTGAATGATGAAGAGAGATGTCGGAGCATTGGATGCCCTGCGCCTAAATGATGCTGATGATACAAATACATTGCGGTATATCCATGCAAAAAAGTCAGCTCAAATGTACAGGGCGGGGATACGCAGCAGCATCCCCATCACGAAAGCTGCTCGCTGCGATTGCCAACACGTTTGCCCAGCGCGGAAATTATGGGCAACATATACTCTTTCTAGGGAAGGCCTAAGTCCAACAGTGGAGTTTTCATGGCTGGTATGATTATGTTACAAATCATAGTGATATCAGTGCGTTTACGAAGCGTTTTCGCTTAGTATAGTATATTATTCCGCCATGTTGCACCAGTTCATTAGAAAAATACACTCTATGATAGGTGATGTGATAAGTGATTGCGGTATCGAAACCAAAAATAGCTGGAAATTTTATTTTATTCTAAAAAAAATAATATTATATTTATACCAACCGGACGTAATAGCACTATTGCCACCGTGCCAAAACATGTCAGAAAGATACTCCGAGTACTAATAGTAGATTTAGAATATTTTTTTTTGTAAGTAGTTCCCACGCCGATTCTACTGAATCGAATTACTGTACTATGTAAAAAGAAAATTTACAAAATACTATGTATTAAGAAAAAATACAAAATACTATGTATAAAGAAAATATACAAAGAAATTTAGACATGCAAAAGAAGATATCACCAGAATGGTAAAATTTTTTATCGAATCTATACCGAAAATAATTAGCACTGTAAAATATTATTGTCTTAGAAGACTTAAGATCCAAGGAGACTTAAAGTCATAAGCCAACCATTTTATATTTTAGGACATAAAGCAAGCTATCACTATGATCACATATAATCTCTTTACCATCGAGTAAAGAATGTGATCATTGTAAATTCCAAATTCCAAGGAATTAATTTTGCTCGAGGAAGCAGCAGTGCACACGAGTGTGCAAGAATAGAGTCACAGGGTACAGGGAAAAGTTAGCTGACGACTAAATTCAATTTATTATTAACTTAACTTCGAGCTTGATACATTTTTCCTGACTCTGAGATAACCGATCGTGGCATAGCCATATTTAGCCGTAGTTTTGTGGAAATTTTTGTTTAATAACCTTTGGATAGGTAAAGCGCAAAATTTATAGAATTTTGAAAGTGATTTAAATATAGCGCTCTGCCTTTGTCACTATGTACTAAGCTGAAAGTAGATGACGAGTATATAACTCTTAAAAATATAACTGGGCAAATGCGTCGGTAATCGCAGTGTGAAGCTTCATAACAGGAATGCTGCTGCCTATCCACGCCCTGTGCATTTGAGCTACACTGTTACAGGTGGATATACCGCCATCTATCGGTTTTGGTACGTTAGGTACTAGACACCGGATACAGAAAATGGTACTATACTACTCTGTCGGTACCATAGGCCTACCATAGTCACTTCAAATTTGACAAAACTAAGTTTAGAGCAGGTTCATTCATTTATAATATGGAAACTGTGTCTATTTTTACATAAAAATATAAGTACTTATAATAAAATAACTTCTTTACTGTCTTAAAAAAAATAAAAACTTAAATAAATCGCGTTTTAAAGCATTAGCGTTGAATGTAATTATTAAAAAATATAATTGAAGTACATATGTTGTTTTTTACATAAATATACTATCAATATTCAAAAAATCATGTCATTGATCCTTAAGGGCTAGAACAACTAATTCCATCTTCAGCATATGTGCCATAGAAAGTCTATTAGACATAGGCTTCCCCAAGATAGGGGGAAATTTGCCTCTGTAGTCGCTTACGACACCTAGTACAGAGGGGAGTACTATTATACTAGGCCGGTACCTTAGGGCGCCATTCCATCTTAGGGTTATGATACTTTTACCTTTTACCCGGTAAGCAAAATGTTATTCCTAACCATAATTTAACACAGACCCATTTAGAGGTATGACATTGTATCAAATATCCCTATAAACCATCAAATTTATAATACTCTTCACATAAATGTTATTATACTTGATTTTAATACAGACAGGAATTGATTACTTTAGAGTATGTATGTACATTTTCTGTAGAATGTTATTAAGCAGGAACCATCTTAAGATTGACATGTCGCCTGTTATTGAATCACATATTAGCTTTTACACACAGTGTCGTTATCGAAATAATGTTATTAAGTAATCGGACTTAAGGCACATCTAAACGGTGTGAACGTAACAACTGAGATAAAATATAATTTATGTTTGTTTCAGCCAGTCTCTGAAACTTTCATAAGGTATAAATGAATAAGGGGAGGCCTATGTCTAGCAGTAGACGTCTTATGGTTGATATGTTGATGATGATGACGTAAAAAGTAATTTAGGCTATTTTTGTTATATTTTATTCTTATAGACAGAGAACTACGTTAGGCGCTGCGAAAGATTTTATAAATTGTGAATCTAAAAGCCTGAAATGCTGGACATGTGAAAGCTCTGAAAACAATCCGTTAGTTTTTGATATATCTCCCAAATATAACATATACCATTTGTTCTTGCGCCACATTGTATAATTTCAGCGCAGTATAATTGCCTCTATTGCTTAATGATAAAGTAAATTGTAAGTACATTAATGTCGTCGTCAAGCAAACGGATAAGTTGCCAAGTTGTTAGTATTCGTTAGAGAGAAGTTATACTATTAATTGTTAAATAAAACTTCTCACTGTAAACCTTGCTCATATTTTCCAGCGACTCAGTTTGCCTTCAACTAAGTTAGTAGAGATTTGAAGAAAGTAACAGAGAAACTAATAAATGGGTTTTGAACCATTACCAAAGGGCTGATTTAATGAGTTTGTGCCTGTCACATTGTTTCATCTATATTTATATCTTACTAATGGCCTTTAGATAGTCGAAATGCGAGCACAGTTCTTTTTATTATGTTTTTTTAAGTAATTTCATTTAATTACTTAGTATTGTTTACTACATTCTATAAGTCCACAGATAATATACTCAGCTATAGAATAGTACCTCCCCCTTGACCAGGTGTCTTAAGAAGCGACTGATGCACAGAAACTGAAAGGTAGCGGTATATCTACCCGAAACAGTAGCTCGTATGCAATAGGGTGAAGATGGGTAGCAGAATTACCGACGCGAAGCTACGCCCTGCAATTGCCAACACGCCTTCCCTGTGTGGCAATTATGGCACCACCCCTTTATTAGGACGGCCTATTTCTAACAGCGGACGTTTTACAACAGTTATGCTGAACATGATGATAACAGAGGACATTATAACACTGGCCATAAAACAATGAATTATTTTACCCACGTATGTATCAAATAAAAGCAGTGTGTTTATTGCTCTAAATTAAATGCATTTTGTATAAAATTTCTTGCATTTTGTCTCCACTTGCCATAATTTTAACAAAGATTTTGCTTTACGTATATTTATTGCATTTATAGTATGAACATACCATAGCATTCAAAGGTAGCCTGGAAGTGATAGTTCAAAGCTATAAGGCCGATCATTGTAATTTTTTAAATATAATGTCTTATGTAAATGTATGTGTAAAAAAAGATTAAATATTAATATATTAGCAGCGATAAATGTTTTTTATTTTAGTGTTGATAGGGACTTGATAATTACATAGATACTTATAATAGATATATATACCGATATTTGTATTCCATACGTGATATTGTGAATTCTTCAGAAAATTCCCGAGCTAACAAGTCAATCAATTTAAGTGAGCTGTCCTGGTAATCGCTAGCTCGCTCCATTGGTTTGCAACTGGTGCCATCTACCGGCAAGATAAAGCTGGTCTAACTTTGTTCGCGCTATATCTGGAAACGTTTAGTGTTCTTGTCTTCACGCCTTACCTAATCCATTGCTTCCAAGTTGATAGTTTCTTATTAGTGTTTCTTGCTTTATTGAGATTGCTTAAAAGGCTTTCCTTAAAGATCAATAAATTGATTGATACATCTAAATTGTTGTGGTCATAAAGTTTAAGGTGAAATGAAAAAGTTCCATTGGGTTTTTAGATTATGTTTAATTTTTTTTGCAAGCTAGACTGTATTTAGTTGTAAAATAAATGTTTATGTATTTTTGTCATAAAAACTTAATGGAGTTTTATATCCCAAAATAAAATATCCATTTAAAGTATTCGACGTCTCCTTTCGATAACCATTAAAAGACTGAGTGAGTACAACATTAACTCTTACCTATAAACAATAAACAACATAGTTGAGGATGGCGTAAACCCCCAGTTTGTTTGATCGACCGATACATGTTACAAACGAGAAACTAGACAAAATCAGTCAAACTTAGTTCGCACGATTGAGCAGAATCGATGCCTTGTCTTCCCGCCCAACTAAACAAACAACTGTTTCAACCCTTTGTTCTTCGACTACAACCACTAATCAATCATTGTGACCACATTGATAAAATCATATGTTTATATAAATTCTGATGTTACAAGCAATGCCCCGTGGTTACATCCGCGTTGAATTGTAGAACTTTCATAGTAACTTTGCAAGTCTCTTTTTTAAGGGATGATTTTAGTGAAAATATTTTACACGTGCTTCATGACTTTCAATGAAGAACCTTTATTATTACATTCTAATGACTTCAAAAACAATAAAGAAGTACTTACTTAGCACATCAGTATTACCACCTTAAGGAATGAATTTTCAAAAAAATTACTTAATGGAGCACAAAAATGAACGTTAAAAAAAGAATCTCCGTACAAAATTTCAAGTTTCTAACCCGTACAGTTTAGGCCCCTCGTTGATACGTCAGTCAGTCAGTCAGTCAACCTACTCAATTTTTCTAATAATACTTTACGATATCCATTTTCTCAAATACTGTAATGGATAACAAAGTTGTGTTAGAAAGTTGGTCATAAGACTTGAAACAGAATAGCATATTATAGACAGTACTCCGAACGAGACGTGAAAATATTTTAACTTAGCAAACATTTATGGATTTAGTACTCCGTGTTTTAATTAAATATTGATAGATTATAAAAATAAAATAAAAATAAAATTTTATTTAATCATAATATAAGACGGGCCCGATGGCGCAGATGGTAGTGATCCTATCTTGTGCGCCCGGAGTCGTGGGTTCGATTCCCACCCAGAGCAAATATTTATATGATGACTAGCTGTGCCTGCGACTTCTTTCGCGTGGTTGTTGGAAACTCTATCGAGATTATTTTTGCACGGCGGTGTGGCGAGGCCCACCTCTCCGTCAACCGCCGCCGCGCGGCCTGCTTGCACATTATAATGGTAGCAAGCCTTCTTCGACAAATAATGTTATTATTAGTAAATCTTGAGAATTATTCCTTTTTATTATTAAAAAGGAATAATTCTTTCATACATAGTTTTTGAATAACTTAAACCGTTTATGCAGCGAATGCGACGAAAGACCTCAAATGTGAATAATTTTCCCCGTTTTTGCAACATTTCTCACTGACGCTTCGCTCCTATTGGTCTCAGCATAATGTTATATAGCCTAAAGCCTTCCACTATACTTACGGACTTCAACTAAAATACATTTTGATACTTAGGTACCTAAACTAGGTCTAGCCTGTTCTTATAGGCACCTATTTAAGTAGTATGTTTATGATCCCTTTGTTGTTTGGCGTCCATTGGACAAGTGCTTTAAGCGACTTACTACTTACTTACGGATTCAGGTCAATGTAAAATATAGTGTGGATATTTATAATTATTTATATATATATATATACGCATAAACAAGAACGCAGTTACGATATGTCGAGCGAGAGTTGGTTTTAAGATAAATATGTTCTACTAGTCTTATTGTTAACATCGAGAGTTTATGATTAGTTTTCTGAAATTTTAAAGTTTCAGCGTGGTTCATTGATCTTTCTAAGATCAAATCTAACAAGGCTGTCAAGTATTAGAGTAATAAGAAATGGTGCATTAGATACTCTTTCAATTCTAAATACAATAAACATTACTAAAAACTTTTTTGTTAGTATTATTATTTTGTTTTGAAATCATTTTATTTTACAAATACCAACCATCCCCAAGCATTTCGAATCTTGGATTGGCTGAGCTTTTGAATTACAATTCCAAAAAGGATTCCCAGTTTAATATTAAATACCCTGTTTAGTACGTTTACTGTATTTTCATAATCTTAATCTTATCTTATTTGCGTATCTCAGTTCTTTGTCTTGAATAATAAGGTACGTGATTAACAAGGACACGCACACATATACACGATATTGGCATTTTTCATACAATTTCAGACTTGTCCAAATATGTTGCTCGCTGTACTAATAAATATAAACTTCGATTATACCGATTAAATAAATCCGAGTAAGTTAATAATAACGTCTAATACTTTGTTATACTCAATAAACTACACTAAGAGTTATTTTAAGCGATAAAATTTTAGCTCGAGTGCGTCATCCCCGATCCCCTCCCAGATCTTTTAGTCCTCTTTACGATGGCCACTCAATTGTTAGTACGTTAGGTGCCTTAGAGGCGCCCTTTAGTGAACGCCGTCGTCTCGTTCCAATCCCGCAACTTCGCAACTTACGAGCGTGGCCGCGCTCGCGCTGGGTGCGGGAAGAACGCAGGCATAGGAGTGCTCATAAATGAGCCTAGCCTCTTTCCCCATTATTAGATTTATTCAAAAACCAGTGTTAGATTCGTTAATAAAACTTTAATTTATTCCCATATTCTTACGGTAAAGGACCGTGCGTGAAAACAAGTTATATTTTTTTTATACAGACATTGTACGTTTTCATTCCTAGCCCTGCAATGTAATTTCCAAAGTACATGAAAACCGCTCGTTTAAATCTTGTCCCGTATCCCACTTGATTAGTTCCAAACTAGCTTCGCGTGTTCTAGGTAAGGCCTGACCAACTTTTGAACGGTATCTAAGGCCGCAAACTTACGCCTGTCTTCACTTCGCTCCGCTTCATTCACCAGTTGACGTTTCGATATTAAGTGCATTTGTATACACCCACTATTTGAAAGAAGGTAAGAATTTCATGAGTGTAGAGTATCAGTTTTTGTATGCGTCGTTATACATGAGATAAATAATTTGATGATTAGATGGTACTTGTTATAAAATTAAAGAATTTATACACATTTACACGTTGCCCCTAATCTATACCACATGATGTGTAAGTTACCAGATGTGGTAAGCCACCAGAAGGCGGTACATTCATCCGACACAGCGTTGCTCAAATGGATAGCATCGTCGCGAATAATACTGCAACTGCCACCCCGCTTGCCCAGCACGGCAATTATGGGAAAAATCTCCAATTCTAGGAGAGGCTTATATCAAACAGTGGATGTCCAGCAGCTTATATGATGATAAAGATTTGTGGAGTTCACTCCACAAAATATGTGAAGCTATAATAATCCACAGATGAGGCAAAATCTCCTAACACTTCTAGCAGATACATAAATGATAGCAAATAGGTTAAACACCACCATATCTGAACCACTATTACCAGCACCTAAGGCTATAAAATTCAGTCCTGATGTAGAAGATCGGGTCGTTTCACGTATTAAGTTTGACGATAAAGGTATTAAAGAATAATAGCTTTTAGTTGCAGCGTTGGCTCGGAGCCAGACCGTTGTGCAGGACGATTACTCTCATTTTGACTCAGCCTGAAACTCTGCTAATGATTTAATATTTATATTTGATGTAAGAAATGGAGTAGTATTAACTGAAATGCCGAGTTGCGCAAATGAGATATTAATGTGGCTTTTTCTTGTTGACTTTTGGATTATTTAGGTAATAGAATCATGTTTTATCTTTGCTAATTCCCGCTGCTAAATATGCGTTATGTTACCCTAAAATATTGAAAAAAACACGATCCCATCGAGAACAAAACTTAAATAAAGCCAGACTTTGCAACTTAATTCCACCAGAGATCAAAAAGAAATCTATCTATCACCAAGTCATTATATTTTTTTTTGACGGGATCGGTGATGCAGATGGTAGTGATCATATCTTGTGCGCCAAAGGTCGTGGGTTCGATTCGAAAGCACTTGTGTTACGTACATCAGACAACAGAGAAACATGTTATTATATATATATATTTGACATCAACTTGGATTCATATCAATGTGTGACTCCCTAATCAAAGGACCTTCTGTGTTAAGACTACATAATTAGCTTATTCAACAAAGTTTTATAGTAACCATATCAATATAAAAAAAATCTGGTCTAAATTAATAGATTGACTTGGCAAACGCACTAAACAAGCATGCACGATGTATTTCACAAGTAATATATATTAGATGAAACTAGACTAATAGGCATGATAGCTATGGGTATTGCTTGCGCGATGCTTACATTATGGCTTTAGATGTTTTGAGACAGTACCCACTAACTTCCTTGCCACTCTAAACCTTTAATCCGGTACACAACAAAGCTAGCGTTGCTGTTTTGCAGCAGAAATAGAAGTGAGTGAGTTACCTATGCAAATGACTTCTATAAACATTTACCTCAAGTAAAATTAATATTTAAATTGAAGAAAAACTTAAACATCTTGCATGCTACTGCATTAGGATTTTACTGCATAAGAAGCCGTGATTTAGTTATTTATGAAGCTAAAGTTGTTTCTAGAAATCTAGACCGAAATTCTAAAATACTTAAGTCCTTGGTTTATTCACCAAACACTATTTGTATTTTATATATATTAGAAGCTTCTGTATCTGTTAAAAGATGATAGACTTTTTATAATTGGTCAGTCAGTCAGTTAATGAGTGACAAAATTAAGAAACGTTGACTCGTTATAACTTCGAAACAACTCATTAAAATTAAATAATATATGAATAACACTTGCCTGCTTGGTTACTGAAATTTGAGTTTTTTCATGCACAGCGATGTTATTAGTGCAAATGGTCAAAACTGAAGTAATAAAACATGGTATGTGTTTTTTTACTCGACTTGGCGGGGCACTGTCGTGCACCCAGGTATTCTACCATTACACCTGAAAGTGTAAGAAGCTCATAATAGTAGTAAATTCAAATAAAAATGAAATAAATAGCCTAAATCTCATACAATTCTGGATAAAATTGAACCCAAGTACCTTGGAGCACAAGGCTCATCAAAAATAAAGAAACAGCTATCTTGTGTGAGGATTAATTAATATTTATAAAAAGTGAATTGAATAACTAATCTCCAAACAGGCAATAATACTTTCTAATGTTTCCGTGATCCCCAATTATTATCGTTTTCTTTTTTTTTGTTTTACCTTCCCTACCTTTTTACGTTCACGGTTATTTTGCGACAATAGTTCTCAAGATTGACAAAGATGTTCTATAATGATTTGAAAGTCTAGTGAGGATTGTAATTATATACTTAAATCCATTAAAAAAAGAATTTTTATGCTAAAATGTATGTTCGAAAAATCTGTACCATATTTTAGAATAAGTTTTTATTTTGATAATATTTTAAAAAGACTACATTTAACTCATCAAGCACATCAACGGTTTTTAGAGAGCAATGAAAATAATAGAGCTGAAATATGCCTCAAAAAAATGCGCTGGTTTATCTACAAATTTTATTACACACTGAGAAATGGAACGATAAAAATAAAACATTATTGTAAATTCTTTACTACTTTCTACGCTCAGTCATGAAACTCTTTTCACGTTAACACTATCTTTTTGCTAGTCCGAGTAGTATGCCAAAATACAACCTTCTATTGTTAAATGCAGAGCCCTTATTCCATCAATATAAAGTCCAAAATTAATTGACCAGATCGAGGCCGACATTATGCCAGATCGTAAACCTTAGTAGGAAAACAGAAATATTTCTGAAGGAAACTTTACACTTTACGACCCAGCGCGGTCTATTAAAGGGCTCTCGGGAAGTGTTTTTTTACGGCTCAAGGTTATTTTTGTTGCTCTATTATTTTCTCAGTTAAATTCGTCAGTGAAAGCTTTTGAGAACAACTTTCTTTTGTCGCAACTCGACAGCTAAGTAGGTGAATAAACTACAGGGATTATCGGCACAACAGATAATATTGACAATGTATCTTTTAATTATTTGGTGCCGTGATTTAGTTTCTATAACTGTGAGGCTTAAGAAAGTGAGTACTAAATGCGCTATAGGGTCCAGTGATAAAGTTAATATGGAGCGCAAATGCCATATCTAGGTCATCCTCCAATAACATTAGAACATGCCCTGTAAAAAGAAAACTTGCATTGAAAGTACGCGATCTGCTTGCCACCAACGCCTCATATTTTTTTAAAAACTGCAGGCACTAAGCCAGCTTTATCTTTATATAAAACAAAATCGTGTCTTGTTATTTACCGATTTTAATAATTTTTTGCTTACAATTCGATCCAATTTGACAAATAGGACAGTTTACATCAATTTAGGTTTTTTAATGAATAAATATATAGATAGTTGTATCATAATTTATAAGTTTTATTTTTCTTTACGTATATTTCTGTATATAATAAGTATTATTTTGTATAGCTAAGATAGGGTATATAGTTTGTTATATAGAACGCCATGGAATGTTGTAATATTTTAAGAATTTTCAAGAAAATAATGAATAATGAATTTGTACGGGAACTCAGACTAAATAATACATACATGTTATACATGTTTGCTTTTGGTTCTAGACCAATTAGTCTGGTAGTTTTTTGATTAGTTAACTGGCTAATTGTTCTGTCAGACACAAATTCAAACACGCACATGTGAAATTTATTGTGAGTATATATCGACGCCTATTTTTACATTTGCCATGCCTAAGCTTTTAAAAAAAATGTATTTGCATCACTTCAGGAAGTTGCCGATAACTTTAAATAAAATAAATTACCCTTGCTGCCAGGTGTCGTAAGAGGCGATTAAGGTACCAGATAGCGGTATGTATGATAGTGTAGCTCAAATGCACAGGGCGGGGATAGGCAGCAGCATCCCTCTGGTTGCAACACGCTTACCTAGCGCGGCAAATATGGGCAAGAGTTCCCATGAGGCCTATGTCCAGCGGTGGACTTCCAATGGCTGTCATGATGACCTTTAAGTCTAAAAAGCAGGCTTGACAAGAATAAATCCTAATTATCTGTTTATTTTTCACATCGTACTACAACATCGCATATGTTGATCTGACTCCAATATAAGTAGCTAAGTTGTGCGCTAGCACTTATGTAACAGATATCAAATAACAGACGACAAAAAATAGAATACTGAGACATATATACTCGGACACAGAATGAACACAATGTTTATCAAAGAAATATTGTGTGCCAAAGGTCGTGGGTTCGATCTCCACCTTAGACAAATGTTTTTATGATGAATATTTATATTTGTTCTGTATCTGGCTATTATTATAATGTATCTAAGTATTACTTATTCTGAAGTCAGGTCAACGTATGAGATGTAATGTGAATTTATTTAGTATTCATTTTTATATGTCCTGGTGGGGATCGAATCCACGACCCTTGGCGCTTAATAATATGGACACTACCGAATGCGCCATCGAGGCTGGTTATGTTAAATAAATGTTTACATGAAAAGCTTAACCCAAATCTAGGCCATACTCCAATAACATAAGAACATACCCTGAAAAAGATAAAAAAAGGAAATTGCATTGAAGGTACGCGACCTGCTTGCCACCAACGCCTCATATTTCTGAAAACTTCGGGCACTTAGCCAATTCAGTTTCATTTAAGGTAATAGTGTTCTGACTCAGTTTACGTTTTTACACGGAAACATGTTATTTAGTATATGGCGAATTTTCGATTACAATGTTTTGGAATTGTAGTTTTTGTTTTTGATTGGATGGGTATTTAATTGAAAACCGACCTTTTGAAGCTAGCTTTTTCGATTACGAATGGAATCTGTCTGATAACAACATACAACAGGAAAAGTTACTGGGATGTACGTTTGACAGCGCTTCCGATCCGAGATATCGGCATTTCGAATACAATTGTTTATAAATATGAAACAAGACTATATGCATTTATATGATTTATATTAAAGTATTCAGCTGTTGGCACAGCTAGCCGTAGCAATATCGAAAAACTCAAAATGTTTCAAAGTAAAATAATGAGAGTTATTTTAAAAATTTCACTACACATACGTATGAAATATGTAAATCTGGACTTCAGAATGCGAACAGTGAGGGAAGAAACCGAGTCAAACACCAAAAATTATTATACTAGATTATGTCAAGACATAAATAATCTAGCTGCAGAGAGATGACAGTCTAAGATTCTTTCCTCTCAAGAGCAATAGTATTCCGGAGCTAGCAACGAGATTCATAGACAGAGAATATGAACTGCATCACTGGATGTACGTTTCTGCTGAAGATACTTTTATCGATGAGAATCTGACCAGCATATTAGACTATTGTTTACAAAATAAACAAATTAGCAGGTAAGCTAAGTAGCAGGATATTAAAAAAATTATATATATATATATATATATATGAGCGTTTTGATGGTTTAGATTAAGGAACTTGTTATCAAAATAATAAACAATAGAATTACTCGGTCTCTTCACTAGGATTTTTTTTTATAATCCAACTAAAATCAAACTATCAGAGTTACAATAGTATATTGCCATTGTTGCAATTTGAAATTTGGTGTACACCCAACTAAAAGCCAGGACGTGTTGTAGGTTGCGGTTTGTGGGTGATTAAGGTGTTGAAAACTAGTGCATTTGGTGGTTTAGCTCACTGAGACTGTACTTATTAAATTATTTGAAAGGCCTTAAAATAAGGTTTCCTTTTCATTTTTAAAAAAAGTGTTGTTAGGTTAACGAAACGTCGAACGCAGAATATAAAAAAGTTAATCAAGTCGCGCATCAAAACTTCCAAAAAGTTATAATGTAAGTTAAATATTAACGAACTGTTAATTTTAATTTCTTACTAAATTAACTACCTGCACGCTCAATCACGTTCGATTTGTGGCCTTGGCTTGATATCAGCAATTAAGTCCAGGAACATGTCCGTTCCAAAAGATGTTTTTTTTTAAATTCTTTTAGTGACAAATGTCCTAGTATGAAATAGACCAATCAACTATAAAATTATCAAATGCAAGTAGCTTATGTTGGTGATGGTTTTATACAAATACAATTTATATATTCATAAAACTGATGGTGATATATTCCTCGAGACTTGCGGTATATCAGGGGATGGACAGGAGCATCCACATCGCGAGGCTGCGCTCTACGATTGCCAACTAGGTTGCCCAGCGCGGCTATTATATGCAAAATTCCCCTTTCTTGGGGAGATCTTTGTCCAACAGTGGACTTCCAATAGCTGTAATGATGATGATTTATAATGCAAATCTGCGAAATACTGCTCACTCAGTCACTATTGGTTTAAGATATATTTGGATTGTCTAGAGTCATCTATTTAGCTATCGCATACCGAAAAGCGCAATATTCTAGCATGATTTACGATAAACAACTCTGCAAATTTTTGTTTGGAATTTTAAGTACTACAACAAAATCGATAGATGATACTATCTTTATCAAAATATTTATTTTTATTTTTTTATTTATTTAACTTTATTGCACAAAATGTTACAAAATGTACAAATGGCGGACTTAATGCCAGATGGCATTATCTCCCAGTCAACCATTACACAAAACTGAAAAATATATATATATATATAGTGGTGCAGGCAATATATATACAAGATAAATAAACGTGGCATACATATTTGTATAAATAAACGCAATAAATGCATATGATATAAAAAAATATACTAATTAGATTTGTTTATCTCAACAATTTAATATTATAAATAACAGTTTGATTGTTACCTCTTTACGCTTGAACAACTCTACCGATTTTTGTAAAAATTCTCCCAAATGAATGTATATTGTACCATTCATCACTCAAAGAGTACCTACTCAAATTCACTTACACAAAGTTGTGGATATAACCTTTGTATTAAACAAAACGAATAATAAAAAAGTATATAATATACTTTATTATACCAAATATATATTTCTTTTTTCTTACAAGTTCACTTTCACCAAATAAGCGCAATAGTCTAAAGAGTCCTGTCGGTAGTTTTACTAAATACTCAAACAAAAACTGCGCAATTCCTGACACAATGAAAGCAAAATAGGACATTAAAATATAACAGCTTGATGGTGCCGATTTTAGTGATCCAATTTAGTGCGCCGAGGGCGTAAGTTAAACCTTCGCACACTTTTATATACAGGCGACACGTTGTGTTTGTCCTGTTTTTGGGTGTCAAATATGTATATTTTATTTATAATTTTTCGGTTATCTGATGTCCGTAATACAAGTGCTTTAAGCAAATTCTTTAAGAGATAAGGCCAATTTATAAGATATCTGAATTAATTATTATTAATCTATTTCAGAGAAGCTCATCAATGCAAAATTGCGTATATACAATAAAACGTTTCAGAGGTTGGAAGTAAATTTTGTTACCCAGTAATTTTAATGCCTCTTTCACCTTTCAAACCGGTTTACAATAATGTAAACAGTTCTATTTGGCGATAGAAATAGGTGAGAGTAAGGTACCAATGCATTGAACCATTATTTATTTATTTAACTTTATTGCACAAAATGTTACAAAATGAACAAATGGCGGACTTAATGCCAGATGGCATTATTTCCCAGTCAACCATTACACAAAACTGAAAAATATATATAAATATAGTGGTGCAGGCAATATATATACAAAATAAATAAATGTGGCATACATATTTGTATAAATAAACGCAATAAATGCATATGATATAAATATATATATATATATATATATATAGGCAAACAGGCACATAATTTCAGTTTCTAGGTTATATAAATGACACGTTGTAAACGGTTTGAAAAGGAGAAATGCTTTCTTTTTTCAACAAAGTAAAACAGAAAAATATAAGCTTAGTTTAGCTTTTATTAAAATGTAAGGACTAAACCTAGGATCCTTTTGGTGTTGTTTGAATTGAAGATTGAATAAACATTTTGTAGCTATGTCCAAAAAATAAATATTTCAACTAGATTGTCCAAGATTTTCCAACCGTATTTTGGTATGATAATTCATCCATTAATTCATGTTTGTAATAAGACAGCTTTTTGCTAAGTACCTAATGTAGGACCTATATTATGTTATAGCGTTATTTAAACAATATACTGTAGTAAGAAAAATAAGAAATACCATTCACTTTATACCAACATTTATAATTTATTGTATACTTTCAAATAAACGACGATTGTTATCATGGAAAACCAAGTTTTTTAAATATTAACATTATTTCCGAAATAGCTTGTTCGATCGAATCGATAATTTATTTTATTTAAATAAATTTACCAAAAAATATTTATATTGATTTAGTTTTAATTATAATGCAGAAAAATCAACATGCACTGTATAATATTTTCTTATATTTATGCGTTTACTAGTATATATATATTATAAAATGTATGAATAATTATCTATATATAAAAAATGAATCCTTATTTGCCTTGGTCACGCCATCACGATAATAATAGATTAATAATACCGATTCGAATTAAATAGCCAACGTTAACAAAAGACGTCTGTCAGGTCGGTTACTTTATACTAAAGCCGGATTACCAACGATACGGTTACGCTTTATATATCGTATTTATGTGGCTTCTCTCATTTTGTAAACCGAATTAAAGTTACCAAAAAACAAATTAAACCTATACTATTTGGTTTCAGATGCAACGTAAATTGAATAATAAAAAGATTGAATTTCGGACGGTATAGAAGTATCTAGTAAGGTATAACACACAGAATGAGACATAAAATGTAAAATAAGCGTCGTTTTCTCGCCCACACTATATGTATGTAGAGAATGTATTGTATAGACTATAATCTTGTTCTTACTCACGCAAGGCTGAACTAAATATAAATGGCTTCCATAAGCGCTCATCCATCGGAGTTCACTCAGGCGTAGCTTCGTCACTTGACCTAATCAAAGTATACAAAAAGTAACATTTTATATTATCATATTGCTAAAAATAATTTTTATAATAATACGTAATATACTGGGGAAATACTTAAAAGAATGCTTATTTTTCGATTGTATATAAAAAAAAACAATCTAACGTTAATATCCAACAATGTGAGCAAGCGTAATTTCCAGTTTCTTAGGTCCTAAGATACGATGCTTTTATTATTATTCTACAATTTAAGTCCAAGGGTCATTATTTTAACACAGCCTATGACATCCATTAGTGGAAAGTGTAAAAACCACCGGCCCAGTAAGTGATGTTCAAAGGCAAAACTTAGCGTGAACGTACAAGCCAGTGACGGTATATAAAGTAATTGAATTAGCTTGGGTGCCGGACGGTACAAAGCGTTCTTCGGCGTGACGCAATCGGATTATTCGCGCGGATCTGCCTCCGACCTGGATGGCATGCCATGCGTTTAGAACGCAGGAAAAGAAAAATAGATAGATAGAGAAGGTGACTAAGTTTAACGTGAAGGGATCTGTAAGTTGCTAGAGGAAATGACGCTAGTAGTGATTTCAAAGAGAAATTATTGTTGATGTGTTTTCACTTAATCTGCTAATTATAAGTGAATAATAAAAACTGATAAATTTATTTCACTCAACATCATCATACCAGCCATTAGAAGTCCTCGGTTGACATAACCTCTCCAAGAAAGGGGGAATTTTGCCCATAATTACCACGCTGGGTAATCGCAGAGCGCAGCTATCGCGACCAGGCAGCTGCCCAGGCACTGCCCGCGCTGTGCATTCGAGCTGCACTGTTAAGAATGGATATACGCCATCTGTCGGTTCTGTTACCTTAATTGCCTCATATGACATCTGGTACAAGGGGAGGCACTATTCTACTCTGCCGGTAACTCACGGCTTACGCGCTCACACAACATACTGACTTGAAAACCAATTTAAATCTTACTTACTCATTTTACTTTTAAAAGTTTTTCTTGACGTCGCTATTAACGATCTATTTCGGCAAAACAAAATTAACGATGTCTAAAAATACCACGTAAGCTCTTTATCTTTATAATTCCTTCTAACGTGAATTTCTTTTCGTAACGTCCGTCCACTTATTTATCGTTTTCAAAGGTACTGGAAAACTTTTAAGATGGTCGTGAACATTTCATAAAAATGGGATTAGGAGCAACAAAGTTAGCAGGTAAAAAAGGTTTGCCTTCGTTTTTACTTACACAAGTCTGTTAAGTTAATTTACCGGGACACATTCCTTTGGAACTCCAAATAAGATAATAGGACAAGATTAAACGATGTCGCGCACGAAACTTACTTTTATTTACAAAAGACCCTGTAACTTTAATTCCCTATCCTTAGATTAATACGATATAATGAAAATTAATTGTATGTCCCATATAGTATCTGCTTTAAGTTACTTTATAGTCTCTATCGTATTATAAATTATTTATTTTATAAAGCGATAAAATTTTACAAAATTACATTATTTTAAGAGTGATATATTATTTTACATATATGATTTTTCACATCAAAAAATGCAGCAATACCGTGAAACAACTTAGAAGCATTTCACTTAATGCTGCGGGAATACTCCTAATAATATTACTACATAACATTTGTCTTATTAATCAATAAACGATGTAAATTCTTATTTAAAATTAACTAAGACAATGCTTAAAAAAGAACGTTGTTAATAAAGGATGTGAAGGAATTTAAACAACACCGAAAATGTATCTGTAATAAAAAAAAATTATTTGACTTTGACTCGCTTTTTGTACAAATATAGTATACGTAAGAATGGTGGGCAATATTAGAATCTGAGAACATAAGAATCTCGATCCAGCAAAGGGAATCTTGGAAATAAAAACATTAAAAGACAGATTTAATTAAGTAAACAAAGAAAAGCTACGGTTGCACATTGGAGAAGCCAACTCAATTACCCGGGCTGTTACTTGTACAAGTTTGTTCAATTTAATTTTCTAGTAGACAAACGACTTGTAATAAAAAATAAAAATTACAGAATATACAAAATACAAAATACAGAACAATAGAAAATATCCGAGTCAGAGCTAACATTTCTGATTTAGATCGTGGTAATTGTAAAGAGAAGAGAAATCTATATTCAGCGCAGCTGACGCTATTGTAGCTCAAGAAAATGCGTCCCATTTTTCATTGTGAATTTTATGATACTCTAATATCCCATTTCCCGGGATGTACGGGTTTGTGCTTCAAGGCTCAAGATCTCGTGACGCAGCCCATCGAGTCTTACGCAAATTTGCACAAAGAAAAAGGTTCGGAAAATATAATGTTCGATCCTTTGGAAGTCTTTTTTATTAAAAAGATTATTTCTAAGATTGAAATTTTTTTGACAGTTTAATTAACAAGCTGTCTGTCTGTCTGTTCTGATTTTTAGCAATTATGACCACTACTGGTAAAAATTTTGATACAAATATTTATGATTGTTTAAATTCGGCGGCTACGACGTAGAAACAAAACAATAATGAGGCGGGTTAAAAGTTGATGTGGCAATGCGCAGAGCCGAACTGAAGACCAAGATCACGTACTGGTAAGTGCTGGTGGTATAACGGTACCAACAAATACCGCTGAATAGCCACCTAAAACTGGTCCTACAGGAAAACTGTTGTATAGTCCTATCATTAGTGGACTTCCTATGGCGATAGTGATGATGTTTTTTTTTAAATTTAATTACTTAAATTAAGTAACCACAGTTCGGTTTTTATGATGTGAATTTATAATAAGTTACGTTTTAGCACGCTACGTGCGACTTTTTAAAACGGTTTATAATTTTATTTAAGCAATATTTTTTTTTTATTATCATGCACACTACCTGAGACTTTTTGAGTGGGTTTTTAAATTTACATTTGCAAAAATATTGTTTTTTTTGTAAAATAAAAACAGTACATCTTAAATTATCAGCTATTAGTCACAAGCAGATGATAATCAAACAATAACAAAATTAATTTAAAGATTACGCTGTTATTTTGTGTATAAAACAGTATTTAATTCTTTTTATTGATCCTAGTGTGATATGATATGTGAAAGTACGGAATAACGAATAAAAAACTTAAGTAATATTGGAGAATTCTTAGTCTTCTATCGCTGTAGGTTTTTAAATAGTTGATATCCTTTTGAGATGGGTTTACGGCTCGGTGGTCCAATCTCTTGCGTTGACTATTGAGGCTTGAGCAAATTTGCATTGAGAAAAGGATTCAGGGATTATGGAAGAGTTCAGTTTTAAAACGATGCCCTAGTTTTGAAAACATTTGCGATTCGAAGAAACTATATATATATATTCAAATGCATGTAGTAGAAAGCGGTTATTTTAATATTACAAACAGACACTCCTATTTTATTTATATGTAAAGATTTAGACCAACCAATATCTGTTCTCTATATTACATATAAAAAGGTCATCTGTATAAAATCAATGCATGCTAATTGCAACAGACACTTAAAGGTTAGCTTCGCATTCAAAGACCCTCACACTTCAAGCCGAAACCTAGTTAAATACTGTTATTTGGTGGTAAAAATATAATCATCAACAGAACATTCTAACTAATTAAAGCGTTTTTACATATCAATAGTGCAATTCTTCAGTAAAATCAGCATTAAGTATCTGTCATTCAAAATCTTAAATTCATTTATTTCAAGACATCGCCAAATTCGCTTTGCCCCGAATGCGATGAGTTTCAAAGAAGAACTTCCGCTGTAAGTTAGTGTTCACGTGTTCTATTAACTGAAGTTGTTCCAAGTGTTGTATCAGGCGGATCCCTCAGGATTAAGAAGTTTCTTAGTGTTTCTGGATTCTAGCTTATGTAAACTTATATATATATATATATGTTCGCGATTTACCTTACGGCTTAATATTAATGCAATCACATCAGCAATATCATATGTATTCAAAATACGTCGAATAATTAATTCGATCTTATGTTTTTTTAAAAGTAATGTATATGACTAAATCTAACGTTACATATTTTTATACTTAATATTTGTCGATATTTCATATTTGGCCCCAGTGATCTGTTGCACTGGAATTACCGAAAATTAATTAAAGCTCATATCTGACGAATAAAGAATTTAGTAAGCTTTGCTATTATTAAAAAAAAAGATTTCTTATACGTACCGCACAAAAGGGTTTCTAGCCTACAAAATGTTAAAGTGGCTGTTAGTAAATAATATATAGTAGCTATTAGTATTATAAACGACGCAATATGGTTAATTTATCAATAATTGTCTATTCTATAGAATATCGTATCATACTGTGTTCGTTTTTTTACGGTTTCATTATATAATTAATGTGTTATTAATATAATGAAATAGTATAATATGCTAATTGATTTTTTGTAACTATCTTATATCCATTTGTTTGTGACAACATTTTATTAGTCTATGGCAGTCGTTTTGCTATAGCAATTACATGTGACGACGCGTTTCGTTTTACATTTTATGTCGTCCTAGCCTTTATCATTGACAATCTATTATCACAGCAAAAAGGAGTGGTCGACAGTTAATAGTATCATTGTATATATACACCTCATCATTTAGACATATGTACATACAAACCATGACACTCTTAACTCAGCAAACGTCTGTCGTCACGACATAGCAAAAAGGCGCTAAATGTCATCGAAGGTCAAGCCTTTCATGACATCTAATGAGACTTATTGAAACTGTCAGCTTAAAGTCATTGCGATTTTATACTATATTAGAAAATATATCCTTTTGCAATTAAATTGGAACATTCCACTCTCAATAAACAAAATCAAAAAGGCAAAATTTGTTTCGTCCAAACAAAATATGACTTCAAAATCGACAAAACGCAACAAGGACCAATTCCACAAAAATAAAATAAATAAATGTAAATTTTTACGGTCGGGATATATCTAAAAGGGTGCTGAGAGTCGAAGAGTGGGAATTTAAATGGAAAATTCCAAATGGAGCAGTGGAAAAACAATAGGCGGGTGTGTAGCCTGACACAGTTTTACACAAACGGACGAGGAGAGGCCCCAACCTATATTTAAATACACGGCGGAATTAACTTTGTGGGCTTCCCAAAATCTGACCAAGAAATATTGTTACAATGTTGTTTTATCATGCCGTTTTATTTTTCGAGGCAACAACAGAAAACAAAAGCAAAATATCAACACATTTTACCTTGGTATTTGTTATCGACACTTTTTGTTTATTCTTTATTCATTTTCTTTTCTTTTGATTAAGTTTAAAATAACTTTTTGTGTCGTTACAAATCATGCTTAGGTCTGCTTTTGATGTGTGTTATCACGATATTTTACAAATAAAAAATATTTTTAGGACAAACATAAAACCGTCAATAACCATAGTGTTGACACAACTTACTGCTAAAATTAGAAAATAACATATAATTCAAACCAAAAATTTTATTTAGGTACCTACATATTTATATTACCTACATAATATTTTGATTGTTGCAAGCTGCCAAATAAGTATAATACGCATTCAAATTGAGAATTTATATTTATTGAGTTTTTTTTGGGTGTAAAGTGCAATATGTCGATGGTCATTCAAATTTTGATTCTGATTCGGACTAAGTAGGTTCTTGGAATACGTATGTGGAAACTATCTGAGAAAGGATATTGTTAATTCCAGCTTATGAAATTTTATTCAAGCTGGTGGAGCTGTATGGCAGAGTTTTTTTCTTAAATGTACAGTTTCTTGTTTTAAAGGAGTAATTGGAACAAAACTGACGAGTACATACATAATTATAAAGTCGTTCAGTATTTTGTTTGCCTACGTATCGCCACGTATCAATTATGTTAACTTAAATTAAAAAATATTTTAGGCAGAGTATAGTACCTTCCAGGTAGTTGTATAATGCGACCGGAACTGATAGATCTCGGTATACCCATATTACCACCTGAATAGATCAGATACAACAGGATGGGCATAAGGCAGCAACATCCTTAACGCGACGCTCTGCGATTACCACTTCACCTGCCCACCGCGGCAATTATGATCATAATTCTCCCTTTCATGGGGAAGCCGTATATTGACTGACGTATTGTATGACGGGCCCGATGGCGCAGATGGTAGTGATCCTGTCTTGTGCACCAGGGGTCGTGGGTTCGATTCCCACCCAGAGCAAATATTTATATGATGATATTTGTGTTTGCTCTGTGTATAGGTGTAAAATATATGTATTTAAGTACATAGTATATTTGTGATTCCTCTGTTGTCTGGCGTCCGTAACACAAGTGCTTTAAGCGACTTACCACGGAGTCAGGTCAATGCATGAGATGTTGTGGGAATTTATTATTATTATTATTATTTAACCGTATATTTTCATATAAATGTAACATGTAACATTCTCAACTTCATTCTCCCTCTTCAAATGAAACTACATTTTAAATGAAGCGCGCGCATGGCATAGAATATCCGTGTCAGACCAGACAGGTTGGCAATGACCACCAATCTAGCTGCGATTTGATTATCTGACCTCTGTCAACACTGAATGTTTATCGCTTCTCCATGATATAGCGACCAGCTGTGTTCGCATACTATAAGTCTAAGGAGTAGGAAAACTATTTTTTACAATACTGAACTTTGGTGTTTCCATTATATTGATCTGTTCAAATGCTAGCTGTTAGTTACCAGCTGAGTAGAATGATAGTACCTGCCCCTATACCAGGTGAGGTAAGAGGCGGATCAGGTACCAGAACCTAAGTCTAGCACTGGACTTCTAATGGCTGATGTGGTGATTCAAATGGAACAAGTTTGTAATTGAAACTAATGTATGTACGATTAACTGCAACACTGAACGAATTGCGCGTTTAGTTTAAAGAGGTATTGGAAAAAATTTACATGTGTGCTGTGCGCTCAATTACTAAGTTGGAGCTATATGAACTAAAGTGTCCTTTCAATATTTTTGGTTATGAAGAGAACAAATAGTCGTAATAACAAGGGCCAAACTTATTTAGGTGTACAAATTATTCAATTAATAGAGCAACAGTGGTTATAATTTCTAAAAAAAAAATAGTTATAATTTTTTTTATAAAAAAAATAAATATTAATGAATTAGAATTATTAAGCAAAATAGTTTTCATTTGTAATTCGCGAGAAAGTAATGAAACTCAAAACTCGAGTCCTTTTATACTAAGAATGGGATAATTTATTAACAAATAACTCGATAATACTAAAAAAATTATTTAGGCCACTCTGGTCTCATGACTGATACACACTGATACTGACATGATTGGTAGTGCATTTTCTAGGATTCAAAACGATCATATGAGTCTTACCTGAAATCTGGTAAAGTAAACATTTAGTAATTTTAGATTTATTTAATATTCGTACACTGTGGGGTACCTGCATAGTAGAATAGTACTCTCTTTATCAGGTGTCGTGAGAGGCAACTAAGGTACCGGAACCGGCAGATGTATCTACCCGAGACAGCATAAATTGCAAAAGTAAAGGCACCAGCATTACCATCGTAAAATTACGCTCTTCGATTAGCTATCGTAGCAATAATAGGTAAAATGCCCTCTTTCTTTGGGAAGATGAATATTCTTCGTGATATCAAAAGGTTTCTATAAAATCCAATAACATACTTGTGTTATATGCACTGTGGCATTATTAGTCAGTTTTTCCAGCACTTCCTGCTCTACGCGGCATCCACAAACGCCCACTCATTTCTATTGACTAAACTATGCAAACGACAGCTGTGAATGGCCCAACTGCATTACTTGAAAACCCTCCGCCCAAAACTACGGGAGCAGCAGTTTGCCTTGACTTTTAAGCAAATATTTTCGTATTTGGTTTCCCTTGGCACTTTCAAACGTTTTGTACAAAAAGTTCTGTTGTTTGCGCTGCAGAAAAAGAGCCGCGGTTTTTGTATCATAATATCAGCCGTTGGAAGTCCAATGCTGGACATAGGCCTACGCAAAAGGCCTACGCGGAAGGGGGAATTTTACACATAATTGCCGCGCTAGGTATATTAGCAATCGTAGAGAGCAGCTTTTGCAACAGGAGTGCTGCTGCCCATATCCACCCTATGGTATTGAGCAACACTGTTTCAGATAGATATACCGCTACCTGCCGCTTCTAGTAAATTAGTCACTCTTTATGATATCAGGTACAAAGGGACGAGGGGAAGTCTACTCTACCGGTACCTCACGAAAGTTTTTGTTATAAAAATTTATTCTCTAATCTGCTTGTCTATACTTTGTACAATTGGCGCAAACATCACGTGAATACTAGATTAGAAACTATTTTTAGCTTTCATACTGCATTCAATATCTTTTTCATACTTCCCATCTCTCGTTAAAACATTTTTCAGGTGTACCTTACATGCCTTTATGGGCAGCCAAAATTTATCATAAAGGCACGACTGGCTGTTCATAAAGGTGTGTTGGTTCCAACACTGACATATTAGTAGTGAATGTTAGGTATGGCAGAAGAAGCATGTGAGTAGAATAAATGCACTTGCTTAAATCCTTTAATCTACTCTAATATAAATATCAAAAACTGAAACAGAACAACAACGTCAAAACCTTATTTTCAACAATCCCAAATTACCACCCCAATTACTCCAAACGGTCGATACCGATATCACTCTCCCCTAATTCCATTCCGCAAATCCAATGTAACCCTGGAAATTTAGTCCCGAGTTAATTTCGACAAGCTGCTCAACTTATTTCAAGTTAAATTGAAATTCTGAAGACCTGCTCCTACCCAGTACCGTGGGAAATTCAAGAAGAAAAAATATCTCGATATCGAACCACTCGCAAAGTTACAAGGCCGCTTTTAAAGTATATTTTTGCAACAATGTTTTGAGAATTGTTCCCTTCTGTTTCATAAACTAAATGAAAAAATAAATAAATATACTTGGATTAATATAAGAATACCATTTTTCTTGGTCGTGGAAAAGAAACGTCTTCTATCTTTTAGACTTTTTTCGGATAAGCATCTAGCGTTATTTAAAAATAAAACTGTACTAAAAAAAGATTTATTGACGTCATAATAATAGAAAGGTACCGTGTAGTACTATAGATTAATGGAGTTACTATTCTATCCATAGGGTTGGCCTTTTATGAGGAGTCGTAAAACACAACTAAGGTACCATTGCCTATAGTTGACGGTACATCTATTCGTAGCAACAACAGCAGGATAACACAACTTGTAATAATTTCTTTTTTTTTTGGAGGCCTGTGTCCAAAACTTCTATTAACTAAAGAAAGAAGAACGTATCATCATCGTTAGCTACAAAACATATACAGCCAAATAATAATAGCATTTTTCGCATTTCTGTTTTCCGATGTAAAGGGTGAGAGGGACAGTAAAATTACTAGTTTTTATTGTGACATGTTTTTAAATCACAAGATTGGCTACACGCTATTTGTGACGTCACAAGTGTCTATAGATTATTGCGAAACGCAGACTATATGCTAGGTTAAATAAAATAAATGGTCTAATAAATAAAATAAATAAACGCTTCTCTTAGATTCACCCGAGTATACATACATACATCACGCCTGTGTCTTCGGAGTAGACGGAGACTTGCTATGATCTTGGCATTCCAATCTCGCTTCCTTTACTCGCATTAGACCTTTCACACATGATCGTTTATTCTTGGTAGTTCTGACTTGGGCCTTTTTTTACACCTTCTCCACCTGGAGAAAGAAATCTTGGTCATCCTATACTATCTCTTCCGTTTACTATCAATTTATAAACTTCATCCATCCTATCTACATGTCCAAACCTTCTTAACACCCTAACTCTATCGTTGTTACAATTATTTATAAGAATTACAATATTGAAATATAACATACGATATCGATTACCCATGGGATCTTTTATACTACAGCTTGCTACAGTATATTGACTGTTAATTGGGCCTTAAGGTTCTAGAATGGAGGTCAAGCACCGGCATCCGCAAAAAAGATTGTTACGCCAAAAACGTGGACCTGAGTAAAGAATCTATTTAATATCGTATGCGGTATTAATCTGTTCAAGTTGACCTATAAAATACTGCTTTTATAAAGTGAAAATTTGTGGTTGATGTCTGTAAATAGTATCAGCGTTTTAAGCGCTTTAGGATCTACAAACAAACGATGCTCAAATCGCGAAGCATAAAATGATACAGTAAACAAAGCGCTGACTTAGTGACTAACCGTTTCGTAAGTTTATTCAAGGTTATTGATGAGTTTGCTGTTTTGCTGCGAAGCGGTTAATGGTTTATTGTATAATTAATACGGAGTAACGAACCGGAGCACGTGTAAACATGTTGTCATCAAATTGTCAATGATCAGACTGAGCTGCTGAATGATTCTAGATAACTTTAAGCACGAATTCGAATTTCCCGTAATGCAATGTATTGTGTTATTTACATAGAAAATGTCAAAAACTATGGAAAAATGCTGACATTTTTAACTGCAGCACTGAAACAGTATGTGTACGCTAGTGTGTATCGTCATCATGATCATGTCCGTATATTTATTAAATTTTAATCTTTGTTTTCCACTGTCACTTACGTTTCACCAGAGGTAGATATCATAAACTAGAGGTAGACATTAAATAAAATGTATCTGCATTAGTCTCTCATTACTAATCACTCTCATCTATTTCTGCCGCCAAACAGCGGTATTCGCATTGCAGTTTCACGGGTGAGAAAAGCAGTGAAATTGCTTAATGTAGCATAGATTCTTCAAAATAATTGTTAACGCGCTAATTATATCCTTGTATTCATCCATAACTCAAGCGTCTATTAGCTGTGAAGATGTTTACTATTACGCGTTTTCTTTACTATTACCGCATGTATATTTAACGACTTTGTTATGTAAAAAAAATATGTTGAAAATTCCGTGATAAAATACTACACTGTAGATCAAGAAAATATCCATCTGATAACTCATTGGAAAATTTAATTTAGGTGCAATTGTAGTTTAATAGACGTGTTCATATTGTGAACTATAATGTATTTCATAAGCACTTTATCGAGACCATTACTTATTTGTAGATTTTGATTATTAGTACTTCTGTCACATTTATACCAACTGCTTCTTGTAATAATTTCCTTTAACTTTGTATAAAGGTTTAGATCTCAAATATACACTTCTCTTTCTTTCATGTGATTCAAATTCAAAACATTCAAAATATATACGTTCGATAAATACTTTCAAAATAATTTCGTCCTTAGTTCTAAGCCTTTAGTATGTGGTCAAAGTTGGGGTAAGTTTGATCTTGGTAATGGTAAATTAAGTAACTAAGTGATATATGCGTCCTTATTCATGACTGTACATACTGTTATGAAACCACTTAAAATATATGTTCGTAATTGGAATATATCAAAAAATAACTTATTGGGAGAGCACTGAAAATGACTGTCGTTTTATTTGGCACTAATAAAGAGAGTAACGGGCGTTTCAAAAATTGTTTCATGTCAGGTCTTTTAAAGATAAATTGTATCCGCTACTAATTAGGTTATTTGTGTTTTTTTATTTGGATATAAACAAACATTATATATATGAGGCTATCTTCAGTGAGATCAGATAATATAAAATAATATCTCACTGTCACAGAAATATGAACAAAGAACATATCAAAGATCTAATCATCTTTGAATTTTTCTACGATATAGAAAATATTCAATCAATTCTAATGAATTGGGTGGTCGTAGTCGTATATATAAGACAAATATTTTATTAAATTTTTAAGTGCGATGACAATATATAAAGTTACCAATCTACATTCCAATAAGCGAAGAAAACTCGAGTGAGGCAAGACCTACATAGCTGACGATATTACTCATATGGTTTTACACGGCAACGTAAAGATGGTACTCAATACCCATTTTTACGGTCGGCCCGCATCCATCTTATCTTGGTGGGTTTATAGGGGACGAGGTAATGGTGTTTACCAAAAAGGGGAACCGTTATCCTCAGCTCGGGATGGCGAATTTTTTATTTATTTATTTGTAAAGTATCTTCATTACACGGTCCCTGTTTATTTTGTTCTGTTCGTGACGGTTTTATTTGTTGCGTCGTAGATAAAAATCGATTTCGTTGTATTTATTCAACCAGCGTGTTAGCGTGTCGGTATCGTAATGAAAATCGGAAACATTTATATCTTCACCTAGAAGAAGAAGTAGGAAAAAAATACGTATTTATCTTTCACAACATTTTGCTTTTATTGCACAATAAGGCAATGTAAAAATAACACTATTTGTAATGTTAAAATATAAGAATTTTGAAAAATTATAATAATCGATTCTTTTAAAAAAATATCATCATCATTACAGCCATTGGAAGGCCACTGCTGCGTATAGGCCTCCCCAAGAAAGCGGGAATTTTCTCAATAATAGCCGTAAAATCATACATACATACACATACATACATACCGTCTGTGTTCCATCGTGGGAAAGCAAAGACTATGGATTTCCACTTATTACGATCTTGACATACCTCTCTTGCTTTCTTTTCTGATAAATACACAATTATATATTTCACATTATAATTAGTCTTTTCATACAAGTTCGTTTATTCTTGGTACTTCTGACCTGACCCTTTTTAATACATAATAGAATAATAGATAATAATATATTAATCAAAATCATAATATACTATATAGACCATAATACATACATACATATAATAGACCATAATACGCTACTTACAGAAATAAAAATGTTTAGAAAGAAAAATAAACAAAAGCATCTTGCCCCGGCTTCGCACGGGTGCAATAAGAATAAAAAATACTTATTTTTTATACCTTTTTACGGTGTACAATACTGTAGTACATTATTTTGATTTATCTCGTCGGGTTCAGCCAGCGTATGTAAAAAAATGATTATTTACATCACTTTAGAAACTTTTAAAATGATCAGTGTTTCTCTATTATATTATGAATGTATCATACAGATTCCTCTTCAATCACTATATCTATAAAAAAAAGTCGGTTTACTATTGATAGTTGAAAGTGACAACGTCATAAGAAAATACTAATAGAATGCTTACATTTTTTAAAAGAACGTTTTAATTTTGTTTATGAAAATGTATTATTGTATTAGCAGCTATCCGCGCGTATCGCTAACTCGAGTACGAGAGAGACAGATGTCAAACGCTGCCGAACGCGGGGCCGATTGTGCCTCTTTGTCGCTCATCCCGCGCTCTCGCTTGCACTTCAAGCCTTAAATGGAACGCCTCAGAGCGAGGTAACGCCGCATGAGTCATGTTTTTTCGTGCGTGCAACCGACGAAGACGTTGTCACGTCAAAACAACTGTATCAAAATCCGTTGCGTTGCTTTAAAGTTCTAATCATACATTGACAGACATGAACATCATATAGATTGCGGGAAGTGACTTGTTTTATACTATGTAGTGATTACTGTAGATCTGATCGGCAAAGCTTCGTTACATTGAAAAAAAACAGGCATTTTAAAGTGGTGGTAAATTATAAATAATATTTGGGTGATTTTAAGAAAAGTCGGACTATGGTTGGTATGATGAATTTAGCAAAAGTTTAAAAACTTACGTATGAAATCGTTAAAAAATATTTCAAATGCACGGTTCATAGACACCGGACATGATATTCCGGCTGACTCGTATTGCGTTTAATCATTGACGTTCCTGATCGATGTGCTGAAATCGTTTTCAATCAATCTATTGTGGAGTTGTCCGTGAGTACGGTTCGGATGTGTTGATTCATTTTTAAATGAAGCCGCGTTTTTTGTTGTGGGTTGATTAAATTTTTGCATTGATTAAAAACAATATTTTTGAACGTGTAGTGATATTATTTTGTATTTATCAGCTGAAGGTATACCTCGCATATATGCTACTACAAACTATTGAATATATACCACCGAATTTATTATTATTTCCTTTGATTGTTTTCATCGAAATGTTAGCTTTAAAATGTTTAAAAAGTTAGACTCGGTATTATTTATGTATATATTTAATCATATCAAAGAATGCGTCATCAACAATCTGGTTATCGGAACTTATTAATTTTGTTTGTTTATTTATTTGAGTATTGTGTAACTATCACATATATATTTTACAAACAGATATAGATTTTATAATAAACGACAAGTATCAAAAGTGGCGCAATAACTAGGTGGAGGTCGTTGTTCAATAACTGCCGCTATTTGCATTGGATCGTATTTTCGTATGTTGTGAGTTCTATCTTATTTATAATTGTCGCAACTATGTTTTTTTTATCTTTATCTATAAAAAGTTCTTGTTTGTTCGAAAAGAACTTCTAGACTACCGATTTTCACTTACTGTGTACACTTTGATCTTACTTGAGTTCTCAATTATATATATAAATATAGGATAGTTGATATCTCAAATCACATATGCTATGGGGTATCGGCAGCAGTACCAGGTGTCGTCAGAGGCGATTAAGGCACCAGAACTAACAGATGGCAAAACAGTGTAGCTCAAATGTACAGGGCGGGGACGAGCAGCAGCATCCCCTTCGCTAAAGCAATGCTCTGCAATTGCCAACACAATTGTCTAGCGCTGCAATTATGTGCATAATTCTCCCTTTTTTCAAGATACATATGTCCAATTGTTGACTTTCAATGTGCTGACATGATGATGATGATATGTCAAATTATAGTCGCAATATATATTTTATGATAAACATTTTTTTTAGAGGACAATGTCTGTCAGGTCAGCTTGTAAAATATAATTTCTTACATAATCTGCTGTCTCCAGATAAAAGTTCCAACAAATGTAATTTTGTTTTTTTATTATAAATATTATAAACATTCTAATGATGGAACAATTATTCAGTATGAAACTGTGATGACGTTTAAAAATAACACTTTCATAATGAATGTATGTATGTTTATGTATTAACATACACATATATATATATATATCGAATCAAAAGTTTTTACCAATGTCGTATAAAAAATAAATAATACCTTGTCCCTTTTATTATCATCACTCCACTTTATAGCCAGGATTGTAACTACTATTTTTATTGCCTGTCCTAGACTAAAGATTCAAAAGTCTTTTTTATGATCCACTGAACGTTTAGATTTACGACTAAGTTTTAACGAATCCTTTATGCATTGGAGATGAATATTACTGTTAACTTCAAATGACCAATATTATTGTATAAGATGCGAACTGGTGTTTCTTACATTATTTACCGATTTGTTTATCAAATTGAATATTTTTTACAAACATAATGCATATGAATATATTCCACACACACACACACATACACTTGTCCGAATTTTGTTAAGAGAAGTAATATTCCAACAATTTAACAAAATAATTTAACTATTGGTGTAATTTTTATTTCCCTTACGTATAGTCCATGGAATAAGATAAAAAAATCCGTATACATATATACATTTATTTACTCATTTTCTTTTTTTAACTGAAGGGTACCTGCAGAGCATAAAAGTACTCTGCGCTATGTGTAGCTAGAAGCGACTGTGAGGTACCAGAACCGAAAGATGGCGGTATTTTTATAACAATTTGAAACAACATATCTCAAATGCAACATTACGCCTGACCAGTATGGCAATTATGGGCAAAAGTCCAAGTAGTTTGATCTATCTTTGTATGGTCTAGAAGACTTGAAAAATATTTTTTTTAGAATCTACGAAAAACCCTTATATTGCAACCGGCTTGGAATATATTTTACTCATTAACCAAATGAGGGAACTGTTTGCCTATAAAGATTAATCCACATTGAGTGTTGTAATCTGCTTATTTATTGTATAGTCGTTGTGCAACGAAATGCTGTAAAACTAATATAGTTTTTCGCAGTGATATGTTGTAGTGTTTAAGATACAGATCTACAAACTTTGATTTCAGCAAAACGTTTGACTCGAAGAATGTCACGAAAGAATACGTGTTTGCACCATATACAATTCGACCTGCAGAGTGGACAGCAAATATTTTGTGCCAGGGCCTTTCAAATTGGATAGAAAGACTCGATGCGATGGCAATGGTTCAACTGAAAAGTGATCTGAGTGGGCAGTTTTAAACTTGCCCCCTTTGTTATCGAGTGAACGATATATTGGGAGTTCTAGAAAATTCTTGGAAATCTGTTTTACCTTAAAATTGACTGATTTATCAACAATTAAATTTGGTAGAACCTAATATTTTAGTTATAAAACTTACACGCGTAATTTTTGTACCTATAAAAATGAGTAGATAAAATATAAATTAAGCTACACAGTGAATATGAGTCTTTCTAATGATGAAATAATGAATGTCTTTAAGTAAAATGTGTGTTAAATTGTAACAAACTAATAATCAAATACTTCGTTACAAAATTTGTTTAAAATATAAGCCTATTAAAATCGTACAGTTTGATAAATAATAACCGATAATCGAGATACTAGAAACACACTTGGCTTTTCTTAAATTAATCACAATTAAGGATTAAATAATGGGATAGTGGATATAGATGGAGTAGATTGTCACTTTAATTTTTTGAAAATGAAGCGAAAGAATATACTGTGACTTCAGCCAAAAGTTTATATATAAAAAGAAATAAATAAATTGTTTCATATCTTCAAAACTACTCAAACTATACGGCACAATGCCTCGTTAACGTCGATAGACGCTCCAAATCCCTCGTTTTGTATTATGTATAAAACATATGTAAACGTTAAATAAATATGGATGGGATTAGAGTAGCGTATTAATAGAAGGAGCTCAATAATTGACGGCAATGCGCCAAGTTTCACCACGCATATTTATTCCTTTTTGTTTTGAACTGCATTTAAACACCTTATCTCTTATATGGTAAGCTTATACTATGTAAAATTCCCTTTGAACGAAAGTACCATAGTCTTTAGAATATTAAATGTCGACGACATCCAATGAATACTCACCGAAACAAAAGACGTCGGATTTGTTTGAGGATTCGGTAAGAGATATTTGGAGGAGCTGCGCCTAAGTTGTATATATATGTATGGCTTTTGACATTGTACTACAACAAGACAGAGGAATTGCTAACAATATTATGCTAGACTGGTCTATATTTATTGTTACTATTATTGTTTGTGTATACTGTATGTACTGGCTTAGCATTATATTCTGTGTATTTATGTAATGTGTGCGTAAATAATGTGTTGCATTAACAAGCCTTGTATTACACTAGACCATATAGACACACATCCACACCTACATACATACTACAGAGCATAGGTGCCTATAAGAACAGGCTAGACCTAGTTTAGGTACTTAAGTATCAAAATGTATTTTAGTTTAAGTTTCCTTTTATTGTTGAATAAAGTTATTATTATTATTATATATAATATGTAGAAATGTGTATTAAATAATATTCCATTTTAAATGGACTTGTTCATAAAGGTTATAAAAGCGAAAGTAAAACTGAATAATATATTCCAATACATTGGTATATAATTATTTTATTTTGTAAAAACTTTCAACTTCCAAATATTTTTTTTTTTAATCAACCATTTGTAGTATTGACACTCGTAATCAGATATCTATATTTTTACTATGTTCCTGGAGCCTGGAGGAAAAACACCTGAAATTGCGACTACTTTCTATAAATTCAATCTAGGTATATTTACTAGAAATTTCGATATCAGCTTGTAATTTACCTATTAAATACCTCTTAATAACGAGGGCTAGAGGGTTATGCTAGGGTTAGAGGCAATATTAATCACATACAAAAGTGTATTTATACGTTAAAACAACCTATAACTCGATATGCAGCAATATTAGTTTAATATCGATATCGACAATTCATAAAAGCGGAATCACATTGTGCCCTCGATTCCCTGTCAGCGGTAAAGTTGGCTCGTCAAACATTTCGACGGAGTATTGTGTTCGAGATGAGGCGAGATGTTGACGATAAACAGCGCCCCAATCGATGCACACTCGCACTCCTTTGCTGTTGACTCAGCGGTAATGCAATGCTATATCGTTTTGTTCTCAAATATTGTCGGATGCATGATGAAAATGCTTATTTACTATTGAGAGGATAATGATAATTTATTTTAATGATTAGTATCCAATGGCGCTACGGTAATGTTGGCACTATAAATATTTGTGAGATAAGCATTAATGTTAGTTCTGTGTATAGATGTTAAACAATGTTGCTGTTGTCTGATTTATTAACACAAGTGCTATAAGCTACTTATTCCGGAGTCAGGTCGATGTATGAGATGTTATATTATACGAATTATTATAGATTATAGATTAACGTCCGATACGTAATTTTATTAAGAACTTGTCTTGGTTTGGTTTGGTTTGGTTTTATGGTAGTAGTAGAAAACAAACCAAACCTTAGCCGATTTTTAATAGTAATTAATCCGAAATTTGATTAATTTCTAACAATACTACTTTTAAACGGCGTCAAAACCGTTTACGGTTTTGACGCCGACGGGCTTGACTCTAGATGCCAGTTGATGTTCTCAGTCGTCACAAAGTGTTTTATTATTAGTACTGAACGCGTAACTGGTTGAAAATATTTTAACTTTAGTTAACATGTTTATTCGTTGTTCGGTGCCTAAGACTAAAATATTTAAGTCTATTTTATTACTGATTCTTTAGGTATATTTGTATAACTTTAAACACGCCGTAGCAAAATTAATCAAACAACGCTTAGTTTAAAAGTAAAATCAATAGCGACATTTCGTTTAAAATATGTAAATGATCGAAATCATGTGCAGCGTGTTGGCAATCGTAGAGCATACCTACCGCGACGGGGATGCTGTGGTATTTGCCCGCCTTCTGCATTTAAGCTACACTGTTCCGGATAGATGTACCGCCATCTGTCGGTTCTGGTACCTTAGTTGACTCGTGAGTCATCTGGTACATTGAGAGGTATTTTTTTTCTCTTCCGAAAGCTCACGGCCACGGCCGCTTTTATTACCGCCGAGCTATTCAAATAATCAAGCATCAAAAGATCTTTCAATTTTGACGTCATGAACTGTAAAGCGACTTTAGTGTATTTGAGTGTAGGGGCAAGCAGTAAATAGCCTTCCGTTCGAGTGCCTGGCCGTCGCTCTCGGCTGTTTCGCCAAAATGCACGCTCAGTAGCTTTAGCCTCATTTGCATACGTTGGATATGCATTGTATGTGTATAAATTAACTGTAGTCAAACAATTTTAAAAATTAATTTAAAACTGTTTGATTACTACTTAATTCCTATCTAATTGATCTTTTAACCTACGAAAAAAAATGTAAGACTTGGTACAATATAATACTGCACACCTATTTTGCCTAGATGTGTAGTGGTTTACTTCTGCCAACGACTGAACCTGAAAGCGCAATAAATCCGTCTTCCTAACAGCTATAAGACTCAGCTATATTTGATTTGTCAGCATAAACCAAGTATGATGTGATTTACTGCGTGTTTTTCTTCTGTATTTTTTTCATAGTGGACAACGACAGCCAGGGAGACTAAAGAATTGCATTTTTAGTGTGACTTAAGTGGTTTGAGGGTCTATCACAAAATGACGATGGGGTCACTTGAAATTTTTTAGCTCATTTCTCTAAATAGTGATTACATTGAACTGATTGATGGTAGGGATACTTGTCTGGCATAATAAATTCACACAACATCTCATATAATTAAATATAATCGAGATAACTCCCTCAAAGCATTTGTATTACGGAAATAATAAATAAAGTTATAGAGTTCACAGAAATGCGGTATTATCCTGCGTGGGGATCGAAACCCAAGACTCATGGTGCACAAGATAGATTCACTACCATTTGTGCTATCAGGTCTGTCTCGATAATTGTATGTAGATGATTGATAAAGAAGGTATGCAGACATGAATAACGAGGACACAAAAACAAGTTGAACAAAATTAGTTCTAAAACAATACAACAACACTCTCGTAGAGAAAAACAAAGTTTCGTTTGTGAATAGCGACTACCAAAACATGACTTATGCAAACTACCCGACAGTGACCAAAGAACTTGCCAAAATTCTCGTGACGAAACTTCAATAGAAGAGCACTGTTTTATAAAGACACCATGCTAGCTTAGAGTACCAATTATAGTAAGTATACGAATGTAAGGTATTCTATGTCTTTAAAAGAAACTTACTATTACGAACGTAAAAATATAAACAAAAAATATTCTATAATTTTACATACACCATTAAAAAGTTATAAGTACCCGTGTTGCTTCAAAATATATAATATAAAATTTGTTAACAGCTGTGCTTAAGATCTAAAAATTATTAAGTAAAATTTATAAATAGGCTGAGTTTTTTACAATGGCGCTCATTTATCTATTATTATTATTTATTTAATTTTGATTTAGGGTAACGATTATTTGATTTAATTTCACTTTGAATCAACTTATTCGGCTTATTAATATAAAAAAAATACAACAATTTGTTCTGCTACAACATCTAGTCACAAAACATAACCGCGGGTCTTATTTTTTGTCTACCCTATTGCTGGACTGTATTTTGTATTCGCGAAGGAAAGAGAGGAGCCAACTGTGGTGAATGAGAACTGTCTGCGACTGCGACGATAAGCTTACTTAATTTTGAAGCTTCGTACCGCGGGGACCGCGACAATGACCATTTAAAATCTTTCATTACTATGAATACGAAGAGTTATGACTTATAAAATAATGAGTTTCAAATGTATGACAAATTTCAGACGATTTTCTGCGAAATGAAGTTTATGTTAAGTTTGCTGTTGTTATTCATAATATTATGACATGAAAAGTTCAGCTGACTGATGTTAAATATATGTATTGTCACAATCTATTGCATTTTCACAGCTCACCAAAAACGTAATTTTTGTAAAGAACATGCTATGTTAATGAAACCGATGGTATTTAAGAACAATTAAGAAAAATATGTGTGTAAGCATTAGAATACATTTGGGTACAGGAGAAAGAAAGAATGCGGTAGAGAAAAAGTCAAAGGAAGTGTTTATTCAGACTTTCCTAAGGAAACTGCAAAGTTGTTGTCAGAAGACAAAATGCAAAGCAACATTGACTCTAGCAAGATACAGCGTAAAACTTTTGTGTTAAAGACAGTACAACCTCGCGAAGACTAAAAGTCATTCTAAATACTTTATATTAAATTCATACAGGTAAGATTTAGAATTTAAATCCAGTACTGAGAATAGCGCATCATCATTCTAACAGCTGGAAAATACCCACTGCTGGAGATAGGCTTCCCAAACAACTTTATTTTTATTTGCCGCACTGGGCAGGCGTGATGGCAATCGCAAAACATTGCTTGTTGCACGGTTTTTTATATCGGTTCTAATAACTCAGTCGCCTTGTCGGCACCTTGTTTTAATCTGCCGACACCCCATGGCCAAGTAAAATCCACGACTTGGCTTCCATCGCGGGCTGTATGAATGCAGTATTATCTTGTAGTTATTGTACAGGAAACGTTTTTGTTAAACCATTTAGATCGCTCTCAAATTTTCTTTGTATTTAAAATTACAAACACACACCGTTGAATAGATCCAAAACAAGTTAAAATATCATAAGTCATGTACACTTAAGAACATACCGAGAAATTCTTTCCTTCTGGTCACATTGGTCCCATTGCAATAACAAATATGCTAGAAAATTCTAGAAATTGTGGCAGCATCCTATTAGTATGAAAAATGTAACGTTTCTAACGTAACCCAGTTTAAAACAGGCATTTCACAAACATCACAGCAAAACAAATGCACAAAAACATATCCAGGTATCCAAGCAGTAAATAATAATAAAAGTAATATGCAAAACTTTAACAGCAGACACTTATTCAAATAATCTCACGACGACCGGAAAACTACCAAAAATCCGAGCAACAATGTAAGTACAGAACGCTACTTGAGCACCAAAATGCATCACGGTACCATCCACTGCCAAGTGGCGCATCCTACAGAACTACAAACACAACATACATTCACCATACCACCGTGCGCTCGCGTGATACCAAAGCGATCCTACCAAGTATCATATCGCTGCAATCAAACTGAGAGCTTTTAGAGCGGCTCTGAAAGTTAGCGTGTCTTTGTTCTAAGGAGTTGCAATGGGGACAACGTATCTAGTCCAATCCAACTTGGGCCACTGCCTATTCTAACGTGAACCTTTGAAATTGGTCCAATTCAAAACGTTTGTGACAAAGTTTTATAGCTATTTATTTATCGGGTGTAATCTTTGCGTGTTAATGAAATACTCCTTTATGGTGGTCCACAATAATTTACAAATATTAATATTTAATTGTGCATCTCTTAAATAGGTATGAAATCAACTGTTTTAAATAATCCATTCTCATAACATCACATACATTTTTCTTATTCCGTGATAAGTCACTTTAAGCATTTATGTTACGGACATGAGACATCAGAAGAAACACAAATATACTACTTTAATATATATATTTAACACCCAGACACAAAACAAACATAAATATTTGTCCTGGGTGGGGATCGAACCTTTGGCGCACAAAACAGAATTACTAGCTTCTGCGCCATCGACTTTAAGCCGATGTAAAATAGAATCGAATCATTTTACATCGCGTATTTGCCGATATTCAAGTGTTCTAATTTTTATAGTTCATGCTATTTGTCATGCCAAATCTTATTAAACTGATTTCAATATGAACCGTGTAGCAGGTGTCGTAAAGAACTGGAACCGACAGATGGCAGTATATCAATCCGAAGCAGTGTATCTCAAATGCAACAGGGTAAGAACTGGCAGCAACATTCCGTTCTCGAAGTTAAGCTCTGGGATAGCCAACACGCTTGTCCAGCGATGTTGCTGATCCCTAGCCAAACATGTAACTCAAAGATGTTATGACACATTACATAGTAACTTCACTTCCTCTTTCACTACTGTTTTTATTATTTCAAACCGGAACACAGTCTTGCGAACACTGCTGCTCGGTGGTAGAAATCGATGAGAGTAAAGTTCCCATGCAGACAACCTTTGTATGTTTTCTACCTACTACTATGGTTACCTCTGGTGGTGCAGTTCTAGAAGTTGATTCCTACCAACTCACAAACGTACAAATATCCCTCAACTATGATCAAAATAAAAATATACTGATACTGTAGCGATGAGAGGACACCAATAAAAAGAAAAATTCAGTAAATTACCGTCCATTTAATTTTATTTTCGGATGAATTTAAAAGCAAGCACAGATTGTGGCAATTTCACGCGTGAATTAAACTATAGCTGAACGCCATTTTGCGCACATATCATCAGTGTCCCGATTACTGCCATCCAAATAATTCCTGTCCAACCATGACCAAATAGTTGCAGCGGAAAAATAATCCTTCAAATATACGATACATTGGATTTGTTTGGGGATGTATTGTAAGACTTTAATTATTCTATGAGATATTAAATAAATATCAGTAGATTGGTGGTAGCTTGATACGTCTTTGTATAAAAAGGTCTTTGAACTTTACACACACATGCATCAAAGGTTTTTTTGCATAAAATATTTTATTAATTTGAAGACTTAATTATTCGTGAATTTATTATAACAATCTTAAATAACAATAATAAAATACTAATATTTTTATACAACTATATATAAAACGTAAACATATGTAAAACGCCAGTTAAAGTAGAAACTAAAGTTCTGGAGAAATGACATTTTGAAATGTGCTATCTGTGGTTTAGAATAAAACAATTAAATACACACCGCTATTGATCTGCAGACAGACATGTCTACGCCATCGTTGACGCCGAGCTACGATGCTACGTCGTAGTATGTTTGGAACTTCGGAAGTGAATCACACTATCTACATATATATGCTAAACAAGCATTTAAAGTTGAAGTTTCTATATGTATTGGTTATTTTCCGGTATGAGAAGAGCAATTTTGACGGTGTTTCTGAATATAGTTTTAGTTAAAAAGTGGGATAAAGTAGTTTTATTTAAAAAAAATACATTGGATTATAAACAACGTTTAAGCAAAAAACAAATATGTAAGAGCGATATATAATTTAACGACTGTGTTGTTGGTGAAATCATGAGCACCAGTAAGCTGGTTTCTTTTTTCGGGTGAACCTGATACCTGACTGATGGCTCATCAATGAGCGACCCTTTTTCTCAGCACATATACAACGACTTGCATGATTGCCACATAGAGAGAGTTTTACGTTGTAAATGTATTAAATACCAGTAATAGTTATCGGTAATTTCACTGCCCGTGATTAGAATCGTTAATGAAAGCATGTAATAGTGACGAGTGAAACACTGTTAAAATATTTAAGCAAAATACTGTTTGAATAAATGTATTCATTTATATTCAAGTTTTGAACGTGTTTAAAAGGATATGTTTCAATTACATATTACGCATATTCGAAAATTACGAGAACAATTACGCTGTCCGCAATGAAAATGGTTTACCGTTCAGAAATTATTGCAAGGGTTTCGTTTCGGAGAACATACATTTTAAATTATCATACTAAAGTGGATTGTTGTTAAATTAATATTGTCAAATTATCCTTTTGGAGCGAAGGATCGTTATCGTAAAAAACAAATAGTTGGTCCACTGTGTTAAGAAAAAATAGTTGGTCCATCATTTCATTAACTAATTAGATGAAATTACTGCATGGGTACTGCTTGTAAATTAGCTATCTACCAATGAGTCTTAAGAAAAAATAATAAATATAATTTTTTCAATAAGAAGATCTTTTAAACTACGCAAAGAATTTAGATGCGTTTTTTTAAGTACATATATTACTTAAAGGGAAAAGTATTCAAGAGGTAATACATGTATACAGTAGAAACAGTGATAATTTTAGTTTCTAATACAATGTCGCAGATAAACATACTTCTTGCATTTACATTGCAAACGCTGGCTGAAACCGACGAGTTAGATTAAAATATTGTGCTACAGTATTGTAAACCTTAAAACGTCTACAAAAATTGGTATATTCTATTTCTTAGGGATAATCCACAATAACCATTTTTTATCTTCATTGCATCCGTGCGAAGCCGGGGCGGGTTACTAGTTAACTAGTTTAGTATTTTATCGTTACATCACAACCAACTCTTATCATTTTATCTAGCAGTACAACTAGTGCGATAAATATTTGCTGAAATAATTAAGAGACGTGATAAATAATTAAACTTGAAAATAATTTCACTTCAAGCCTCGCCTCTTGACATAGCGTGTAGTGCTCGGTAATTAACGGGGTGTGAATAATTGAACTTAATAAGTTACTGTCGATGATGGGAAAAGTGTGAGCAACTGCACACCCTTCATATTTACAACATAGGGTGAGTCACGGATTAATTAATAACTTTGCGTACGTTTACATAACTTTGTATTTGAATACATTTCTGTATTCAATAAATATTTATGTAGATAGCTTGTGAACCCTAGGTACATACAAGACGCTATAGATACCGAAAAAAATATATTTTTCTCGCGGGAAATATAAGGTAAAGTCCTCGCAGACGAAAAAAAAACTAATATAGTATATTTTATCTGGAAGGAAAAGCTAAACTAGTTTCCAAGTGTCTGGGCGTACTAAATAGAGCGGCGCAGTATTTGCTGGGCACAGATTAGGTCCCATATAGAATACTGCTGAATACATCTTTGGGCTGGTGCACCTCAGTATCCACTCTTTCCATTTGACCGGCGACGTGATCATGAGACATCCGCTTTACCCACTGGCATTACGCAGGATTATTCTGAAGAGTAGTTTGATATACTGGTTACACTTAAGTTTCTACACCATACTAATTGTAATCGACTGTTATACAATCCTCATGACATCGATGGATTGCGGTCAACCACTGCGAGCTTAGCCCCATTTTCTTCTTTGGACCGCTGATCTAAGGAAATAACTGACTGCGGCGGTATTCCAAGACCGTTACAACTCAGGAACCTTTAAGAGCAGATTATATTCCCGAAACATCCTGCGTTTCAGGTGTCTATGAGCGACGCAGATGATACTTGGACTAACAGGTAACTCGTAGGCGCGTTTTTCTCCTACATTATAGTAAAAAAAATCAAATACTGTCAATATTCTGAATTTGACATTAAAATAAATACTATATTTTTACTACATTTTCCTAATAAGAGAATTATTTTGCTCGAAATAATATAACAAATACCAAAAAACAAAAGTTGTTTATATGGAAAAGCTTCTATGTCGGTCCAAATATAGGAGCAGAGTTCGAGGGCCTATTCCTCTGTGAAGGGGTCTTTTTATCTACGAAAGCACGATGCTCGAAAACCTCATTCGAGTTTGTCAACTAGTGGATCTCAGAATGTCCATTCTGAACTACAAGAAAGAGGTCAATCACCGAATCCATTTCGGCTAGGCAGCGATTGGAAAACTTCGAAGTATCTTCTCGTCCCAAATTCCTCAGTCGAAAGTCTTTGATCAAAATCTGTAACCCGCGATGACTTAAGACAGCAATAGGTGGTCTCTGACGGTCTCTCTTATGGGTCGTATGAGCCAACTCAAATCCAAACAGCTATAGACAGGGCAATGCTCTCAGACTCTTTGCGCAATTTAATCAAGAATTAGGAGAACCGTAACAGAACCAAAGTTACCGATATAGCCCAGCGGCTTAGTAAGTTAAAATGGCAGTGGGCAGGGCACTTAGTACGCGGAACCGATGACCGATGGAGTCGTAGGGTTCTGGAATGGAGACCACGTACCGGCAAGCGCAGCATTGGGCGTCTTAGAACAGGCACACGTACAGCAGTAGACATCCTATGGCTGACGTATAATGATAAAATAAATATGATATAATGACGATAAAATGAAAAATATTTATAATCATTATACACCACACGTTAAGTAAGTACATATCCAACATACGGTGTCTAATTCTCCATAGCGTGGAAGTGTATTAAGATAAATTTTGACCATAAGACATAATTTTATTAGTATGAAATAGAATTCGGGATCAGATTAGTACAGGACAGCTCTGCACGTTTTGTAAAACCTTAATCCGGCACGCCCGTAGTTAATTCTCAATACACGCAAATCCCTGACTAAACGGTAAAATACCATCACAACCTTCTTTATCCGTTTTGCGTGTCCTAAAGCCATATCCAAGATGCGCTCTTACCCTGAGACGTATTTATTGTTTGGCCAATCTGGTTGAGAGCTCTCGCTCGGGTTTGAAACTTTCTATACTATATCACCCGGACGAGTTACGCTTGGAACACAGAACTTTGCATTGTCTGGATAAAGTGTAGCAGTTTGAAACAGTTGGAATGATTTGCGAAATGTATGGCTATGGTTCGTAACAATAATAATAATACTGTGTTAGTAATAATAATAATACTCTAAGATAGTATTTTAATATTATTTATTATTATACATATAGATAAAAAAAGCATTTACAATTTATAAGACAATTATATCGCTCAGAGCGATCTTTTCCAGGCAACTTTTGGATAAATAAGAATAAATATACTTTTAGTACATTATGAAATTACATAAAAAATATTACAATAAACAAACACACCAAATATATACATAAATATAAATACTGCCCCTAAATAATAAAATGTTAATCCTTTATATAACCATTATTCGTACCTGCCCTTTACCAGAAAGAAGTCTTTAGAGGTGTCGCGACGTAGGAATCGGAAACGGCAGATGGTGGTAAATGCATTCGAAATATTTTAGTGCAAATTTATATCTATTTACGTCGCGGAGCCTAAATCCACGTCTGCCCAACGCATATATGGGCAACATTTTCTCTTTCTTACGGAATCCTATATCCATTAGTGGACGTTCTATGGTTGCTACGATGAACTCATAGGGATCATGAAATTTTAATTAATGATACCCCATTCTGAATATTAATTGTTACAAGTACAAAAAATACTTCAGGGAATTTTTTGTTCTGGCGACTTTCATGTTTGAAATATAATCAAAGCTTATAATAATATTACGTTAGAAACAGATAGACATATTCTTATTCTTATGATTTCAGTATAAATAATGTAGTCTGAATAATATAAGATGCCTTATAATATACCATCGTAATATTATGATATCAGTCACGTTAAAATCGTTTAAGTCTTTGGATAAATGGAAATTTATCATTTCTGCCATCTTAAACTGAGTCTGCACCGTGTTCAACATTGATGGAGTATGCTGTTATTTGAAGATTGATCGGCAATTACATATTACTGCAAAATCCCGACTTATCTACCAATATATATAACCGGCATTATATGAAATTAGAACAATTAAATTTAAGCAGGATGTATTGGCCACGTCTTCTAACTATTGACGTCTTTAGAGCCTTTTTCATCCTTGTCATCATATAAGTCGTAAGACATCCACTGCTTAGATATCGCTTGTATGCGGCTATTTAAAGATCGAACTTTTTTTTGTTCTGATGTCTTTATATTGCTTATGTAAATTATTATATTTCTACGTAATGAAATTATTTAAAAACAGAATACATCTATACATAATCCATTATTTTTTGGCTTTTCTCCACAATTTTTTGATCGATATTGCTTGCGTATACAAGAACCATCAATTTCAGCCTAAATATATGTTATACTTTTTATAAAATTCTTTACTTACTTATGCGTATATTTTCTGTATAAATTTCCATAAACCTTAAATTTTCTTATTCTCAGGCTGCAACAGAACTTACTATGGTGACATCGGTAGGACCTACGAGTTGGAGCTACACCGCCCTCGCGAAGACCTGGTCCCGTATGTGTGTCTCATCACAATCACGGCTGTTGGCGGTATACATGGAGACTTAGTGCAGGTGAGTTTATTCTTATTTATATCAGTAATTTTGTGGATCGGTGAAACAACCGTTTCTAAACATTCATTGTCAGACGACAAAATTAAGGAGTCTACTAAAAATATTAACTTAACTGACAAAAAATGTTGATCTCTGATATAAAAGTAGTATAGTTTATTCTAGTAAAAGTAGTATTCTATTATATCTATTACAGTTTTTATTTGAGAGAAAATTTTTTTCTAAATATTATTTGTTATTTGAATGGTTGGACGAACAAAATAACTCCGTATTTGCGGTAATGTCATTTGTATTATATAGCGAAATAGATGAAAGTGCAAAAGGTCAGAAGGTCGGTTTGCAGTTTAATGGCACTTAGCTTAAAACGTTCCGGTAGTAAATTCCCGCTGACGAATCGAGTGTGTCCAGCGTACGAGTTACGCTCCAGTCAGACTTACGACTCGGCAAATAATAAAGTTCGTACGTGCGAACCATTCAATGGTTTATCGTCACTTATGTTATAGTACTGCGTATGTGCGTGCGTGCACATTTAGCAGGAGTACAAAAACTTTTTTTATACAGTATAAAGCTGAAATCTACCATTGGTGCGCGAGGTATCCAAACAGTTTGCGAGCATAGTTATAAAACTATGCGACCGTGTCCACGACTGCTAATATGCCGAGGCAGGTAAACCGAGGCATTAAGATTCACCACACGAAATATCTGTGCAAAGAAGTCATGCTCGAATTGCTCCGATTCACTGTTATGTACAGCGGTTACATAGTCTTCTAGTTTATCTTTGATCTCGCTTCCAGTTGACTGCCTCGCACTTTATATAATATAGAAAAGTAACCTGACAAAAGTAAAAATTTACCCTAAAATTTTACCCCCATTTCGTTCACAAATGATAAACAGAAGTTTAAAATTTTTGTAGCTCGATTTGATTTCATTCAAATATGTTTAAACAAAAATTAATTTTGAGCTCCACATGCTTCGCCCACTGCGCAATGCATGGTCACAACTGACCTAACCAACCTACTAATTTAGCAAATAAAACAATTAAGTCTTCCAACAATTAAGTCCAACATAGCACTTAGCCTAAAACGCTAACCGCAGGGTCACGCTGGATACAAGCCGCATACAATCGGTCCTATGAGTGATTAATTGGGGAGCCAGTCCAACAGTGGACGTCTTATGGCTGATATAATGATGATGATGATGTTTTGAGTTCAATTAGTCGTACATTATATACATATAATTATAAAGTATATTTACGGATACGGTCCATGTCGTGTTCTGTATTTTGGTAGGTTTGTAAAGTGTTACCCATCATGCGATTTCAATGAAGTCAAAATACTAATCAACCAATTTGTTTTATACTTTTATGATTTTTTACGAACGGTGTAATTTAATGGCGTTTCTTATGAAGCAGATCGTAAGGGGTCGTCTATTTCAACAAACTAAAAAACTTTTCCCACTCTTTTAAGAATTATTCCACTCCATGGCTTTTGTCGAGAGCCAAAATGGGAGGGGAAATATACTGTGCCTTTTCTGGGTCGGAATGGGTATGAAAAATGTCCCTGTCAGGAAACTCGGCTCCTACCTTGGAGTTGTATGAGTAAAGATACTTATAAAATAGCCGATTTTTCTTTGTTGGTTCTAGGTTCTTATAATGTAACTGAAAATCAACCTGACAAGTGTGAATAGCACACCATTTTCGCTTACGAAGAATCAGTTTATATGACAACACTTTAGTGTTTTGTTTTTTAAATTACCATAGTATATTACTATTTATAGTATTTAGTGTTTACTACTTTTTTATGTAAAATAACTCGCTATTTTTCTATTTAAGACTATTTATTGATTTAAATAACTATCTTATACAACTCAATAAAAAGGTAAGCTTTGTTTTAACATTTGATGCTTAATTTTTTATAATTTCTGAACTTTTCAAATATCATTACAATACACGGACTAAAAAATTATTTAAAAGTAATAATTTAATAAATAGTAGTAGTTTACTCGCCACTTCCTTATCATGAATTTGACAAATGAGTGTCGAATAGATACCATTATTATTAAGGAATAAAATTGGGCGCGTGTTTGTACCCGTGTGCAGGGATATCTTTAATTACTGAACATAGTGACAGTTCATTCTTTTACCAATTGTATAAATATAGAATTGTATAATTATAGAAAGGCTTATACCCAACAGTGAACTTTATATGGCTGTTATGATGAATATAATGATATAGAACGTCACAACTCATCAACAAATTTAAAAAGTCTCTGAGAAAATAAATGCAATATATATTTGAAACATGTTAAAAACAGAAGCAGGGCGAGGCGAATCAATATTAGTCTACAAGCCTCTTACAAGCTCAATTCCTTTGAGGGTGACGCGAGTAGCGGGTGAGATTTCTCTTTCGCTGAACTTAACTGAAGGTTTATTTTAAAAATATTATTGGGAAACCCCGGTGGACCAAAGGCGATTTCTTTTTATGTATTTCAAAGCAGTAAATCTCGAAGTTTTGTGTGCACTACACATTTGTAGACTCTGTTACACTTTTTACTGGATTTAAAATACCCCTGCGAATTATTTTATTCTCACCTAATCATTATAATTCGTTGTACGTAATATTGATTAGTGTAGAATGTAGTTCTAATTAAACATCCACTTGTGTGATACCTGGCACAGAGGAATGTTAGAGGTCAATGAGGTACCGGAACCACTAGATGGCGCTATATCCATCCTTACTAGCGTGGCTCAAATGCAAGGAGACAAGGATTAGCTCCACGCATCAGCAATCTCGTCGCAATGTTATACTCTGCGACTGTAAACACGCTTGCTGAATGTGACCATTATTGGGAAAAATCCCTCCCATCCTATCCCCTGCAGTTAAACTAGGCCCTCAGTTCCCTGCCTTTCCTGTGTTTTTACCGATAACGGCTACAGTAATAACGGAGCAAAGGGTACTTATAATACCGCAAGATCGTTTTGGATGCAGGCCACACAGTGGACGTCCAACGTCGTATGATAATGATAATGAGTAATAAGAGGACACCATTGCAGATACGATCAAGTATTAAGCCCAACACTGCATTTTAGCTTTATCAGAAGTATTCTCATCTCAAACCAATATACCAATTATTTAGAATTAATTCAATATTAAAAAAAGACGTAATTAAAAAGTTGGTAATTTTATTATATTATGAATATAAACAGAACTTCTAACATAAAAGGTATAATAATAATAATGAAACATCATAAGACAAACGAAGTTATAACCATATTAACCATAACTAATATAATCTAACTGTTATATCAGTACGTATTCTTCAAGACCTTTCATTTAAAACTGAATACGACATTTCCTGGGGCCACTGAGGTCGAGTCTGAACGCTTCAGCGCGCTACCTCCGCACTTCCTTGACGCAGGACGTGTCTGCCCCCTAGAGCTTTGCAGTGCGAGTGAATAAGGTTACATCCATAGCAGTAAGAGGAAGCCTAGAATTTTAATATAGTAGTTATGGTCCCCGTGAGAATTATACATACAATAAAATTAGTAAATGACTTTTTGTAACAATATCTATCTACCAAAGAGAGTTCCATTATTCAAAATCACAAAAATAATGTAAATAAAACATTTTATTGAAGTATTTTTGAAAATCAAAACACTTTCATACTAAATTTGCACCCCCGTTTTACTCTCTTATGGCTGAAGTTTTAAAACTCTTACGCTACGTTTCCGTATAAAAGGAACCGTTTTGCAAAATTCAGATTCTAACTTAGTTAGTCTACTTCCCCTTTTATATATTTAGATGTACTAAGTTATAGCATAAACTCGGATCCCGTTGGACAGTGGTCAGTCACTATTCACTATGCACGTTTCTTGGTAATATTGCTGCCTCTTTCTCTTCGCAACGAACGTAACAATGCGTGCTTTAGCCGCTGACGGCAGAAAAAAAAGACGTTTCTCATTATCCGTTTTTAATTCACAAATATGTTGTTTCGATTAGACCAATATAGTATAAAGTCTACATGCAGGTTCTATTTCATTACATATAAACGCTTATTAAAGTTATTTATCTTTCCCTGTTTATCTATCAAGTTTTAATAATAACCTGCAAATCTATACTAACATGTTATGATAGATAATATATTATTTGGAATATGACCGAAGTTTAATTTTACAGCGGGCTCAGCTGTTCTCCAGTAACTTCAGTCAGACGATTTCAAGTTTAGCTAGGTGTTACGATCCTAATGAAACTACCTACCTGTTCCGTGGATTTATTACGTTTTATAAAATCTCGTAAAAACTTCAAATAAATTTTAATATATACACGCGATGTCACTTATCTCTGCGGCGGGAGCCTTATATCGTCCGAGTTCTTTTCAATTTTAGCTTCCACAATCTAAAAAACGTCCAAAATGGAACAAGTAAGTTTTACTTTACCCATTTTATTTCAACAAGTTAACGCTCTTTTGTGTGTTATCCTTAAAACAGTTTAAAAACCAAAAAAGATGTAGAAGTTTTTCCGATGATTAGGTTCCACGAATATTTTTCTTGTCTAAGGTCGAGAATTTGTTATGAAATAATGATTCAATGAATACGTAATTGAATTAGTATATTGTGAAGGAGAATTTCAATAGCTTTCAAATGATATGCAGATAACTTAATTATATTATTGAAAGAAAAAAGGTAACAGTGACCTAACATTTTGAAGGTATTTGCGCAGTCATGCGAAAATGGCGTGACTTACGTAAAAGGGATCGTGTGCTACATAGTCATTATTGTTACTTTGCATCAACCATTTAATAACGATTTTTAATTTGTTTTCTAGATTTATTACTAAAAAATGGACTACAAAAAAAATTTTTGTAAATCCCTTTGGAAGCAACGCCCGTAATTGTACTTACTTAAGGTTAAATACGAGAAAATAGCAACCTTTTTTAATCATAAATCATCATTACAATCGTAAAACGTTTACTGCTAGACATAGGCCTCCCCGATAAAGAGGGCATTTAAATGCCGCGCTGGGTAGGCATGCTATTGCTTTTCTCCGCCTTATTGCATTTGAACGACGCTATTTTGGGTGTATATACCGCCATCTGTCGGCTACAATTATACGTTGACGGTATTTCACGGCCATGAATTTCAAATTAAATAAATAAAAATTAATCGCCGAAATACTCATAAATCTGCATGAAATTAGTTAATTCTTTAGTGATTGTAAGGACTAGGTTTGTACGGTATGGGTAGGATATGGAAGTTTGTAAGGTTTTGTTCAGCTGATTTTTTATTTAGTTATTTTTCTATACAGGTATATAGATGGTTTATATATTAATGTATATGTAACGAATTAAGTAATGGTACTAAAAGGATACAATTTTGGCATGGGTCTAAAAGAAACGCAGCTAGTTTAAAATATATTCCGTTTCCAATTTTTGTTAACATAAGTATATTTACTTTTGTACATTTATCGTACCGTGAGGTGTCAGACGAGTAGAATAGTATATCTACCTATACCAGGCGTCGTAAGAGGCGACTACGGCAAGAATCGATAGATGGCGGTATATCAATGTGAATCAGTGTAGCACAAATTCACAGCACGGGGGTGAGCAACGGTGTCCCCGTTGCGAAAGCTACTCTCTGCGATTGCCACCACGTTTGCCCAGCGCGGAAACTACGGGCAATCACCTCCTTTTTTGAGAGGCCTATGTCAAGCAATGGACTTCCAATGTCTGGTATGATGATTTATCGTTGAAAATAATATGACACTACTGCGCCACTGCAAGGCTTGACGACAATAGATACAATTCCATATTATCCAAACATTTCTCTGATAGATTATATAACCCTTATAAGCCCTTTAAATTTGAACACTGCACGTTTTACTTTAGTTTTTTTGCAGTCTTTTGAGATAGGTTGACTTAATTTAAATAATTCTATTATAAAATATATATTTTATCTCCAAAACCCTTAAGCTTTTTAGTAAATAACTAATTTTAGAACGATATTTAGAAAGATTTAGCCTAGGCTTTAATTGTAGACCTGGGATTTAGTTATTATTTATGATACTTATTCAATGGGTCTGATGGCGCATTCTGTAGTATCTTTCACTGATGTGCCGAAATTCGTGATTTGATCGACACACAAATATTTGCCTTTCTTTTATGGTTATTCTGTATCTGCATAATATATATGTAAATATTTAAGTATTATATTCGTTATTTCCCTGCTGTCAGAAAATCGTAATACCATTGTTTAGTACGAAGTCATATCAGTTGTATCAATTTACTTTCTAGAGTATGTATTGATTTTTTAATTACCACCAGTACAAAACCATTACTTCACTTTTTGCTGTTAGTATCGCTGTATGTTGGCTAGAGAAAAATAGAACCACAGTTAAATATCTTAATATGATCAACAATTTGTTTACATCTCCAACAATAGCGGCCATTTTGTCATTTACACCAAGTAGATCAAAATAGATTTATTGTCTGGTGTTTAATACTGGTACTACATATTATACCAGAAAAAATCATGATTCCTCGATAGACTTGGAGTTTTAACATACACAAGCGAAATTGCGTCTGACGGCTAATATCGATACGTCAAATAAACTTCATAGACTAGTAAGGCTGTATGATCACTATCCCTGACTCAGTCATTTAATTTGGTAGTGCGTGAATATTGTATATCTTTGAACTCTTCCATCATCTGAGAAAAGGTACAGAACCACGTTGTTTTGGGCGCATTGATATTTCACATGACAAGAGAAGAAACCTCTTGAATACAGAATATTTTGATCCTTTAGATTTTCCGCCCAATCATTTTTCTTCCCAATTTCAACCTTTAATCAACAGAAGCCTCAATTCAAAAATTACCTTATAAGAAGAGACAAACTTCCAGAGAAAGCCTTAATGCCACATTGTTTCAAGTCGCCCGCAAAATGATTGATGAAAGGAAATGCCATTTCTTGAGTGTTTTCGTACCAAAGCGTTGAAAATGTAACTTCAATGGAAAAGTTGGATATTTTAAACTATTTAAAATATTGGGAGCTTATTTTTGAAAGTGTTGATAGCCTTGTGTATTTTAACATATTCCTATAATTAGTGATAGATGTTATTTGTATGGAATTTGTAAGCCACAATCACGTTGTTACAATCTTACATCTCAAATATACTGTGCCAGGGAAGGCTACTTTTTGTAAAAGGAATCGCGGAAGAGATAATTGTAACGTACTTAGTTTACCGTTAAGGAATTAAAGTAAGTTTATTTTAATATGTTCTCATATTTTGTCTGTTAACATTCATTAACTAAACCTGACTATTTTAAAATATATCTAGATCACAAAACACAATTTGTGTAGTACTTTCATGGAAAGAATCAACCTTATTGATGTAGTAATTTTTATTATATTCGTAATACATTCTGACACATCTATTACTCTCAAGAACGAATACCGTAAAGTGATCGTTCGTCGACATATTATGTAACAAGAGATAAAAGCGTTAAAACGTGTTTTTATTAAGTTTTATTCAATAATAAAAAGGCTTCAAATGTCATTTTTATTAATTCGCTAAAAAATATTCAATAACGTAGCCTCATTGTTCCAAATTAATATCAGAAATAAATCAAACACCCTGGATTAAAAGGAGATTTATACAGCGAGTGTCAAAGCCGGTGCGCTAATTATGAACCCAGAGGGATCTCATGATGCTGGCAACAAGCAATATGGCGACCACATATTTCCATTCAACGCTTCTGTATTTAAATTTTGGGCGAACTTTGTGTGAGGGAAACCTGCTTTAGCGAAATCAACCCTTAAGTGATGGGTAAACGGGACTTAAAACGCTGTTTTGTTAAATTAAATAAATGACTAAATGAAATTGAAAGTTTAATTTGGTTTTATACTAATAAAATACCATACACTTAAATATATTATGTACGAGTACCTATTATTATGATTATATATTTTTATTATGATTATATTATTGCACAAAATGTTACAAAATGTACAAATAGCGGACTTAATGTCAGATGGCATTATTTCTTAGTCAACCATTACACGAAACAGAAAATATATATATAGTGGTTAGACAATATATATACAAAATAGATAAACGTGACATGTATATTTGTATAATAGGACGCAATAAATACAATGATATAAAAATATATATAAGAGAACATAACATTAATGCTCTTCTTATTATTATACCGTGAGCGACGGGTTTTTTTCAAAACTAAAATTGTTTTTACCTAAAGTTAAAACTTTCAAATGACAATTGGTCTAGCTGTAAAACGAAACAAGTCAAGATCGCCGAGACTCATCTTCCCGTTGACGCAGTCTCGAAAGTTATTTTGACTCACCAAGCGGCTCCAATGGTAAGTTTTTAAGACAGTATAAGGATTAATCATAACAGTCATAGTATGTGCACAGTTGGACATAGACCTACCCAAGATTAAGGATTTTTATCAATGATTGCCATGCTGGACAAGCGTGGTGACAATCGTAAAGCACAACTTCGCGACTTTGTAAGTTATGCTATTTTGGATAGCCATTTGTTGATTACATCTTAGTCGCCTCTAGCGACTCCTCTTACAGGGACTTGTTCTATTCTACTCTAACGGATTTCAATATTTACCACACCGCTTCAAATGTCTTCCGAACACCATTGATAATTACTTCTTTTTACAAAACGTTGCTTGCATTTCGAAATTTGTATTAATTTTATTAGCAGCAATGTAAAGACATCGAAGTAGTCGAATTAAACATCTCCCTATGCCGGGTGTCGTAAGAAGCGACTGAGGTGTTGGAACAGATAAACTGTGGTATATCAATACAGATCGGCGTAGCTCTAATGCACAAGGAAAGAATGCACAGCAGAACTCCCGAATTTTTTGGGGAGGCCATCCAGCAATTGACACTTAAATTACTTACTCCAAGATCTGAACTAAGAACTTACGAAAAGCTCATTCAATTAAAGCTTGCACCTAGCTCGGTCGATACACGAGAATATACTAAAGCAACACAAGGGGGAAGGTGCTTCTAAAAGCTTCCCGTTTTCCGAAACGTTACCTCATTAATGCACGTGAAGCTTGTATCGTTATCGGTAGCGGGTGGGTTGAGTTGAAGCGACGTATCGCCAACATTACCTGTGTCGCTTTGGGTTTTAAAAGATTTTAGTATGAGTTTTATCTCTTTAATTGTTTTTTTTTCCAATGCGTTAACGAATTTGGAACATGGTTCTTAAATTTATTGTTGGGGATTCCATTTTGTTTCATTTATTCTACAACTCAGTGTTTGCAATTAATAAGAAAACTACGTATTTTTTATTTCGAAAATCGAAAATTAAGCAGTAATGCTTTCAAAATATTTTAAGAAAAAAGTAAAATAATTGTTTTTGCTAATGAAAAACCATTGAAATCTTCCCTTATGTAAAAAAAAAAAACAAAAGAACTAAGGAATCGTTAGCGAAGATAGACACCATCTAAAAGTTATCTACATCTTTAAACATTTCCCTCAACAAATAGCATTATCCGTTTTTCTGTGTTCCCGTTAAAAGGGTTAGAAAGATAAAGTGCAATTATTGGGTAATGACATATCAACTTCAAGTCCATACGCTAGTTATATCGTTGCGTTGATACGAGAATGTAAAGGCTGCGTTGATGCTTACAATCGCGTGGATTATTAACATAATATTTAAAAATAATCTTCACGTCATAGTTACGGACAGCCAAGTATCTCCCATAGCTCTTTTTTGTCTGTATAACGAAAACGTTATTTTAATTTATGATATATTGTAGTGAGAGAAGTCGTTTAAACCACTATCGAATATCAGACAACACGGAAATTACAATCATAATACTTAAATACATATAGTTAACACCCAGACGCAGTACAAACACCAATACTATCATACAAATATTTGTCCTGGATAGATATCGAACCCCCTTTCTTAAGGGCACACGATAGGATAACTATCATCTGCACCATCGACCGCGTCGAAGTTTAAACTTAGTATCTAAAAACATGTTCTTGGATATTATATCAGGTTTCCCATACATAGCATTTGACCTGTTTTAATATCTATCCTACATTTAAAAAATGTGTCTCAGAGACCGATAACAGGTCAGGTGAACCCTTACGTGCAGTAACAAGATAAACGCTTTAAAACATGATGGCTTTTAGAATGTTAACCCTCGAAAATATGTCAGACCGTCTCGAGCAGAAAAATAGGTGTTGTTTTTAAAAATACATGCTTGAGAGTTTTGTAATCTCCGCGTATTTATGTCAAACTATTTAAAGTGGCTTATACCTTAGTATATAAAAAAGATGAATGAAAAAAGAATGCCTTAGTATAAAAAGCGGAATATTTCAAAGATATATTTTTCTAATAAACGCAACTGTATTTTTTAAACAACATGAATACATCTTAATTGTAGTTTTCAAGAATCGTGAGTAAAGTAATAAAAATGCTAAAATATACTCTAATTGACCTTCGCATTAAATCGCTAATAGCATGTTATACCTAATGCACATATTACACTTCAGATATAAATTATATACAACGCTAAACAAACTTAAATGTGTGTCCTTTTAAATACACCAGATGACCCTTTCAGCCCTAATGTGCTCAACAATGTAAGCGGTCAGGCTGACGTTAGCTTTGGTAACCTAAGCCACTTACCTGTAGCGCAGTGTTGAACGGCCTGAAAGGGGTCATTTAGTGACAAGTTTATTTTTCAGTTTTTGCAAAGTTACGACATACGTAAAGTATAGATTGCATCTTAGATTTTGTTATATATTAATATCGATGGATTTTAAAATATTACCACTGTTTTTATAGCAAGTAGCGAGGCTTATTACTGTTGGTTGCACATAGAGATGTAATTTTTTTTAGACCAGATCAATAAACAAGATTACAATCCATGTGATAGTAAGCGTCACCGCAGCCTATAGACGCTCCTAATATCGCAAGGATATCACTAGCGCGTTACTTACCGTGTGATTTGAAGATGTTATCCAGTAATCACATTACCTAGTAATTTTACTGCCTCTTTCACCCTTCAGAACCAGAAACTTGAACAGCAGTCTGAACACAAGTGTTCCAAATAAATGGGTGAAAGTGATGACAAACTTTGTATGAGTTCTACTTGAAGTAAAATATCTATACTAGTGAAATTATCAATAAAATTACGCCTTTTGAGTCATGTTTAGACAATAATATCTATGGATCAGAATAAATATGTGCTATAGTTTTTCTATCGACTTCACTCCTGAGGATAACGCGCTAAACATGGGACAACTTGTTGGAAAGAAGTTAGGTCGCAAGTCAATTTACCCGCAATTGTTCATCCTCCTAATAATTACTAGAGAGTCAAGACTGATATCCTTAAGTCCCTCATAAAATTAAACATAAAATTTCAAAACAAAGCAAAATAACTGGACGTAAAATATTTAATAGACCATTATTTTGCGACTTTCAATATAAAAGTCCTAAACAGACGCCATTAAAATTTGATGACTTGGAAAATTGCGCGCATTATGAAAGCTGACGTGTTAATAAAATTCAATGTGTCTATAGGTTTTGCAGTCCGATGATCAATATATAATATGTGTTACTCTTTTTTCAGGCAACCTTTGGATGGAAAGAATTAATAAATAATATATAAATAACTCTTTGTTTCAAAGAGGTATTTATATACTGATTGCCTCTAGATGGAATGTAAAGTGGTGAATAGGGCGAAAAGTTAGTCATTTGATCAATTATAAAAGTAATTGTGAGCACACGTGAACAGAAGAAGTCACCAGTGGCCGTTACTTAATTACAAAATAGTATATTCCTTGTTTTCCTTTATCTTAAATAGCTATTTCTAGTCAATTACTAATAGACAACATATATTTTTAAAATTTTGTTGATATAGATGCAAAATACAAGATGTCTCAAAATAATTATTAGAAGTATATAGATGAAAACAGTTATTAGAGTATTTTTTTTGCAAAAAACTCATTCGACTAGTACTAGAAACAGTCCTATTTAACAATTTATTTAGGTACTTCAAAATTTTAAAATGAAGTCATTATGTTAATCCTTGTTTCTCTGGCACGACATTTCTGTACGTAGATTTTAGACTCTTAATACGTTCAATTGTTACATTTGTCTCGTTAATGTTCCCGTGTCGATGTTCACCTTTAGCTTCCCTTCCCCCCATTCCGCCCGCCTCGTGCCTTTCCCAGTCATTTGTTCAGGGAACACCCTTTAATTTACATGTAATTACTGGAGACTCCCTCGGTGTTCGAAGTTTCCTTAGTTTCTTTCTGTTCTCTTGTCTTTATTATATCTACCTATTAGAGGTTTTTTGATTTAAGTAATTACATCAGCTCTCGTGTACGTCAAAATTCATAGAATTTTCATCGCTGGAACAATTAATTATTCTATCTTTGGTAACAAAGGAAATAGTTAATGTGCCTAATTCACGAAATAAAATTCTTTCCGAACTTTCCATGAACTAGAAGAACATTCACTAGAAAAGAAAATTTTGTTTTTTCTGTATTTCGATGTTCCGTACTTTATCAGAATTTAATTAATGATTGGTGCCTAAAATGAAATAGAACGTATGTGTCAAATTCACGAGTTTATTTTTAATTATATAGAATAGAGGACCATATTTCTAGTTTATCTTTTTAACTACTTTCGGAAATTAGATATGAAAATATTTAGTTTGTTTTTGGTAATTAAAATCTAAAAATAGTGCTAATTTAAGTTAAAAATTTTACTAGATTGTAATGCGCTTGTTAAACTGCACGAGTTTGCAGCGCTTGTTAAAATGCAGTGCGCATTATAAATACTGCACAATTGAAAACATGATGTATAACTCATACAAAAGGTAGTCTGTATTCGTACAATACTCTCATCTCTTTTTCCGGTTTGCAGGATGAGACAGGCACTGAAATTAATGGATAATGTGACATAATCTTCAAGTCACTTCTTCTTCAGGTTCGCAACGCGCTAGTGATATCCATTTATAGGCTGCTGTAAGGCTTACTATCATGTTGACAGCACGCATGTTTGTCGTCCGAGTCTTATAAAAATAAATCTGATGTAATAAAACATTACTGGATTCCTTGCAGTCACTGCGAGAAGCACTCAATGGGATCACATGGAGTAACGCGCAATGTTTTTAAATACATTAAATGTGTTCTCGCATTTTGCTCAGTCGTGTAAAATGTGTGGCGTCGAAATTTTAAAGCACATTTCCGTAATTAATTTGCATACTAGACTAATTGACTCTTGTGCATACGGGTGTAAACTTTGTGACACCGTATGTTTTCGTTGGGAACTTTCTGCCATTGTGTCGGTTCTTACTTTGTAACCTTCCTGTATGTCGACGATATGCATGACTAAGTCTTAGAAATATTTATAATCGCTATGCGTTGAGAAAACAACTACTTAAGCAAATAAATGTTTTTAAAATATATGACTAAGAATGAATTTAAAAAGCCTTAGCTGGTAAATTTATTTTGAATTAAATTGGCTTATTGATAACTTTAACTCTATGGATATTCATGGATTTTTTTTTAGAAAACAAGAGCACTCAAAGGAAGTAATATAAAATTGATACAATAACATCACTCGCCACTTTTACGCCGAGGTGACTAGAAAACATAAATAATAATAAAAGTACCATTTGAATGAAAAAAACAAGAAACATTTATATAATTTCATCGTCAATCGTCCGGGCGACACGTGGACAGTGCATTGCATACACAAAATAAAATACAGCAATTGCAACGAGGCATTTCCCATAATTGCATCCAAAATGTGCTTCAACAAATTCAGTCGGAGTTTCTGACGCGTAACCGTCGTATAAACTTTATGGAACAGCTCGTCCGGTCCGTTGTTTACGGTATACCAACCACATTGTTGCTCAGTGGTGAATACAAAATGTGAGTTCCGGCCACTAACAATTGTAAATATTTACAACTAATTTTACTGCTATATAGTTAAATTGGAAACAAAATATGTTAGTTAGAACACAACTGTCAACTTTCTATAAAAACGCGCCTTAGATGAGCATTTGAGATTAGCTCATTAGAGAAGGGTCTGCTGCTGTCTTTAAATTTTTGGTTAGAATTAATTCAAGAACATAAAAGACAAAGCACAGAAGTGTTCTCTGTTCCAAAATATATATCTCTCGTTCTTTTTCACTTCATAAATGCAGTAATTAAACTCCACAAAAATAATAGACAAACCTATTTAACCAAAGAACTACAGGTAAATGTTTAATAATGTTTAATATGTAAAAAAAAGTATAAAATTAAAACGAAATGTGTAATCATTTCATAATTTATGTATAATTGATATAATATTAGGCTAATTATAGGCATTGGGACATTACCATGAATAAATAATATCTCTTTGTACATTGTTCATATCTTATTTTGTATTACTTTTATGTATGATACTTTTGCAAAAAATCATGAAGAATATTTAAAAATAATTAAAATTGAACTGGGTGCAATATCATAAATTATAGTTGTATGAACTACTTAATGTTTATAACATTCTCTTGAAATAGGCACCCTGTCGATTGGTACCCAGATTTAGATTCACAAATGTTTAGGCCAACCGCAAGACTACGCGATAGGTACTAAGTAATCCCATTCCGAGCTATTATTATAACACGAGATCGTGAACTGAAGCTGCATGTGGCATTCAATATTAACATATGTGGGAAAATTGGCAGTAAGCTATAACATCATTTGAAGAAGATTGATAGATAACCAAAAGTAATCGAATATACTTCGTTGAAAAAAAATAACTTAAAATATATCAACCGTGTTACGTTCACTGTTAATCTTCCCATAAGATTTTTTTGCGGATTTAGTGCTGCATCCCATGGGATGCTGTTTCCCATTCCTACCCTGCTTGTATTGCAGGAACTGTTTCGGATAGATATATCAACATCTCAAATCAGTATCACTTCTAGTATCTAAGTCAATTATAGTGCAAATGAAGGTAATTAAAACCAAAGGCAATCCTATCTCCCAATAGTGTATATAGTAGTCTAAATATACATGTATGAGGATAATATGTCTAATGTTTATGTATGTTTAATTTTTGTATTTTTCTTAGTCACTACCCGCAAAAAATCAGGTGGACTCGTTCAACCAAAATTTCCCTTTGAACATCTCTCTTGCTTTCGGGCCTACATTTTAACTAGTTTCTGTGGAACGCATTCCAATTAGTATGTTAGTGGGACAGTTAAACTAAAGGCTTTAGAATAGCCCCCCAGGTCAGCTTTACAATAACTGGATAAAGGGCGCGCCCCGGACAAAGCAGGTCAGGCGCGCGAAATGCCCACTGACCGGAAATTGTTTCTTTCGTCGACACAATAAATTTCACTTAGGAATTGTTCTCGAGTAAGCTAGAACAATTGAATTACGATGTTGTTCGGGATCTGATAAGAACAACGAATTAGACATCGCCGGAGTTACTTTGAGATAAAAGATATTTTTTTGTTATAGCTGGGCTTTTTATTTTAATTCTAAAATGGACATCCTTGGTGGCTATCATAAATGTTTTTTAAATAGAAGTTTCAGTACTCATTGAACGGATTTTTTGCGATATATTATGCTATATATACATTGTTATTGAAAATTGAAACAAAAAGGTAAGGTATTAAACATCATTTTAAATTATCCAAAACTTTACTCATTTTTATATAAAACCAAAAAATGGCGGACTTGACCTTGTCACCTAGCATTATATCCCCGCTAACATTAGGTAAAACAGAAATTATGTATTTATTATGTGATCTATATATTGAATAGTAATATTTACTGTGTTGCAGCACTAATGTATATAATACATATGCATACATAGATTTGAATGAGTTAAATAAATTCTCAAGTTTTCATTCTGAAAACATCTATGATATTTCCAACTCATAAGTTGATAAGAAATTATTAGTAGAATAATAAATACTATACACATTTGTTTTGATGATATGACGACCCTTAATTGCCGCACTAATCACAACGTATAAAGCAAACATGTGCTCAAATAACATTTTTAGAGCTATATTTCTAACATCATCATCATACCAGCCATTGTATATCCTCTCCAAGAAATGTTGTTTTCCTAATATTTGCCGCACTTGGCAAGCGTGTTAGCAATTGCAGAGCGCAGCTATCGCGACGGGGATGCTGCGGCCCATCCCCGTCCTGTGCATCTGAACTACACTGTTTCGGATGCATACACCGCCATCTGTCGGTTCTGGTACCTTAGTCGCCTCATACGACACCTGGTGCAGTGGGAGGTACAATTCTATTCTACCGGTACCTTACGGCACATTTCTAACTATGAAAATAACAAGTATACAATTGAAGTCCCATAAAAATAAAGCTGCTATATAATTAATTGTTGAAGTAACGAACCAGCACACGCTCTTCTCAGGCATTGATGTATCATTCTTTTTGCCAATTTTTTTTGCCCCTTTTTACGGATCAATACAATTTTCTAATTCAATTGAAACTTACTCGTCTTGAAACCTCTTGGAATGGGATATTGAACTTCCAAAGGTCCGGAAAGTATCATTGTCATTATTTTTACAACTACCCAATAGATTTGCTGTTAAAGGTCAATCACCTGTAGTGAAACATCGATTTTAGGATATTGTCCCTTATTTTTATTCTTAATTAATTAATTAGCAGTGAGGTACCGGCAGAGTTGCACCTCCCTCTGTATCAGATTCTTACGACACCTAGTCGAGTAACTATCCTGTCTGGTACCAGAACCGAAATAAAGCGATATTTCCATTCGAATTAGACCAACTTAAATGCACCGGGCAGGGATGGGCAGCAGCATTCTGATCGCGATAGCTGCGCTCTGCCATTGCCTTGAGAAGACCTATTTCCAACAGTGGACTTCCAATGGCTGATATAATTATTATGTAAATAAACAGTTGGAATTGGGGCATCTCCGCATGTTATCACTACCAGTACTTTAAAAGGAAGCTTGTAAGCACCGTCGTAGATAAAGCTTTTGCCGATCTAATTAAGATTTGCTTTAGACTTATACCTAAGATCCTTTGTGTGACAGCGGTACCTAATTAAATACAAAAGGTAAAGCTTATACAAAGGCATTGGTACCTCATTCTAACCTATTTCTACCGCCAAAGAGCAGTGTCCGTATAGCTCGAATGTTTCAGGGATGAGAGAGACAGTGAAATTATTGGGTAATGTGACATAATATAATCAAGTCACAAGGTTGGTTACACGTTAGTGGCGTCCTTCGAGCGAGCGTCTATAGGTTGCAGTGACGCTTATTATCATGCAGGCTGTATGCTTGTTTTAACCCGTAGACGTAATATAAAAAAATATATATGTTTAAGTTTGTAACCTTTGTGCCGTAAGTTGCCGGTGCCGTGAGGTACTGGTAGAGTAAGCCCCCTGTACCAGGTGTCGTAAGAGGCGACTAAGGTACCGAAACCGACAGATACAGTATATCCATCAGAGATAGTGCAGCTCAAATGCACAGGGCGGGGATGGGCTGCAGCATTACAATTATGGGCTTAATTACCCCGTTCTTGTATCGATAAAGCATCATCATGATCATCATACCATTCAAAAGACATCAGCCATTAAAAGTCCACTGTTGGACTGTTGGTTGCCCATAATTGCTGCGCTGGGCGAGCTTATTGGCAATCGTAGAGCGCAGCCTTTGCGACGGAGAAGCTTCTGCCCAACCCACCCTGTACATTTGAGCTGCCTTTTTTGCATAGATATACTGCCATCTGTCAGTTCTGGTACCTTAGTCTTACGACACCTGGTATTCTTGCTTATTAAATTTACAATAATTATAATCTTCAAAAAGGTTTTCCCTATTTAGTTGGTATGGCATCCCTTATATAATATTATAAAAATAATTGCCTACAGTCTTCATCTCCAAATCTAATTTGGCTAGTTTTATTCTTATATAGCTAATATTTGTCACTCTTTCATTATAGTAACAAGTTAATTACTTTTGTAGTTAAAGTCACACTCGTTTAAAAAGCCGTGTCCTAACTAAATTCCCATCAAAAATTCCCAGCAAAATGGGGACTCCATTCCCGTGTCGTAATTTGATGTAATTTTCTTGGCCGCCGCTCCGGCAAATGGACCGTGCACAAGGTAATCGAATACCTACATATTTTCCCAATGTTATAGGCCTGTTTTTAACAGGAACTCTCGGCTATAGGTGTGGCATAACATGAATTTGTTTACTCGGTCCGACCTTGCAATTCAGCGCTGATTCAGTGTTGCTTTTAGGTTGATACGATTTTATCTGTTTGTCGGGATTGAATCCTTTTACCTTAATTGTTTTTGTTTATGGCAAAGTAATATTATGATTTAAAGTCGATAAACAACATATATCATACAAGAGATGTAAGTAATGACATCTCTTGTCGTTGTTTTGTTGTAATAATTTCGATATGCATGAAAGTAGAATGACTATATGGATGAAAGTAGAATGTGTATTCGAATGGATAAAAGTAGAATGACTGTAAAGAATGGTGGAATTTTACCTATAATTGCCACGCTGGGCAAACGTGATGGCAATCGAAGAGTTCCTCCGCCTATACCAGGTATCGTAAGAGGCGACTGAGGGCCAGGACCAACAGATGGCAATATATACATCCGAATCAGTGTAGGTCAAGTGTAGCGGGGATGGGCAGCAGCATCCCCGTTGTGAATGCTACGCTCTTCGCTTGCCTACACATTTGCATTGCGTTTCTATATGGCCATATTTATCGATAAGCTTGGATAATAGACTATTGCCAAAAATATTTAAGCAAATTAATAAATGGTGTTGTTAGACATGGAACTTTTAAAATAAGTTGTTGTCACTATAATTACCATCGGCAATAAAAATACAAATTTGTTTTCCAAAATAAATTTCTCTTCTACGCCTATCAGGCGCAACGCTTTTAAGCGACGGCACCGATCGTTTGGTTCCGTTCGAGAAGCCCCAATTTCCTACCAATCCTGCACTGAAATACCCTGTTTATTCCAAATCAGAGTTCTAATTTGGATTCGTTGAAACGCGCCGGTGAATACTTAAAACATGGGTTCAGATTTGGCAAATGCTCAGCTGTCCGAAGTCAGATGCGTTTGGGCTTAGGGTCTCTGAATTATTAATTACATGTTGTTGCGGTCGGTTATTTATTGGCCAAGCGGTCTGTAAAAATGGAGTCTGCACACTTGCCCTGTGTAAAGGTATTTTTAACTATTACATTAAGTTCTTTTATCATAATATAATATTTTTTTATAACATGTGTTGTTATGCTACGTAAGTAAAAAATGGTTTGAAATATCTCATTCTATGTCTCACTATAACCTCAATGACTTCAAAAACTACAAACCCATATAAAACAAGCACATTAACACAGAAAACGTCTATCACACCATCTCAAGCTCAAATCACTTACAACTTTGTTGCGTTTCAGAAGAATATCAAGGCCTAGAAAATGTACACTCATTAATTAATTTATTATTAATATAATTATAATTTTCATATATATAGTAGAGTTATCCTTATTACATAATTTTGCAATTGTTTTTTTATTTAATAAACCAGGTCGAAATGCAAACCTAGTCCCATTAACAGTAATCGTCAGCGCAGCCTATAAATGCTTGTTATATCAGAATGATATATAGTTGTAACAAAAATTAAATTATTCTACATTGAACGTAATTAAAGATGATTTAACGTTGTCAAAAATACGACAAAATCCGGGTGAGACGCAAGGAGTTAAGTGTCCGTTGCTAGCTACATAATTTCAATGATTGCGCGCGTGCACTACAGACGATGGCAGAGGCGCAAACAGACGACATCAAGTCCGGTTCAAATGCGCAGATGTTTGTCAAACGCAAAGATGCGATAATGAAAAATTGCTTTACACATTGTGGCAAGTCCACATCTCCGCGCAATATATAGCGGTTGACAGCACCACTCAATCTCTCTTAGTCATTAGAGAATTCATCCCTAAAATACCCAGGCAATGGGTATTGTAGGGCAAATACATAGGCATATATCATTTAAAAATACCAGAGAAAAGCTTTTTGAACTTTTTCTATCATAATTCTATGCTTTGTCTCGTCTGGATTGCTAATACATGCATTCAATTCTAATGAACTTCGTACTACGCTGATAGGGAGGGCCTTAGTATTTTTGATTCTGGAAATCCAGCGTGATTTAATACATTTATAGATTTTCCCTAGTTGTGTTACAGATACTAATCGAATCTGATGATTTCGCATTCAAGACAAAATCAAGGAACAGACGATAATATTTTCATACATTCAAATGCAGAACAAAACGAAATCCTTTGAAAAATTTGGTACCCTTAAGTTTTCTTTAAAAAGGGTATTTACTCAAAAGAACCTAAGCTTAGTACACTTACTAATTTGACATGTTTTCCTAAATCAAAACATTAAATTTTGTTACGTTCCAGAAACGCAAACCTCCCTGTATTCTTGCTAACCCAGATCAAGAATTTCATTCTAAACAACTGTGTGCACTCGGCTATATTGCCTTTCGCTGAGGCTTCATAAAATATACTTCGTATATTCAATAACACCGTCCTTCGGCAATGCATGCTATATCCAACACGCTGTGAGCTTGAGCGCACCGAGATTATAGGTGATGCTGTTTTGTGGTTAACCTCTATTCTAAAAGCTTGCATTCTAGGTCTAGACATTTCTACAGAAATCCTTTTAATATTATTGTCATAATTGTTCAGTTAGAGGTTTATCATTTGAAAAGTGACTAATGTAAATTTTGTTAGAAAATTGTGAAAAATAGAAACAACATCACATCTTTGTCTTTAATTTATGAAGAAAAACTTTGATTTGTGTTTATTCATTAAGCATTACTTTTTTAACATTAATATTTTAAATTTATTGTAGCGGGAATCAGAATCTTCACACTTGTGACAAACGACAGTATGTAATTCTGACATATATATGCAATCAAATTAGACAAATCGATTATGCTAGAGATAGCAAAGGTTGTCCGATTGACTGATACCACAAATATTAGATCTCATTCGGAATATTATGAGGATAATCTATAATAATATTATAAATGGTAAAGTGTTCATGTATTTATTTTTTGTCCGACTTTTACGGCAAAATGGAGCGCCGGAACGTGATTTTTCAATTGGATATAGTTGAAAAGATAGAAAGTGACATAGGCTACTATTTGTCTCTTTCTATTGGGCCACATTCCTAAAACGGGGATGAAAGTTTATATAAAGCATTCTGCGAAAGGTAGAAAGTAAAAAAAATTGTATGCGATCTATTTATGACAAACAAAAGAAACGTACTTCATGATTTTTTTTTAAATATATTTGTAACCCTATTTTATATGTAACTTTTTGCAGTATCAAAGTACACAGACTTTTTTATCGACAAAAAATACCTGCCTTATTTCATTTAAAATCTTAGCTAAAATAGGCGATAGAAATTTGTTAACTGAGTTTCTTCAAATTTAATGCAAGCAAAGCCGTGGGCAAACGATAGTTAATCATTTAAAACAGAGGTAAGGCTGTTTAATTTTATATAACACCAAGCAAATTTGTTTATATGAGTCTTAGTATGAAAAATGGCGCAACGCATTTACCACGTATTAAATGTGACCATTTGATGATCATGAGGTATATCCTTACAGTAATACTTAACAGAAACAGATTATATAAAGTGTATAAAATTTTTATTCTTAACACCTTTCATCTCCTATTTCCAACTCATACATCGTACTTGTAATATTCACCTTGATCCAAGTCTTCGGGTGCGTTTACACTAAGGCGGAGAGAATTCTGAAAAAAACAAAATTATGTATGAACATTGTTCTTAGAAGCATTAATGTTTTAACAAATGACTTAACTCTTGACAAATATCATAATATATAACATAATAAATACATAATAATATATAACATAATATATAACATAGTAGCTAACTACGTAGCCCTCAATACAAAATAGAGGGGGTTAAAAATATAATTATTAAAAATTCTAAATTTAATAGATTTTAATTAATTAGATTGAAAATTACGTTTAAAAAAATACTTACTAGAAAGAATGTTTAATTTTGTCTTCTTCTAAAGTATTGCTTCTGATTACTAAGAAAATTTAATTAAAATCTTCTTTTTTCCACTTTAGAAACAGCGAAATTAAACTTGCCGTTTAATTTGTTCCACTCATACTCAAAATATAGTTTAATTAATTAAGTCTATTACAAGACCTTTTGATCCAAATAAAACCAAACATTAGCAATGTTTGGTTTTATTTGGATTTTATTATATTTATTTTCATAAAAAATAAAAAGAAGCTTTAATCGCAGCCAAGAAAATCTATATGACATCTGGGGATACTCACATATGATTTGAGGTACCAGCAGACTAGAATAGACTGAACTACCAAAACTAAAACACATAATGGTGCGAAACAGTTTATCTCAATTACAACAGAGCAGAAAAAATGCCGCTTTTACCTTCAATGGATGTTGTGCAATACGATGATGATAAAACTGAATAATAATATATATATCATTTTTGTGTTTTTTATAGTGCATGCGAAGGCAAGAATTGGTGCGGATGTGAAATGCGATCAATCGATCCTTGCAGTCACTCCGCTCCGATCATTTCCACGTAATGTAAACGTACCCTTGAAGCACGCTCCAAGATTTACGCTGAGCGGCGCAGCGGTTTGCCAAACTTACCTCGGTGCCTCCGCCGGTAATTTACATGATGCAGATATTGCCTTGAACTTGTTAGTTACGCTCGCATTTATGAAGCTCAAACTAGGTATCTCTTTTGGAAAATACACTGATTAGCTGTGCCTGGTTTAATATTACGAGATTTCGAACTTTGTTGCACCCTAACATTAGGTATAGCTAAGCACTTATACTCAAATAGCTAACCTCCTGTCCTAACTATATAAAGAAAATAATACTTCGACTTTAAATTCACACTGACTGTGCACAGCTAGCAAAAATTATTAGACTTTTCAGTAATTAAATATTCCACAAAGATAAATGGATACTTCAGAAATATGGGCTAATAAGAACATTTCTATAGATGTTTTTTGTTCTTTTGTTTATTGATTTTAATGACATTTTGTAATAATAATGACCAATACATGAGAATTACATAAAGGTTGTTTTATAAATATGAAAGCACCTATGCTGCTAACTGGCGCTAGTGTTCAAACTCAATTTATAATCTATACAAATTTTCTGATAGTAGTCAAGTTAAAGTCCAATATACTTTAATAAATGACTTAAAGAGGTCCATGCCATTACAAACACTTATAAATCGTCAATAAAAGAATAATATAATAAATAACATAAGACTTGACACTTGACATAATCTTTAACGCATTATTAAGCTTTGCAAATAAGCTTAAATTTCTTGAATTTATTCAAAGGCAAGGCTGTTATCCTTGGGATTTTGTAGTAAAATCTCACACAATTGCCCTTGTAATTATTTATTTTATGAAACCGAGTTATAGGTACCGTGAGCTTATATATACATAGTTTCGAATTACCAATTTTGATACTAATTCTTGAGATCAAGTAATTACTTTTTAATTTCGTAGTTTTAGGTTGAATTTGTCTGGTAGGAGATTCTGAAATCTATTCCCGACCATGTATGTTTAAAGATACTATCGCCTATTCAATCGTCAATGCTTCAATCTCTCAATCAGATGCTTTTAAGCAACTTTATTTTCGTACCACACTTATTAGCTTACACATCAAAATGGCCTTATGCACCCAAGCACAATGAAAACAGATTAAGGCTAATCCACACGATAAATTAGTAGAATCCCGGTGGACTCGTCGCCGGGCTGCATTTTGTCTGCCAAGTGCCAACCGTACATGGTCTGGCACTGGCACTAAATTGCGCCACCTAATGGCCGTGGTTAATGATCATTTCGCACGCCCAGTACTTAAGCGTTTTCTAGTTATACAGCTATTGGTACGTATTGTTCACTCATAGACACACTGATATCTGGACGCATTTGATCCCCACCCTCACCATTTATATGATGAACATTTTTGTTTATTCTGTCTGGTGGTTAAACTAAAAGTTTATTTAAGTACTTTAGTTTAAGTAAGTTATCCGTAACACAAGCGCTTTAAGGTTTTTTCACAATTATTTCTTTGACTGGCATCTCCGATGTCGCAGATGGTAGTAATCCTACATTATGAGCCAAAGGTTGTGGATACGATACTCACCCAGAGAAAATATTTATTTGATTATATTTATGTTTGTTCTGTGTCAGGGTGTGAAATATATGTATTTAAGTAGTATAATTGTAATTCGTCTGTTGTCTGATGTCTGTAACACAAGTGCTATAAGCGATTTATCACGGATGGTAATAATGAATGGACTTATCATGGATAGGTCAATGTATAAGATGTTGTGGATTTATTATTATTATCCTAGAGTCAGATCAACGTATAACAAAAGAGGTGTTCCTGCCGTGGCAGAGTAATATAGTCCCCAGTCCAAATTTTAAGAAAATCGCTAATACTGCAATTTCATCTTCGAGGCCAATATGCGATAAAGTTTTGCTGATTTTCCGTTAAACTGGCAACCATCCGTCTTCGTAAACATAAATAAATTTTGTTTCTAATATCCATATGATGTATTTTACTATATCTTATAAAAGTGTCTTCCGTAACTCTTGTACCACATAAATATAAAAGGCACATAAACAAGATATATATTTAAAATATAGCATTGATTGCGTTACTAAAAATGCGAATACTACAAAGGTCCTCTTTATTTATGTTTATAGAAGTAACTAAATAGTTCAGAAAGAACAAAAATGTTTAAATTTGCTGTTAACGTTCAACTTAGAATGATAAAAGATGCATTTGATTTTTTTTATTAGACCAGGTTAACATATAGTTTTACAGTCCACGTGATAGTAAGCGTCACCGCAGTCTATAGACGCCCGTTACATCACAAGGAGATAAACTAGCACGTTCCTAACCTTGTGACTAGAAGATGTTATGTCAGTTTCCCTGTCTTTCCTCTCACTTTTCAAACTGGAGCACAGCAATGCAAATGCTATTTGGCGGTAGAAATAGGTAAGAGTAAGATACCAACGCAGACGACCTTCGTATGAGGTTTAACTTGTTATATAAACTAAATAAAAATATAAGCTAAATTAACAAACCTATATGTAGGCGTTCAAATAAGCTAATAACTGTTATGGCTGATCCATAGTGCTTCCCTTGTGGTTTTGCTTGTATTGGTGTTCAATTAGGTTCTGATAAATTTATGTACGTGCATTGTAATGAAACAAATTTCACCAACATTTATTGATAGTTTAATAAAATAAATATTGTCTTGTATGCAGAATTACCGCGTAATTTAAAAATATTTATGGCGCATGTTGGAGTTTTATACATATTTAAGTTAAAGATGGTAGGAGTTATTCTGCGCAAAGAAATAAAATGGTCTGTATGCAAAGAATCCTAAAATCAAGCTTTAGCCAGGAAATTCAAATTGTAAATGGCATTTTATCCATCCGAGACAATGTCTCATACAGTCTTTACTTTGTGTTTGAGGTATAACATACCACTCAATTGCATAATAGGGAGAGTTTGACAATTCTATCGCGAAGCTTCGTTGCCGATTGCCATCACGTCTGCCCAATATTACAATTATTAATAAAATTCTGCATTTTAGTATACCCAGTACACAATAGGGTAGTTTCATCTATCAAAATTAAACTATGAAAATTTATTATTTACATACTTTCTACCATAAAAATACGAGTATAAAACTATTTTGTTATCATGCGTACTATTATATATTTTATATTTATATTACTATATTTAATATGCGGCTTATTTATTATTTACAAAATAAAATTGGCAATTTTATTATCTGTACCACATGACCGAATAGGCCGGCCGCCATATTTTTTTCGTGAGTGACGTCAAATGAGTAGCAACTAACAAGTAACCTAAAAAAACAGAGAAAGTTTGATCTTTTTATTTCGGATTTGTGTCTTATTTAATACGTTATATATTTGCACATTTAATACGTTAGATATTTGCACATTTAATACGTCATTATTTACAATGGAAGATGGGTTCGTAAAAGCGGATAGTACAAATTGGGCAAACGACGCGGTAATGATAGCAAAGCTCTTTGCTTGTAATACCGATTTCTTTTCTGAAGTCTTCAATATTGTGTTATTACAATTCTGCACTATACACCAACGATACTTTCAATAAAGGCTCATTATTAAGTTTAGATAAAATATAAAATTCAATTCACTGTACCGTTTGACATTCATTTATTCGTTTCTATTTATATGACGTCAAAATAATGGCGGCTGTCGTTTTGGCCAGTTTTGGCGCGAATATTTGTTATTTAAATTTAAATCTTTTTTTGTATAAAGCGTCATTATTTCCAGGAAATAAAAATATCAATTGACTATCATATGGTTGTCTATTTAGTAGCCCTATGATAAATGATAATTTCAACTATACTCTATATAATTAATATAGTACAAAAGATTTAATAATCACTAAATACATTATTAAATATACATGACTAATTTTTTTTTGGCCCTGTCCCAGTGTGTTATCACTAGTTTTTTATGACAATCATGATTTACGTCATTAATGAACGTAGTCAGCTAACGTCCTAAATTATTAATTGGCAAATATGACTATGTTAATAGTGTTCATTATTATCATATAAGCCATTGGAAGTGCACACAGGCCTCCCCAAGAAGCGTTTTGCCCATAATTGCCGCGCTGGACAAGCGTGTAGGCAATGGAAGAGCGCAGCTTACGCGATAGGGATGCTGGTGCCCATACCCACCCTGTGAATTTGAGCTACACTAATTCGGATCGATATACCCCTATCTGTAGGTTCTGATACCTTAATCGCTTCTTACCTGGTACAAGGGGAGGTACTATTCTACTCTGCTGGTACCTTACAGTTGCTGGCAGTATCCATACCAGAGTCCATACCATTACTATAACTATATTCCCTTACTATCTTTTGGAGTATCATAATCATTTGACTTAATTGTGTATGCTTATAATATTTTCATGCATGTTTACGTTCACTACTCATAACAACAGATCTTAGGAACTATTGCCGATTAAAATTAGTTCTGGATATTGTTATCAAAATAAAAGTCATTGTAATCTGCATAATTTATACCAAAGGACAACGTTCCGAATCCTTCAAAAATATTTTTTGATACATCGACAGCAGGCTTATCATCCGCTATCATCCAGGTGGAACTACTTTCCCCCCGGGTTATGACTTCTAATATTCCGTTGACCGCAGACTCGACCCTGAAATAAAATTCATTTATATCATTTAAACATGTTTTTTAATTCACTGATGTACAGAGTAAAAATAAAATCTTTGAATAGGGCGTTTAAGTGATAATAATTTTGCGTATAGGCATAGTGATAAATAATTTAAATCTTAGTATCAATATTACAAAAAACAAAATTTATATGACTTTTAAATTTCTTTTTGATAACTCGAAGAAACTTTGATCAGAGTGAATTGAAAGAAGTACTTTTGAAGTGTGTTACTTTTGGCACCGTCCTTGAGTTGAAATCAGAATATTTTCATTGACTCATAAATATCGTTTCCTTTTCGTGTCGCATTGCGCCGCCTTCGTATGCAAAGCATCTTCGCCTCGACTGAATTCAATTGTGTATTTCCGTAATACAACTTCTTTTTTTCTTAGTACAATACAGCCGATCTTCAGTAAAATAAAAAAAAAGAAAACGTAGCATTCAACTGTTTAGAGTATTCACGCAACATAACATAGTTTGATCTGATTCCGAGATTAAATTTACAATAAGCTTATTAAGATAAGATATCCTAAGGTTCTTAGGATCTCTCTTTCGGCCGTTAGACAACAGAGAAATTCAAATCTCATCGTCATACCAGCCATTGGAAGTCCGCTGCTAAACATAATGTTACCCATAACTGCCGCGTAAGACAGGCGTTTTGGCATCGCAGTGCGTACTAACGATTTGAATCAAATATAATACTAAAATACTAATTTTTATTACACCTAGACACAAAACATATACGTTTGTCCTCGATGGAGGGTCGATATCGGAAAAATACGATTATATCGAATATACCCGAAACAGCGTAGCACCAATTTTACAGTAAAATGGGTAGCAGGATCATCATAGCGGTTCAGTTACGGACAAACTCCCAGAAAAGGTTTTTTTTTCCGGAGGCTTATATCCAGTTGTACACAAGTGATATGTAATGATTTATTTATGTATTATCTAAACCTCTATTATTTAATTATATTATTTTGTGGCAGCAATATCACTTTGTGGTTATCCACGTTTTTTATTATCATAAGAAACGCTCGAATCGCTTCGAATCTCTCGAATAGAGCAGAATTAGTACAATTAAACAACTCTTACACAGTCACTTCTTACATTTACTTAAAAATAAATATTTATCTTCTTTAATTTTACTTGTTAATTCAATTTATCTTTCTTAATTACTAAAAACTATAAAGTAAATATTCGGTCCGCTTGATGATAGACGTGTCCGCAGCCTCTGTACCAACCTTTAGGCCAACCTTATGAACAAAAGATACAATGTCACATTTACCAGTTGATTTCACTGCTTCTCTCACAATTCAAACCGGATTACAGTAATGCAAGCACTGCTATTTGGCAGCAGAAATAGGTGAGAGAGAGGCAACCAATGGTGTGATTGACTAATGCAGACTATTTTTGTAAGAGGTAACCTCTAGTAAACCTCTACTATTATAAATAGTTTTTTTGCAATACGTAATGTTTGCGTAATACGATTTTTTGTAATACTATTATGTAGAAACAATGCATTTGAATTCAATATACTACTTATATTTTGGTTTATTTCACTTTGCCGTTTGTATATTATGTTATACACTAAGACATTAATATAGTAATTTCGAAATATTAATAAAAGATAAAATAATTACGCGGACTTTACATTCAACATTGACATATTAGTTAAAAGGATCGTTTGTATTTATAATAAATATCGTTAGTATATTAGAAAGGAACTCAAATACTTTTGCCTGACAGGAACGCGCGGGGTGATTCTAAGGCCGACATCTTTGTCGAAGTTGGAAATGTTTGGTTTCTGCAGAATCGCCGTGTCGGTAGGGCCCAAACACACAGTCAGCACACGCACTTTTGTCCTCGAATAGTAAGGTTCGGTCTGTAAATTTAAGAACATACAATACATTGCAACGTTTGCTAAGTCTAAGTAAGTTTAGGTTACTGAAATCAACATAATCATTACAGCCATTAGAAGTCCACTGCTGGACATATACCTCCCTAAAAATGGGGGAATTTGGACCATAATCACCGCACTGGGCAGGCGTGATAGCAATCGTGGAGCGCAGTTTTCGCGACGGGGATGCTGCTACCCATCCCACGCTTTGCATTTGAGCTACTCTACTTCGGAGGAATATACTGTCATCTGTCGGTTCCAGTACCTTAATCGCGTTTTTCGACACCTGGTACAGAGGGAAGTTCTACTCTGTTGGTACTTCTCTAAATAATATATATGTGATGTTATTTAAGGCATTAGTGTACATGAAAAAGGCTAAACTCTAATTAATATATATGTATGAAACGACGGAAGTGAAAGGCGTTGTTTAAAACCTTTTCTCGCATAAGTACACAGAAAACTCCTTGTCGTACTAGTGGCGCCAAACAGAAGTGTTCCGAAGTTAAATAAATTAAAGAGACTGTATGTACTATATACTGGCTAATATGAAAAACATCATCAACGAACGATTGGCGACCTGATATGTTGTAAGTAAGCAATTTAAACGTTACCAATATATACTTTCTAAATTTGCAGAATAAATATATATACATATATATTTAGCCTTAAAGACACAGCAAGCATTTATTTTTTTAACGCAAACTTTTAAATTTTCGAAAAGATTGTTCAATCATATTTTTCTTACTATTAGTTATTTTTTGTAAATGCATATTTTATTTAAACTAACTAAATAAAATATAGTGCCTAATGGCCAATGTATAACCGATCTGACAGATATAATATTGCATTTTAAGCTTCGTAAATACGATTATTTATTGATACTCCTATCTATTAGAGTTATTGGGGCAAATACGCTTGTTATGTTTTTCAATAACGTTCTTCTTTATCAAGATTTTGATCACTGATAATATTATCATTTTAGCAATACAAGTCATCGTTGCTTACGGAAAATTTGTTGGTTATTTTAATTTAATTTAAATTTACACATTTTGATTGAAAATAATCTTTATACAATAGTTTTTATACAATAACAATAAATACAATTACACTAAATATAATCTACTAGCAGAGTAGAATAGAACCTCCCTCTGTAAGGTGTCACGATGTCGGTTAATCCACCTGAAACAGTGCAGCGTAAATGTCATAGGGCGAGGGCAGCAGCATCCTGTCGCAGATCGATTATGATTGCCTCTACGAGTGCCTAGCCTGGCAATTTTGGGTATTTTCCTCCTTTTCTCAGAAAGGCCAATGTCTGGCTGTAGATAGCTTACTGCTGATATGACGGTAATAAAACTTTACCATCCATAATAATATATATGACAATATTCCTTATTAATAGTTGCGATTACCATCCGTGTTTAAGCCAAAAGAATTATCACAAATATAGAGCTGTCATACTCACACCAATCGAATTGCTGAATTGCAATACTGCTATTTTTGTTGATGCATACACAGGTAGTTGTAGTTTCGCTTGAAGTGCCAGCAATGATGACATATTGACCACGGTCCCTCCGTTCCCTCCTTTATCCACTCCCATATACTCCATAGCCTTTAATGTGCTACTGATCGTGGCTGTCTACAACAATTGAAATAAATTATATAATCTTTCCTAGGTTTTCTGTCTTTAAAGACGCCGGATCTGGTTTGAAGGCTCTTCAATTGGTTAATCTCTAATTTGAAGATGATGACATTCTCCATAACGGATAATTTTGTTTCGAAATGCAAGGCAAAAATTACCAGCCAAGATAGTATCTTTTATTTTTGAATTAAGGTTTCATTTAGTTTCCCCGGCCAGTTTGTTGTAATTTGAGCTTAACTTCACCTACATATTCAGACTACTTTGTGTTGGTTATTATGAATCTACTCAGCTCAAATTTTTAGTCTAAAAGGAGGTCCGTATTATAGAAACTTTGAAACCGGATTATAACAAAAAATGCATTTATATATTGAACAGGCCCGATGGCAAGGCTCACCATCGGTCACCCCCCAGGACAAATATTTATAAGATAATATTTGTATTTGTTCTGAGATCGGCTGTTAATTATATGTATTTAAGTAGTATATTTGTCATTTCTGTCTGTCGTCCCTAGCACAATTGCTTTAAGCGACTTATCACTTAGTCAAGTGAATGTATGCGACGTTGTGGGAATTATTCATTCTATTGAAACCGTAAGTTTTTCTTTTACGTACTGTCTTCAAAAAACGGTTTCTGCATTGCAAATGTTTATCGTGTATATACGTAAATTAAAATTAAATGACAGTAATTTATCAAGAATCTTACATGTTATCTTGGAATTGGACTAGTAAAAAGATTGAATTAGTATTTAATCTTTCTTTTCTAAGTGCTAAAGTAGACCGGCGATCTGAGGAGACTATCGGGAAGGCCTATGAAAGATTAATAACAACTTAGTTTTCATCAGTATACTTGCTGTTCTTCATTTAGAAACTTACTAATAAATTGTAATACTATAACTTACCACTAATTTTTATATTTTGAAGTGCAGTATTCGAGCTAATTAACGTTATATATATATATATATATTTTTCCACAACTTCTCATACATTGACCTGACTCTGTAATAAGATACTGAAAATACTTATGCTACAGACGCCAGACAACAGAGGAATCACTAATATACTACTTACATATATATAATTAACATCCATATACAGAACAAACACAAATATCATTTAATATAAATATTTACATACTCTGCTCTTGGTAGTAATTGAACCGTAAATCGTAAAAAAGATAACTACAATCTGCGCCATCGAGCTCGTCACAAACATGTTAGGGAATCACTAATGAGGTCAACTAATCGTAGTGTATTGTACTCAACTTTTAACTATAAATGTCGGGACTCACCAAATTAATGTCGACAATTTTTTTATAGTCCCGATCGCACAGACCGAGCACGGCAGCGTTGTTTACCACGGCATCCAGTCTTCGGTACTTGTCAAAAACTTGTTTGAACGCCGCATCGAGTTGTGTTTCGTCGGCGATGTCGCATTTTATGAACTTGGCTCTCAGTGCACCAAACTTACCCAACAGCTCAGTTTCTAAAGTCGCTCCTTCTCGTTCCGCTATGTCGAGAAAAGCAACATGCTGAAACGTTAAACCCGTTCTAAATTTGTTGAAGCAAAATTTGATGTTATGTTTTGAAATTTTTTTTTATCATCTAAGGCTAGAATAGTTTTCGTAAAATAGCTTTATTAAAACATACCCTTCAAATATACGTCTCAACGTCTGTTTTACAAAGGAGATATTTTATGACAAAAACTTATACGTAAATTACAAAAATAGATATTAATTTAAGAATAATATAACCCAATTATGGTGGAGTCTATTTTAATGGTAAAGACGCGTGAAACCAAAAACTATCGACAAGATTTTAATACGTAGTTCATCTTTTGAAATGTTTAAGAGCAAACTTAATTATTTGTTTCATATAAATTGGCTGAGATAATGTGATGATTATCAAACGATTTACATCGATCGATAGAAACTTTACCCGTTTCGTTGGATTCCGTTACCATTGGAATGTTTACCCGAAGAGCGTATACTAAACAACCAGTATCATATCACGTTATTATTTAGGAGTGTATGCCATTATTAAAAACTTACACGAGCATTTTCCAACAGCAAGGTTCTTACAATACCGGCTCCTACGCCGGCAGCGCCTCCAGTGACCAAGAACACTTTATCTTCAATATTTTCAAAACGTTTTATATACCCCAAAGGCATTATAGTAGTTTCAATAAATCTGTTCTCACTTACACAAATCACTTTTTTGTACACTTAAAAATGGACCTTATCGCGCGCTCAATGGTTTGGAAAATCAAAATTATTTTCGACGGCAGAAATGTATGCAATAGTCTATTGTTTTGAAAAGAATCAATAGCGGCGTTTTGTGACACGATAAATGGCATAATGCGATACCCGTTATCAGTTGATAAGGCGTTTTGTAATGAGCAAACGCTAAGTACAACGGTCAAAAACATTTACTTGTGAATAATTATTTTTTTAAATTAAGACGTGATTTTTTTTGGCATTCTGTCTGTATTTTCGGAAATTCTATCAAATGTATAAAGTCATATGGTTTGAACTAATGTATAGGATGGTTACATAGGAAAAAAGTTTAAGTGGTATAATTAATAATATTTCATGTAAATTGGCAAACAAATTTAATAAAGATTATTGTTCTTTTAAGCCGAAATAAATAAATAAAACATTTTTGCAATAAAAAAAATGAATCAAGTTATAAAATCATTCTAATTGAAAGTCAAATAATTTAATAATCTGTTTCTATTTAGTAAGATGTCATCCTAGAGGTAGGCAAAAGTTGTCTGCATTGGTATCTCAATCTCTCCGGGTGACAGAGGCAGTGAAATTACTGTTAAGTTTTAGTTAAGTTAAGGGTTAAGTGACATACCTTCAAGTTACAAAATTGGCAATGCTATAATAATATCCTTCCGATAGGACGAATGTCTATAAGCTGCGGAGACACTTACTAGGCGTGTTTATCACAGAGATAGTTTAACACCAAATACAAATAAATATTTATGATAGCATTAGTCTAAAGGTTTTTTGCTAACTGTACTAGTAAATAATGAGCTAAGAAGATTAAAAATAGACATATCGTACATGTTTTGAGCCTTGGAATAAGAAACTGATAACATAAAATTGAATTTTTAGCCGACCACTTTGTCTAGCGCTATTTTGATACTTGTATCTACGAATGTTATCTCAATTTTAGATATAAGCTATTCATGTTGATATAACATCTAGTTATACTCTTTAAAATAATGTTATAAAAATTTCTTAACTTTTACTGTTATATGATCTACAGATGTTCTTTACTATGTTATCTAATAGCTATAACCTTGATAGCTATGTAATAAATTAGCTATTTTCTACTAGTGATCATTCTCTATGCAAAACTATACTCAGTCTACAATTGACAAATGAAATAGGGATTATTTTATATATATATATAAAATAATCCCTATTTCTCTTGACCACGACATCACTTTTTAATGGCTGGATCGATATATATTCCTTATCCTTTTTTGTTGTGTTCGTTATTGTCGGAAGAAGGACATTATTTGAAAATAAAAAAGATTTTTATGCGGAAAAATCAAAAAATTTAAGAAAATTTACGATAGATTGTTTCCTTCTTCTGTTACCTGACGTAACTTTTAACAATTTACAAAATGTGCGCTGAAAATATCGTAAACAGATGCATCGTACGATATGATGTTTTCTCATATTTATCATACTAATTTAAATTCAATATCAATTGTAGACTGAGCAACATCTGTAGATTCATAAATACAATATAGGTGCGCCGTTGTCAAGTGAAAATCAGGACGGGGGAAAAAGGACGGGGCAAAGAAATCCTCAACCTGATTTACTAAAAATTAAGTCATACCATCGACCGTCTTTTTCCACTCAAGAACGTGACTGTGCGTACGAAATTCATTTGGCAGATTACATCGTGATCATATAAGAGGATCGCAAACAGGGGACACTTGGGGTTCGGGCTTAAAATTTAAAGGTGGGGGCGTCGATGCGGGTAAAATGTTTTCGACGACGGTCATATACATTATATCATATAGTCATATAGTCATATACATTGCCCGAACTATAGAACAAGCAACGTTATAATACCTACGTTAACGTATAACGTAATTATATAACGTTATATATACAAGA
>JACJUM010003085.1:4751050-4779735 GCA_020976665.1 Heortia vitessoides | reverse complement strand
AATTTCACGCTCAAAATATACAAACCCAGAGACACTGAAAATTCTACTTTCGTTTTATTCTAATTATTTCGTGCTCACATTCCCACTTTATTAACATGTAATGTGGAAAACTGGCGAAATAATGAAACAGGGACAAAGAGGCCACTTCACACTGAGAATGCGAGGGAACCGCTACAAGTATGTAGAGAACTTAAAAACTCGAGGATGTATGCAAACCTTGATTATACCGCGTAGGACATTTCTATGTACATTTTAAAATATATTTTGAAAATTAATAATAAAGTATATTCAAAAATTAATTGTAATTCTCTAATATATAAATTTTTTTTAAATACCAGAGTTAATAAATTCCATTACTGCTTCGGTAATGAAATTAAATCTCCACGTTAGTGGATAAAAATAATTGTACGAAGCATAGTTGTAAACAAAACTGTTAAACATCGACTTAATGGTATCTTGATTATCCAAATCAATATAATGATTATTTTTACATATTTTTATTAGATTTTATAAAAATAATTTATAGTTATACATATTAAATAATATATTTTTTTATTTAGGTTGACCAGTGATTGCTTACATTGATTCAGTAGTACAATGTACAAGACTATATCTAGGAACTAAATATAGCAAACATTCGAGGAGAATGTAACATGCAAAAATATAAATGATTTAACATATAGGCTTACACTTAAAAAAAATAAATTAAGAATAATCACTACAGGATTATAAATAAAAATACAAACATAAAATATTACTTCATACAAAGTATACCTACATTGGTAGAACTTAATGAAAAAATAAACATCTATTTAAATGAGCCAACTATAAATCGGTTTTTTGCTTGCCAGTGGTGGATCAGTGTGAATGTCGAGCAATTCACTGTATTTTTTAAACAATTTATATAGCCTTGCAATAGGACAGCACCTTGAACTGATCTACGCAAGGGAAGGCAAAGTGAAAAGCGAGCAATTCTAACTGGAACTTGTATTTTGAACTTTTGAAGTAATAACCTACTTAGATAACTAATTTGATAACTAAATGTCTTAAAGGATTGACAAGTCTAACAAAATTCTTCTAACAGATATATAACATTTTCAAAGATCTGTTTTACAAAACCTAAAACAGTTCGACAATATTTTTTCCATTATGAACCGAAGCTAACACGTAGGTACTAGTTTTCCAATAAAGCACATGTCAGCTATAAAAAGGGTCGTTTAAACGAAGCACAGGCCTAACAAAGCCGCTCGCCGCAAACAAATCTGACGGTGGACGCGTCAAGAGCTATTCTTTGTCCTTTTTCCACGCGCGGCACCAAAGTACCACGTAGACGATGCAAAAATGTCAGAGAATATTTCCAGCTCGCCTGTAAATTCTTCGAAATAAAACTAAAATGTATTTTGGTGGAATTTCTGTTTGGAATCTTTTCTCATATATTCTGTATAGGAAGTGTCGACATCGATGTCGACGAATAAAAATTTTTAGAACTAAATGAAGCAAATCATAGTAGCAATGAACGTCAAGAAAATAACGTAACTATATGAATTAAACTGAATCGTCGAAACACATGTATACATTATTATTTCGTAGTAATGAAATACATAAAAAGATTGAGGAGACCGCTATTGTAAGATCAAAACCTGTAAGTCGGCTGCTTGATTCAACAGGATAAAAGTGACATCGGAATTGTCCAGAACCTGTAGTATGTACCATCTTTTGGCGTTAACACAAAAAAAGTTACAAGCGTATATCACGACAGCCCCGCAAACAATACTCGCGGCCGGGCAGCGTCGACACCCCGGGCACTGTCCTTTTCGGAATAAGGTGCGAAACACGAAATAGCCCCCAGCCCTTATCTCCGAAAAAGAAAAAGAAATAGCTCGGTAAAGAAATATTCCTGGTCTTTGACTGCAATAATTCGACCAGATTGACGCGAGGCCGCTTTATTTGAAGTCTTGAGGAGCTTCTTTGGCTCTTTATTGTGCAATTTACACGAGACATTATTGAATTTCTCTTTAACATGGACTAGTTAGGATAAATTTGTTTTATAATGAGTACAAGGTAGATCTCATATAGGGTCGTTTGCGTTGTTACCTCACTCGTACTTATTTCTACCGCCATATAGCAATGTTCGCATTGATATATTCCAGTTTGAAGTGTGAGAGAGGTAGTGAAAATACTGGTTAATGTGACATAATATCTTCAACTCGTTTGGTAACACGCTAGTTATATCGTCGTGATGTTTCAAGCGTTTATAAGCTGCTAGGATGCTTATCACGTGGACTGTATGCTTGTCTGTCGACCAAGTGTTATAAAACATATCAATGATTTTTATACTTTTGGAGAGCCAGAAAGCATATTGTTTCTTCAGCTTTATACTTTAGCTATACAAACAAAAATTTAAATACTATAATATCATTTCAGTAAATATATTTAACCACTAATCTTACACCATACACATATCACATAATCTTACAACATACAGTTTACTGTAAATCAATGTTATAAGCTTTATGTACATTAGTTTCTGTTTTAAAAACTATAAATTGATCCGCTCAAACAAATTTAGTAACTCTTGGCTACCTATTTAGTTTTATACAAAAAGTTAGTAAGTGCTTAGAGTCATATTCAAAACTTTTTTATATATAGCAAAACATTCCCGCTAAAGTATGCCAAATATAGAATAAATATACCAACAAAACCTCTCAAGATTTGAATGTCAGCATAACTTTTTTGATATATAGCTGGGCAAATCGCGGCATGCCAACATTATTCTTCTGCACGTGACATGATCCTTCCAGCGCTTTGCGAGTCTCGTGCCTTTATGGCCGAAGGTTGCGGAGTGAAATATACTGTCAAATATTCTATCGGAGCGCAGCTAGGTTTATATGTGCACCTTTACTATCCAATGTTGTCAACTATTTCCGATGTTTATCGTATATTGCAGAGTGAATCATCAGAAAGTTGTAAAATTCAAAGCTATTATTATAACTTCAGTTACGTTCCTTATCTGTATTCAGTATCTGTATCTAATTTACCGTGGGATGTTAGTTGATGGTTGTCTGGTATCAGCATAGTACAATTATCCTCACACTTTTTTTATATTACTAAGTCAACAAACAAGCATACGGTCCGCGTAATAATAAAAGTTACAAGCGCATTGCCAACCTTGTGATTTGACTATAGTCACATTACCTAGTAATTTTCCTGCTTCTCTGATCCTTCAAACCGGAAAACTACAATGCGCACACTGCTTAATAATAAACATATTATTCTCCAAAACCATGCCGGGGCCTTTATGTTTTACAACTAATATGAAATTGTATTCGTTACTCGGTATATTTAAAACTTTAATGTTGTTAGTAAAATCCTCTTTATGTGGACGAACAGCATTTAATTAGGCAACTGTTATCTTTTTGCTTAAATTAACTACAAGTGCGGGTCCGGCTCTAGCGCAGTATTTGCTGAGTCCCGTCCCTCATTTGCTCGGAGCCCACTCAGCTATTTGCATAAGCGTGTTAACTCTGTTACTGCCGCGAGCGATTAGGAATGGCGTATGAATTTCAATTCCGTGCTCAATTTTGCTATTTCATCCGTTGGCGTTCAGTTTTTTTTATGTTATTAAGTCAACAAACAAGCATACGGCCCGCGTGATAATAAAAGTTACAAGCGCGTTGCCAACCTTGTGATTTGACTATAGTCACATTATCTAGTAATTTTCCTGCTTCTCTGATCCTTGAAATCGGTAAACTACAATGCGCACATTGCTGAATAATTCGATGAGAATGTGGCACCAATTCAAACGACTTCTGTATAGTTTACTTCTAGTAAGACCAAGTGTTATAAAAAGTAAAGGAATTTAACATGCAAATGGCGGTATTTTTACCGGAAAAACGTACCCAAAACGCAATAGGGAGGGGTTGGAAACAAGCATACGGCCCGCTTGATGATAAGCGTGACCGAAGCCTGTAGTGTAGACACTCGTGTCATCACAAAGATACTGTCACTAGTATGTCGTCAATCTTGTAAAATGTAGATGCAATATCATATATACCCAGTAATTCTACTGCCTCTCCCACCCTTCAAATTGGAATACAGCAATTCTAGCACTGCTGTGATGATCTCAGAAGACCTTTGTTAGGTGTCTACCCGAAATGAAATTGAGAACTTTCACAGACAGAGTTACCTTATCGGCCAGCTATTTTATTTATGTTGTTTATTAGTAAACAAGCATTTGGTCTACGTCCATTCGAATATGTCTATCACGTTATTGAAATTGTGACGTCGAGAATACTCTGTAAATATTTTTGCCTCTCACGCTTCGTGTGGAACCAAGCTGCATCAAGCAGCGACAACAGCAGCTGCTTATTGGTTAAAATAGGTAAAAAGGTACCTTCCTGTGTAATAGGTTTACCTTGGGTAACTTTTTGACCTGAATGGATACGTGACATACGACAGTTTATGAGGAATATTCGTGGGCACTTAATTATCTTTGGTCTTAAGGTCTATCATGAATAATCTATATTATGAAAGGGCTATGGATTTTCTTGCTCAATGCTTTCCCCATTGCACGTTTGGTTAAGTCCTACTCAGCAATTTGAATAAGACCGTTAACACTGGCACTGCCACCAGCGGTTTTAAAAAGTGATTTAAGCATCAGAATTGTTACTTTAATAATAATGATGATCATGATCAGATAGTTAAGCGTAATAATGCTTGATTGAGAGACAAATGTTTGGCAATATTAATACTAATCAGTTAGCGCATATGCACAAGTCAATGAGTTTATTATTAACTTTTGGACGGTATATTTTATTTTACTTAAATATTTCAACATTAAAATTTTACGTTCCTGTTTATTTATATTCCGTTTAAATGTACATAATATTTGTTTGAAATTATGACTACTAATTAAAACACTAAATATATACTTTATATTGAAGAATCAAATGGTCAAATGGTTAAATTAGCCACAAATGCAAATCTTCGAACTCGAACCCTAGTGTTTGCAGAGCCCCATACCTCATTTGCTCCGGCCCGCTCGGCTGTTTACACGTTGGGCGTTAACTGTATTACTACCGCAGAATGATTAGGGGTAGAACTTGATAGTGTATGACCTTGAATTTCAAATCTTATTTTGTAAATCACTATTCTTATAATTTAAGTTAACAATAAAGTGTTAAAAGTTTAATTTGAGTAAATTATAACTAAAACACTTCTAAGATTATGTTTATATAATGCACCATAGATTCACAGCAACAAGGCAAGGATGGGCAGCACTATGTCAGTTCACAATGCTATAATATGCAAATAAAATCCACACTTAACCAGCAACAATCATGGGCAGAAATCTTTTTTCTTGAAGAAGCCTTGCCCTACAGTGAACTTTCTATGGCTGCTGCAATGATCATGATGTTAACATCAATGACCATCACAGCAGCCGCAGAAAGTTGTTCTATTAATTATCTGTATGGTTTATTCAAATAAACTATACCGATAATAATATTATGGGCCACCTTATCGCGTTGAGATATCTTTCAAGCAGCCTTCGGATAGAGGAAAAATATAAGGAAATAATTAATTAATTAGAGATGTACGATAATAAAAGATGTTCATACCAAGCGTTAGTAACTCACTCTCATCTATTTACGGACCTTACGGAAAGAGGTGTGGCATTGCTGTGTTTTAGATGGCTGTCATTGAAGTCTCTCTCAATAGCAGGAAAATAACTGGGCAGTATGGCATAATATCTTCAAGTTACATTACGCTCTAGTGATATCCTTGTGATCATACTAGCAACTATAAGCTATGTTGGCGCTTACTATTATGCGGGATGTACGATTGTTAGTTGCAAAGTCAAATATAAAAATAATATAAATATAAAGTTTGATTCTAAATATTTGTTAACCATTTCAAGTCTTACATTTAAATATATTTGATAATAACTTTGTAGTTCTTTATAAATAAGGATGATAAACATCTCCCATGTCATACTAATTGGTTCATGATTACAAACTTCTGAATTAAACCTGTATTTTCTGCAATCTCCTTTAAATGAATTATTTTTATGGTCAGAGATGACCATGAAAGTAATTAGGTTAATCCAAGAACTGTCTTGGACTAAGCTTCTACTACATTAGTTTTAGCTCAGTGTAGCGATGTTTAGGTAACGTTTATTTTAAAGCTCCAATTTAGCTATTTGCGAAAGCTTATACAATATGCGGTATTACGACGTAATAAATATGTTTTCATTTTTTTTCCACAGAAATGTAATTTATTATAACGTCTCGTCAACAGATATTATCATAAATTTTCATAATCCGTCGCCTTTCCACTACTTAGCGTAGTACTCCGTTGTTGAAGTTATGTCTTTATATCAGTCAGGCGTTCTTTAAAGTTAGTAAACACTTTGCCATCAACAACTTCTGCCGGAGTTGCCGAAAAGAAAAACTAACTTCGTGAAGTTAAAGTTGTGCGTCGTTAGAAGTTCAGTGCTGACTGCGCGTCTTTTTTTCAAAACATGATTAAAAAGTTAAATATACACAAGAATAATATCATAATACATAAAATCAAATCAAAATCATAAAATCAATTGTACAAGTGCAAATTTTCCCATTAATGATATATGTGTATAAAGTAGAGAGCAGTCTATCTCTTTCCATACATAATAAAAGCACCAAAAAGTTTCTAGTAACATTGAACAAGTCAAATGAAAAAGTATCTGAATTTTAAAAGCCGTTGTATAATTAAAACTTGTGCAAAATCTGATTCGAAGCCAGCTTTTACATATTTGCTGCAATATTTTTAATTTTACGCCACCTCTTCTGTAATCTAATATAGCGAGTGTGGCAGGACACGTTATGGGGTACATTTCCGTGAAATAAATTGAAATGCCACAGCACATCCTCGGTGAGGCGTCACATTTAAATTTCATCAAGAACCCGAGGGACAAAACTGACTGCTCGAAATTGTATTTTCTGAGCCAACGGAGCCGGTACCACATTTTGTACTGTTTCATTAAGTTTATTTTTGCTATGCATCTTTGGGAATATTCGAGTCTAAAAGAATAACGTTCAAAAATATCATTTGTATCCGAGATCACAAAATTTATTATATCGTATGTCACATAATTCATAGCCATTGTTTCTGGTTGTCCCAATTCTTTCTTCCCACTCTCCCGTATTAGGTACGAATAAATTCACTTTTCTCTAAAATAATATAATACCTTATTAGAATTTGTTTATACTATCTTGATTATCCTCTCCTTTAAAAATGAATTTGCTATATTATCTGTATCCTTATCTGTATTTGAAATATTACTTTTAAGTAACACATTAAATCTGATTGAATTGAACTGTTAAAATACATTTGGTTTGTTAAATAATTTATATAGTCAACTGAAAATGATGTTGAATAATTTTCTCTTTGTGGCTACAGATAATAAATTCCCCGGGGAGAGCAATCCTTATTGACACTTTATCCCAGGGAACCCGCTGAGAGCTCGCAAATGCAGGGAGTATCTATAAATTGGAGTTGTCACCTCGCCCGGTCCCTTTTATCATTGACTCAATAATATAAAGGGATATAATTTGTGGGTATCTCGGTTAGGACCTTGACACGAGTTTATCATTGGCCAGACTAAAGCTTTTAATAGATTCAAGCTTATGAAACATCTAATCTCATTCCCTCGTTTTAAGTCCTTTTAGCCAATCTGAGCAACAAAACTGTTAAAATGGATTATTAAATATCTACATGTACCATAGCATATTTTTTTTAACTCGGATGCTTTGAAACATACACAAAAATGTTCAAATGTCAAATGTAATCGCTTATCCAGGTCGGGTTTGACAGACTGAGAGCAATGTTTGAGTAATGGAGGCGTAAATATCTTCTGAAATATTTCGATTTCGTTCTCGTTGCTTCCAAAGCAGCGCCTGACTAACAGGTGACATATCATTTCACCCTTGGAAGGGCTTTTCGGTCAGATGCGCTCACTGATGTATGAATTGTTATTACTCATATGTAGCTGCCTCGGAAACTTACCAAGTCTTTTATTTATCTTATTAAAACATTTTTATATACAGCTCTTTTCTGGATTGCTATTATTTCTTATGCTATATTAATATTTTGGTCTTGATACTGTTCATTTTGTAGATATTAGTCGTCTAAGAAAACATAATTATATAAATAATAATCTATGCCTATTCCTAATGTAAACTTAACTTTTTGATTATTTTATTTATGCCGAGAACAATATAGTTATCACATGTTTCTTGCCCTCAGGTGCTGTTCGATAGCTTTACTCTTGGTCGCTTCACATCATTCACCGAAGATGGCTGTCCCGATGGTTATATGCAGATTCAAGAAGCAAGCAGACCTCAAGTTGGCGGCTCTTGGTGTGGTACATCATGGGGCCCCTCCATTTACTACAGCGAGACAAAATCTATTACATTAATTATAAGACTGCTGCACCTCTCAAAAGAACAAAATAACTACAATTTTGACTTCAGAATGGCATATAAAGTGCTGAGAAAAGAATTCGCCACAGTACGATACGGGGGCACGCCTCCATCGGGTATGTAAATCGGATAAAATGTACCGAATGATTCCCTATTGGATTTTTCCTGCGCATATTTTATATGGCATGAGACCGCGACGTTTTTCAGATACGGTAGCGGAAGTTTTACTTGATATTTTCCATAAAATTTATTCGGACAGATGATTTATTGGTAACATTACTTTTCGATGCTATAAATTTAAAACACATCTCCAAATCTAGAGGGTGTTATTACTTATTTTTATAACTAAATAAACTGTATATATACTAAGTATTACATGTTCTTACTTCTCCTTAATTAGTTTCGTTTTTATTTACAGAACGTCCTTTTTTCAAGATGAGGTTACCATCTTTTCCCGTAAACATATCACGCAGCGAAGATACAAACGTCCCTAGGCCCACAAAAACTACGGAATATTACCTTGGAGATTTGATCTCAGGGACGTATTGTTCACGTATATTCAGCGACTGCGACCGCAAAAACTGCAGGCTTCAATCCCCAAATTTCCCAGGCGTTTACCCGAGAAATTTAACGTGCTATTACGCTGTAAGACAACACGAAGTGCCTCAAGGGAAACACGCCCTAATTGTTGTGAAGCAGCCCAATGGGCAGCTTGTTTCAATCAGGAGCCAAAAAGCGCTCTACGCAGCAGCTCAGCAAGAAAGGGGAAATAATGGTAGGGAATTGAAATTCTGGCAACAATGCGACGAAGTGCAAGACTATGTGACCGTATACGACGGGTATACGACAAGAGACCCTGTCGTCCTCAGATTTTGCGGAGGCGGGGTGTCAGTACCAGAAGCAATTTCGAGCGGTCCGGAGCTATTAGTGGAATTCACAACTTCCCCTTTCGGAACGTTCTTGCAACCGGCGACTTCGCAGTCTCTACACGGATTCCAGCTTGAAGTCGAGGTGAGATCACTTAACTCTCTAATTACTTTGCTAGTTAGCTGCATAATGCTGCCCGTTAGATACAGCTAATTTATGCGGTTCTAAAACTTTGTTCGAAAGCGACGAAAAAGTTTTCTTGGGCATTAAGCTAGTCCTTTGCATTGGGCGAGGGACATTAGCATGCGAAAATTGTGTTATGATAAGAAGTTTTTCAGGTATTATAAAATTACATGTTAAAAGATATCTCCTAAACATAATGGCTATATACAATTCAGCCACTTTTATATATCGTTACCAGATGTAATTAATTTAAGTATAATAAAAAATAATTAAAATAGGTGGTTATGTTCTATTCAAAGTTCATTTTCAAGATGGAATTTCGACATTATTATTTTTAATATTTCATTTTAAATATAAGTAATATCTAATTATATTGTTTAACCAAGGTTAGTGTTATACAATCTCCGAGTTTAAGTAAATATTCTCGACAATGTTTCAATTTCTTTGGGGGTTGCTTCTAAGAAAATTTACTATCATTAGGATGTTACGTGCGTACTGGTATTACTTTGTGAGAAAAAAAATTATCTATAAATCTTTCGGGAAAATATTGCATATACACCTTAATAATGGAGGTAAGAAAGAACACAATTAATTTTCTATTTCTACTGACTTTCTAGGAAACAGTTACCGAAAGGTATTCGAAACGTTAAAAAGAAATAATTTTTTAACTATAGCTATCTTGTCTATTTCACTTTATTATAAAAGAGTACTATATAAAAGACAATCCCTTCTGTATATATTTAATATATATAATATATAATTATATAATATAATAATATTATAAATGCGAAAGTAACTCTGTCTGTCTGTTACGCTTTAGCGCTTAAACCTCGAAACCGATTTCAATGAAATTTGGCACAGACAATCTTTAGACCCTGAAAAAGAACATAGGCTAGTTTTTTATTCAAAATAAGGGCTGTAAGGGGCGAAAAGGGGGATGAAAAGTTGTATGGAAGTTTTGCTATTTTTAGAACTAGAAACTTGAAACATAATTTTCAGGCCATTGATTCGATATAAATAAACATGACATTCAAACATTGTATAAGTTAAAGTAAAGAGTAAGAAAAGCCAAAAAAACTTCCACGCGGAAGAAGTCACGGGCACAGCTAGTAAATTATAAATCCAAAAAAGTAACTACTTTTAGTTTTCGTAACAATTAGATAGTTCTGAATTTTCAAAGCGATCCAATGCCTGGAATGCAGCCAAAACGCAATTAACGATCAAACTAATTTTTGGCATTTTTCACTTCATGTTGTATTTCCAAACATTGCTTCGTACCAAATTTGAGAAATTGTTACTGTTATATACATATGACGGTAATTTATATATAATAATATACAAAATCGCTTATATTAATATCAGAACGCTTGCCACGAAGATATTTTGCATTTCCCTTCTTAAAGTACTTCACTAACTATTTCCCATGTCATGTAATACATGCGAAATAGTAATAAATCAAAGATTGTCAAGATGTGTCAAAGTTATCAAAACATTATTTGTATGTTATTAAGCTGAAGATACATAATAATCTTAATGTTTTTATTAATTATTAGTTCAGTTTCTTGTGTATGTTGCTATTAAACTAACATATTTTTATAGAACAATTGCACTTGAAGAATAAAAATCATAATTTTATATTATATATACCAATAACATTCTGTAAATAATTATATATTTTTCTTAATTTTTTTTAACACATACATCACGCTTGTGTCCCATCGGCGTTGGCAGAGACTATGATCTTCACTTATTACAATCATGGCATTCCTTTCTCGCTTCCCTTACTCGCATTTGTCTTTTTATACACGCTCGTTTTTGCCGTGAAGTACCGGCAGAATAAATAGTACCTCCCACTTACTGCACAAGGTTTCGTAAGAGGTGACTAAGGTACCAGAACCGACAGATGGCGGTATATCCGTCCGAAAAAGTGCAAATCAAACGCTCAGGACGGGGCGCGTGGGCAGCAGCGTCTCCGTCGCAAAAACTGCACTCTGCGATTGCTAACACGTTTGCCCATCGTGGCAATTATGGACAAAAAATCTTTTTTCTTGAATAGCTGGTATGATGATGATGATGGTAATGACACGCTTGTTTATTCTTGGTGCTTCTGATCTGGCCCTAATTTAATATCTCTTCTGTCTGGTAAATATCTGTTCGCCTAGGTTGTCCTATTCCAACTCTTCCATTCGCTTCCGCTCTATATATTTGTGCAAACATTCTACTTTCATTCAGCCTTACTACATGTCCAAACTATTTCAACATTCCTTTTTTTATTGTTGTCACAACATCATCTTTTACACCACATTGACCTCTTATCACACTGTTCTTTAATCTATCTCTCATACTCAAACCATACATACTTCGAAGTGCTCTCATTTCAACAGCATATGTTTTACTCGCGTGCTTTTTCTGCCTTACCCAAAATTCACTACCATAGTTGTGCCGTTTTTGACACATTTTGGCTGCCCATAAAATCATGTAAGGCTCCATTGACACTATTCCTAGCTTTCACTCTCATTATTAACATTTCATTCTTCTTTATACTTGCCATTTCTCGTAGAAAAGAATTCTTCTGAACACTTGCTGAGTAAATAGAGCACTTAAAAAAAGAAGGTTAAGTAAACTAATGTTTGTTCTACAGATTATGATTAGGTATGTTTGGTTTCTTTTTACCTTAATGGTATATGAATATGCAGTTCAGACAGGCGCACTGTTTTCACTAATGGCTTAAAAATTCGTTAAACATATTTTAAGTTTATTGTAAATAAACAATAATTCATACAATTTAAATACACTCGCTAATTACCTACATAAAATCTAAATCATTAACACACGATTCTATATTCGGGCTAATGGAGTAATATATCATCATGAAGTGTTATTTAAAGTGTTTCATTCTCAGTGAACAATAATAAATCAAGTAGTGCCCGAAGGCCTCGCTTGGGTCCCTGCCAAAGTATAATTAGTACCGAAGGCCTGCACGCTCCGGTCACAATAATGGGGTGAACAAGCCGAAGCTATATTGTTTTAACTTATGAAATTAGGACATGACCCTTCTTTTTTATTAAACATTGCCAACGATCCTTTTAAACCAAGAATCTCACAGCCCTTACAAAATAGCGCCTTTAGAAAAATCAGAGCAATTCTCTTAGCAAATTAAGTCGTGTTAGCTATAAAAGTTACTACTAATTTCGAAAACAAAAGAGATATTATCGCTAATTTCATTAGCTTTGATTAACGATCTTGGGGGATTTGGCACCGTTTATCACATAATTAATTAATTTCAGGTCAGGTTTGTGGATCAACAGTCGCCCACATATGCGAAGAACAAAAGAGCCTGTGAATTTTGGATACGGGGAACCGGTCGGGGTATTTTGGAACACCCGCAACATTCTCTACCCCCAAATACGACATGCCTTTATCATATGCAAGGGATCGATACCTCCGGGCCGTCAGGAAGGAATATAATATACAGACGACCTTCATTCTCAGCACCAAGATTCAGAGTGTGGTTTTCTGTGCTCAAGTTTTATGTGACCAATGCTCTCAATCCAAATCTACCGGAGGATGAGTACTGTGGAAGCCATTTGAATATATGGGATGGTCCGATGAGGATATCGCCCGGCTGCAGCGATATATTTTGGTAAGCTTATCCTGGCTCATGCCATTTTTCATAGCTTAGTTTCCGAGAAAAATATTTACAAAATCGTTTCTAGCTCGCTCTGGGATCTATTTAGGAATGATATGCGCAAAATGTCGCGTTAAATTGCATTGCAAAGCCCGAGTTAACAGTCCCACGAATATATTAGAGTGTAAGCGGTAAGAATGCTAGGAACTTGTTAGTTTCTCTAGCAAACCCTTGAATAATTGTGCCCAGAAATGTCTTGGAATGTAGGTAGTATTGAAATTCCAAATTATTGGCTTGCTCTATAAGCGTGTACGGACGGCATCCAATACTTTCAGTTTATCACATCAATTTGTTATGTATAATATATAGTAATATATAGTATAATGTTTATTTATAATATAATAGTACAATATAATATATAATAGTATAATAAAATATATAGTATAATAGCATAATATTAGACTGTCTATTGATCATAATAACAGATTTTAACTTGTTATATATACAAAAATGTGTTAATTAATTTAGCTTTGTTTCTCCAAAATAGCCCAATATTCACATATTCTGACGTCATAAAGAATAATATAGGCCTCTTTTAGTATATAAAAAAAAACAAATCACAGTGGAATGCTTTAACGCAATCACAAGGACACTTTTATTGAATTAGAAACAACAAAACGCACAAGAAGCTATTATGGATTTGACTATGTGGAAATTGGATTTTCTTTTCAGTGATAAAGAAAGGTCGGTACAGATGTCAAGAGCTACATCGCCACAATCAGTCATTGTTGGCCGGCCTCCTACAAATGCGACGCTAGTAGCGAGATTCTGTCGCGAGCGCGCTCCCAGGACGTGTGAACATGCACTTCTGAGGAAGTCTCGTGCCTGCGCCAGAACCGAAAGTTTTTTGTCAAAGGGAGACTCGTTGACGCTGGAATTGAAGTTGACTCAAGGAACTGCTCTCAAGTATGACTTTTTTCTTTTGTACAACAACTAATTAATAGCATAACAAAAATGTTGTTTTATTTGTACTCTTCATCTTCAGTCTACACTATCAGCATTAGACGTATAGTCTAGTTACGAATTTTGTAGGTTGTTTTATATGGAAATGTTTAATTATTGTAAATCAGTTTTTAAACTGTTCACTAAACGAAAGAGTATAGACCACTACATATTATGACAGTGACGTCATTTGTTTTCATGAACCGTTTTACACCACTATGAGTTGTATAATATTCCGTAAACCACATCCTCCGAAAAATAACGTGAAAGTACACGACTCCGTTCAGTTATCAATTATGTTTTACGCTTGGATAGAATAGCGTGCTCGTTAATCGTAGTTTATCGCTTGATAAATGATTTTCTTTTTCCAGACCAGTATTTTTTAAAGCTCTCTACGAGTTTGTTGACCTCCATCAAGATGGTGAGCCATGGGGGCGGGGATTGTGCTCTAGAAGGTTTGCGTCTAGATCTTTCCCTGAAGCACCTTCAGATCCTCCAATCACCTTTTCTTCACCAAGAGATGTATTTCTTTATGGTCGAGGAGGATCCAGAAATATAAGGTACTTTTACCATTAGATACAATTAATTATCATCATACTAGCCTCTAAGTGCCCACTGCTAGACATGGTGTCGTCATGGACAGAGGAATTTGCCCATTATTGCCGCGCTGGGCAAACGTGGTGGCAATTACAGAACGTATTTTTGTGGCGTGGATGCTTTGGCATAACCTGTGCATTTAAGCTATACTGTTTGGGATGGATTTACCGCCACCTGTCAGTGCCTCGGACCGTCGCCTCTTATAATACCTGGTACAAAAGGTGGTGTTATTCTACTCTGCGGGTACCCTAACCGCAAACAGCAATTCCTACTATAATATCATAAATGCAAAAGTAACTTTGTCTGTCTGTCAGTCTGTTACGCTTTCCCGCTTAAACCTCTCAACCGATTTTGATAAACTTTGGCACAGACAATCTTTAGACTCTGAGAAAGGACATGTTTTTTTAATTCGAAATAAGGGTTGTAAGGGGACGAAAAGGGGTGATGAAAAGTTGTATAGAAATATCGCTATTTTTAGAGCTAGAAACTTGAAACTTATTTTTCAGACCATTAATTCGATATAAATAAACATGATATTCAAAGATTATTTAAGTTAAGATAAAGAAGTATGGTACCCGAAACAACTATTCCACGCGGACGAAGTCGCCGATACAGCTAGTTAATAATAATAATATGTATTCAACATTTAAAAGCATTTCAATTATATGTCCTATTCTTACATAGGTAACTAATTGGAAGTGGACACTTAAATTGGAATACGTTGATCTGTATCAACTTAAGTACATATTGCAGTTGATCATAAAACAATACTTGAAAATAAAAAAGAAATCAATCAAAGACAAAAATAAAAATAGTTTAGAAGATTAGGTACAGGTATAATGTCAGTATTGCTATATGATATTGTGAATCGAATGATCGCATGTGCGTATGGGTGAAATATGTGAGTGTGTTGTCATGTTGCACGACCCAAGATTGTTCTTGTATTGTTATTGGCAGTGATTTGATTTTAATTTGATTTTATTTGATGTGTGAGGTGTGTTGTGTGACATTTTTATTTTCATTTGTATAGGTTGACTGATAAGATGTTATTAATTTTATGGATCATATTATATAGGTAAGATTCACATACATACCTTTGACATCATGCTAGGGAAGTACTGTAAGATACTGTTGGACACTTAGTTTTTCTTTTATTAGTAAGTCATTTTTAAACGGTTATGAAATGACTTTATTTGATTTTATCATCATGAAATGTGAGATTATAGTTACAATTCTATCACTTCATTAATTGCTTTTCTGATGGGGATTTAAAGCAATTGCCAGTTTTAACCAAAACAAATTAATACATGTATGTATATAGCTATGTCTTAAAAAGGTAAAATGCTTTTGAAAAAGATAAAAAAAATACAGAGTCTAGCACAACTGTCTATTTTGAGGCGCTCCAACAGAAAGTTTACCATCTTGACTCGTTAAACCTTTTTTTACATATTGAGTTCAGTCTAATGTACGGCTTTACACTCAATTTTATTGAAAAGGAGTAGGGCTGGAACAATGCCAAAAGCATTGACCAATTCTTAAAAAGACCTATATATAGAGATTTTTTACTCGGGAGTTATATTTTCTTACTTAATCAACAATATAACGGTTCCTTTATTTTTCTAACAATGTAAATATACCTTACTTTGCTTATATATTGTCCCGTGAGGTATAGGCAGAATAGAGTACCTCCCTCTGTACCAGGTGTCGTAAGATGCGACTAAGATACCAGAACCGACGGATGGCGGTATATCCATCGGAGACAGTGTAGCTTAAATGCATAGAATGGGGATGGGCAGCAGCATCCTCGTCGCGAAAGCTGTGCTCTGCGATTGCCAACACGCGCAGCAATTATGGGCAAAATTCCCTCTTTCTTGGGGAGGCCTATGCCCAGCAGTGGACTTCTAATAGCTGATAAGATAATGCTTATATTATTTACCCTTTGCTTCCATGTAATCCATATATTTTTTTAATTACAGTTGCACCTATCGCTTTGAAGCAAATCCTGGTGAAGTGGTTCGCCTCCGCGTATGGGGTGTTCGAAGTGGGGGGCGGCTCTGTCGATCAGTACACTCTGCTCATTCGCCTTGGTTCAGATGTGCGGGAGATATCACTGCAGCAGTCAGAGTCTTTGATAGGCCATGGAAAAACAGTGGACCTGGAGTGCCTAGAGATTGCTTATGCAGGTGAGAATTTTTATTACTTTAAGTTTGCTTATTGTTTAAGGGATGAGGAAAAATATTAGAATTATTTAATTAAAGGACTAGGACATAAAGGATTTGTATTTCTCTTTCTTTAAAAAGTATAGACTTTTCATAGCCAGAGAAATACAAATCACTTAAGTGGCTTCATAGATACATATTTTATTATTAGACATTACTTCAAATACCAGATAAAATTAACTACTCAAAATTGCATTTATTATGAAAATATTGTTTATAAGTATTATTTCAAAGTTCCCAAGTTCACTTCAGCTAAAACAAATTAAAAGCCCTGTAATATGAAATAAATATCACTTCAGTGATGTCGGAGACTTCGAATTTACGTCGAGCTCAACAGTAGCAGAGCTAAAATTTGACGTGGTAAACATGTCAGCCACCGACGACTTCAGGTCGTTCGGTTTCGAAGCGTCTGTGGAGTTCATCAGATTGGAGACGACTTGTGAAAGTTCCCACCGTGTATATGGAGCCAGTGGCGAGCTGAGACTATCTATGACAGCGCCTGTATCGGAAATTGTAAGTGTGTAACAAATAAGGATAATTGCTCGTATTTTTTTAACTTATTTTTTTGTAGCTACATTTAACGTAAAGAAATCAACATCACTTGATTTTATTTTGTCGAATAAAGATTGTTAGTTATGTTTTTCATAATTATTATATGGACACAGATAACATAAACCAACACCATATTGAGGCTGAGAGTTTATCATGATTCCATGATGTAGACTTCATACAAAAGTCGTCTGCACCTAACTCTCACGTAGTTCTACCGCTAAATAGCAGTGTTCAAATTGCTGTGTTCCAGTTTGAACTGTGAGAGAGGTATCACTACCTTTTGGGTAATTAATTGGGTAATGTGACAATGTGAAATATGTACAATTCAAAATATTGGTAGCGCGTTAATAATATCCTTCTGATATTACGAGCGTCTATATGCTGCATTAACGCTTTTTATCACGCGTACTGTGTGCCTGTTAGACTTACTCTAATAAAATAAAAATATACAAAAATACTAAAAGATATTTTTGGGTATGGCAGGTATTGAATAAACGAGTTTTTTTTATCTATCAGTAAGAAGTTACAGCATGACTGTAACTTCTTATTAATATAAATAAAATAAGATACAAAAATGAAAAATAAAATCGTCAAATTTGTAATTATTACCATTCAATGGTTTCTTTACCCAGCATCGTTGTGAACGAAGACCGTGGCTGGTAGATCCATCGCCGGGCCACTACCTCTACCTCCAAATCCGTGGAAGCATCATCAAGGAACCAGAATTGGACAACTTTACGCTGCTCAACAACATCACAGTTGCTCCAGACCTCAGACACCTTTGCAGATCACAGAACAGACTAGCGGTATACGCTGGTGGGTTATCGCCTGTGTTTATCTGCCCAGATCCACCCGACGAGCAGGTTAGTCAAACATTATTAAAGAACCAGGCTTATATAACGTCACATTAATTTTAAAAATATTAACTCTTCTTTGACTCGTTTATGTCAACTTTATTTAAATAACATATTTATTAGAAATTGGGACATTATATGTGAAAACCATAATTTCAGACATCAATAAGAAAAAAAATTTATTTTGTAAATATTATATTTCTTATTTCTTTAGTTCTAATCGGTATTAATAAGCCGCCTATTTGACCTGCGTTGCTCATTCAACCACATAGGGGTAATAATAGTCTTATTTAGCTACTTGATGTTTTTTTAAGAATAAACATATAAGGAAGTGATATGATATAAAATTTGATGTAACTCGTCGTTGACTTGGCCTTGTTTTTAATTATTGTATGGTATTATTCAACTTCGAATGTAAGTCATAGTTAAGTTGCTGTAACACCAAACTTTATCGCTATAATATTGTTTCTATTAGTTTTTTTTATTAGTTCCACCTATTGTAAAGTAATTTAAATACTTATTCGTGTACGTCAAGAAATAGGCCTATATGTTAAAAACACTTTATCATTTAAGACGTAATTTTCTTTACGCAGGCTTTAAAATTAGTCTTTTTTTTTCTAAAAGTCAAATAATCATGGTCAATAAAATATAATCAATAATAATTAAAAATTTTCAGAACGACGATGTAGTAGAAGTATTCTCCGATGGGTGGTTGAAGGAAGTGGATGCCCTTGCCCGCCATGTTATGGCTCCACCACTGTCCCCGGACCGCTTCGACCTGGACTGGCCGAGGTCACTGGCAATAGAATTGATCCCGGCAAATACAGGCACCTATTATGTCACGTGGCTGGAATTGTCGAGGAGGTACGAGTAGGGATCGACCATAAAAAAAATAATTACACGAGCAGCCCGTAATAGATCTAACACAATATTATGAACAAGTAAAAATACTTCTAGGTTTAATACAAGCTTATTATTTTTCATAAATATTGTTTCAATATTGATCCCAGTCTATCTACAATACATGGGGAGTATCAAATTAAAAATCACCACCAAAGCAGATAGTCAGAACATGATATTTTCATTTAGAAATCAATTCGATAAATAATTGTTCTCTTACATTTAAATTATGAAAATACAAAATCTAATCAAACTAAAAACAGAATTTAAGATTTCGTGTTTGATCTACCTGCCATTTATGTCTTAGATTTCTGGATTGCCATATTTCAAATATTTCATACCAGTTTATAAGTGCTTTCGTGGAATACCCTGTCCTATCTGTCTATAATCATAGCGTCTATAGTACCTACTGAAACTTTACAGAGAAATATAAATCTATAGTGAAGGTTAAATATGTCTTTATTTTTATAGACACTTTGAAATCGGCAAAACAACAAAAATAATCTATGATTATAGATTTGCTTATCACAATTTTACATAAATGGCCGATGACCGTGGCAATGGTGTTATAAGTCATTTAAACAAACAGGTTAATGAGTGTCCTACTTTAACACTAGTATGCCCGGAACTAGACTAGTATTAAAACTATATTTATAGAAGGTGCATTAAGCGAACCACCAGAAAAGAACTTGTAGAAGCATAATCTATGATTATAGATTTGCTTATTACAATTTAACATAAATGACCGATCAGCCTGACCATGATGGCATAATAGTCATTTAAACAAATAACTTATTAAATGTTCTACTTTAATACTAGTCTGCTGGTACCAAACGGGTCTTATAGCTAAGTTTATAGCAGGTTCATTACTCGAGTCACCAAAAAAGAACCTGCAAGAAAAACTTAATGTTATAAGGGTTAGGCTGAAGGTAATAACACGTAATAAAAGGTATTATCGGAATCCATGCTGGCGTCGGTGCTAATAGGTATACCGTTTTCTTAATAACAACAGTTAGAGAATATCAATCACAAGAAGTACCATAATAAATATAACCTTTCAAGCAGTATATGTATATAAAAAATATCCTTTTACAGACAGCCAAGCCCCCGTGGCGGTGTGTTTGCGCTCTCCGGAGAATGTGAATACCGCTGTGCCTCATTGGACGCGTGTATTTCACCTGAGCTGTGGTGTGACGGTGTCGTGCAGTGCCCTCACGGCGAAGACGAGAGGCTGGCACAATGTTCAGCCCTGTTACGAGTGCCTGCGCATTACGCTGCCGCTATGCTAGCCTTCACCATCCTTACAGCTTTTGCTGTGGTAAATATCCTTATAGCTCATGACTAGATAGGTTTATAACAAAGATAAGAATAGATGAGTTTGAAAGACAATTGTTCGGCCATATTGTCTGATGTTTGAATCTTCTTTAGTGTGGTGGGGCACTTCAGATATTTATTACTAAAACATCGTGCGACGTACTTAAAAGGTCGTTATATTTATAGCCGTTGCAATTTCCAAAGTTAAAAATGGTGACAAATTTTACACCTTTTGCTTTTGTAAATACTATCATTGAAATAGCAAAAGTAAGCTATTGCTTAAAACGGTCCCCGTTTTACAGCCAGAACTGATATATGTTCCTGAATGCTTTCATATTTTGTATATGTCCCGTGTTTCGAATTCTAAGAATGTACATGCTTTAACACCTTAGGGCTTAAGAACAAACAATACAAAACAATAGACACGTACACGCGCATAAACGTGGACATACCTACTTTCGATAAAGATCACATTTGATAGTAATTTTATATACCGCTCAAATATCTCTCAAATAAAGATTTTTTTATCGTCTAGATTGATAGCGATAAATAGTTAATATGATATGCGAATGTAAAAAACGCACAAATGGTTATTACAGATAGCGGTGGCGCGTTCATGCCGCAGGCGCCGGTCTGCCCTGCAGCAGCGTCTCAAAAGCCTGTCATCCGACACCGCCATCTTCGATGAAAAAGAAGTGATTTGCTGACCAAGCGAGGACTCTGTGCGCTACGTGGAAATAGACCGCGTCACCACTGTGTGACCGCCACGCGCTATAGAGTCCTGGAAGTTCTTGACTGTCGTTTATTATTAGAAGTATTTCATGAAAGCAGGTTGAAGCATTGTAAGGTTTTACTCGGAATTGGAAAAAAAATACGCAGAAGATAGTCGTATTAAACTTTGTAATCAATAAGAGGATAATTTCGAAAGTAGTATAGGAGTTGTGGATATTGAAAAGGTATTGATTTGTAATTTGAACGGTGGAACTAAATCCGAGTACTTACATTTAAAAGAAATTTCACTGCGTCTGCAACCATGCACGATGCGTAAAGTGATACGATAATTAATGTCTATGATAACTATTTCAAAGTTTATGTTGCGTAGTAAATTTAATTTTTTGCTATTCTTATAATTATTATAAGGTTTGAATTAATGTGTTTTGCTATCTGTTATTGCTTTCCATCACATGCTATTTATTTAGAAGTTAACACTAATTATGAATTTTGTTATTTTACTCATGAGTGCTCTTTATTCATCTGAATACATTAAGTCAATACCAAAACCCGCTGATAAAATTAAATGAAATATTGCTTCAGATGATAAATCCATATAGAATTACCAATATTTGAAGAAAATTATATAAATATTTACAGAAAAAAAACGAATTTCACCACTTTGTCCAATATTGTGAGATGTGATGGCAGATCATAAAAAATATTGTATTACCGAAAATAGTGTTATTGAATGAAAGGAAACGTAAAATGTTCTTTAAGGACTTTTGTATATTAGGATAAAACAATAAATATCCTCATTATTGTTGCATATTATGGTGTATTGTTTATGTTATATCATATTTATCTAATGTGTATATAAACGCAATTGGAGTAGATGTTTTAGTATGGAAGATTTAACGGACCAAGTGCGGTCGATCGGTGGCCAAATCTTGAATCTCATGGTTAAGATGTTTGATGGGATACCGGAACCTTTCGCGGGGCACATTTGCCACTTTGAGAAGATTTTGGGTAAAGTATCACCCACTTTGTCACATTTGATATAAAAAGAACTTGTATCTCGCTGGAACTCTGATGTATACTTTATTTTCTCCTATAATTTAATTGATAGTAACGGCTTATAGTGGGTATAAAGTGTATGATTAAAAATATCAGAGACTGGTTAGTAGTTTCCTTTTTTCATAATTTGACACACAAAACGTGCATCAGGAATGCAGAAAACAGACCTTTCAAGACTGTATTTTAGAATTATAAAACTTACATAGTTCAAAGACAGACAAAAAATAAAATTAAAGGAAATATTTGAAAAATGCCGGTGTAATAATAATTTCCCATAAAGAGAAAGAGAGAGAGAGAAGTAAAATGATGTTCATTTACAACCGTTTATATAGTTGTTTTAAATATTAAATAGTAATAATTATAATTGTTATTAACTTTTTTCGTGTTAATAAAACACGTTATTGATGGGTAAACGCACAATGTTACATCCAGTATGTTTGACCGATCGACCTGAGGCACAAAACGTGTAACATTTGATTGTGATTGAAAATTGTATATAATTAAGAATTTTGTAGTGTCACTTAATCAAGGTTCGTTATGTATAAAAATAAAATTGATAATATACATAGGTGTTAGTAAATATGCGGCAATAAATTATGTAAATTTGGAGATCTTATGTGGTACGAATGTTGGCTGTCTCTGCTAACTGTAAATGGAGTTTTATCTTAAAATTATATTGAAAGAGACTCGTAGAGACAAGCATATTACTATAAATCCTCTTATTAAATAGCAATTGAGCAGTGGAATTTCAATCATTTGTTAAAACGGCTAAATTAGTGTATACCGTATACCGTGATAACTAAAATACTGCCATACTAAATTAAACCATAAAAATATTTATTTATCACAATCTGTTAATACTAACATTGAAACTAATTACGGTGTAACGTTATTATACAAAAAATATTATTCGAGAATATTCCTATTGAAAAAATTCAATCTAATTTTCGTATAGTAGAAAAAAACATTATTGGGTTATCCTTACCGAATAAAAGCGATGTAAATAGATTTTACACTATTCATATCTTAGAATCGTATTGAGGTGATAAATATTTGTTTCCCAAGGAAATTATTAAAGTTTAAAATATCGCGTTAACTATTAGTGAAATTGTAGATTACATTGATTATAAATGAGAACAACTTTCTACTATTGATTATTATGTATGAGCATACTCATTTCTAGTGTGTAAGTATTAATATACATGTATATATATATATATAATTTACAGAATTATCGTGGCATTGTCTTACCAAGTACGTACATTTGTGGACCGATGTATTTCATGTTAGAAAACTTTTAATAATCCCATCTTAGTTTTTAGTTTCACATAATGTTTATACACTTTTAGACTTAGACTTTTTTAATAGCGGGGACATTTATTTTTAAATTTTCGCTGCATTCTCTTGTGTTTTAGTTGAATTAAAATTTGTTAGGTGATTCTGTAATACTACATGGTCTGAACACCATCTTAGAACCACAAGTAGGTCAAAAAAGCTAAAATTACGATACGGTGAAAAATAGAAGTGCAATTTTGTCTTATTATTGCGGAAAAATATAGTAAAACTGCATAGTTTGATGGGAACCTGAAATGTATTTTATCAAAATCTATTGCCACAATTTCAAAAGAAAAAATACACTGCCATTTTATTCACGAATAATATTTAAGCATTGAATTGTAATTATAGAAACCGATAGGTAAATAAAATTGTAATATAATTTGTACAAATAAAAATGTATTACATAATTATAGTTTTAAAAGAATTGTTCAATAGTAAAGTTAGTTCTCATTTGTCTCAAAATAGACTGTAGAGATTCAGGTATTTGAATTTTAGATAGGAAATTACGAATGGATACGAATAAGTATTCAAATACAGAGGAAAGTGTTCTTTAAAATAACCATTTCGTTTGCGTTGATTATCATTTGAATTGGCGATCATTCGTTAGCATATTTTCTTATTATACAATAAGGAAGATCTTTTGACGTTGAATTCTTTAAATGGTGAGTGATTATTACGAAATCGTTTCTCATTTTCCCAATTCTGATAGAGTTGACCCTGTAGATGGCATCGTGTTAATTACTAAAAGTATAATGTAAGTTAGTCTCAGTTTGTAGGGTAGTTTAAATTTGTATCGTCTTCCATTAAGTACGACAATTCCTGATTTTGTTTCCTCAGACATTAAACCATATCAACATTTTCATAAATTTAGGGAATGGGAAAATATAATAACTGAACAGAACACGTGTTATCCTGGAAGACAATAATGAAAATGATAATAGCTGTGTAAGCAGAGATACTTAATTTCACGTTCAAAACAATTACGAGAAGTTATAAAGATATAAGAAGTTTTTAAAATAAATTATTTACTGCATGATTTCTGTGTTTTATTACTACTGACGTATAAAGATTGATTATACAAACAGTCTCGTATTTATAAAATTTAAAGAGCATTTAAAAGTATACTAAATTAGTATTATTTTTATCAAATATAAGTTACATATATTTACTATACTAAGTATTATTAAAAACCTAATTAATTTAAAATATTTTATAACTTGTAAAACATTGGTGTTATTGAGTAATATTTAAGTCATTTACATTGGTGCCTCACTCTCCCCTATTTCTATCGCCAAATAACATATCCATATGTAGTAATAATTTTATTTAATTAAAAAGAAATCATATAACTAACAATAGAAATTACATTGACTTAATGGTTTTTGGTGAGCGCGTAAATGCGGTTTTTAGTACTCTTTAACTATAATAATATTATATATATATATATATATATATATATATATATATATATATTATATTATATTTATTATTATTATATATATTTTATTTATAATAGCTATTATTCAGTAATGGAAAGTTCCGCACCCATAATTTTATAAGCTTCTTTGATTGTAGCAGTGATATCTTTAGCGTCCTGACCTATGTCTACCAACCAAATGGAGGCGCTGTCACCATTCTTGTAAGCTGTTACCAACCCTTCGGCAGCGATGTTTACCCTGAAATAGATAGCGATTATTTAGACGATATAATAAAGTTTTGATTTAAATAATTATAACATCACACGTAAATATGTATACTTTTTAAATAAACGGAAAGATTAATAATTAAAAAAAAAGAGTGGAATTAAAGATATAAATAACACAATGAAAAAATCGACGTGCCTGCTAAGGCATCGGAAGCATAAGGATGGCAAAGACCACCGGCATGGGAATGATTCAGGTTCAAGCCCGTCTATAGCCTGAGACTAATTAAATTTTTCTAATAATTATTCACTTTTAATTATTATTTAGCATTTATTAATAAATTAACTTTAAAAATTTAAACCTTTAAATTAAAAAGATTGGGTACGACAAAAACGAACGAAACTTATATGGATAGAAAACTTGATGAAAAAAATTAACGCTACACAAACATCAGATAAACACATAACGTACCAAATCTATTAATTCAGTTTAAAATTCATATTTTTTCCAACTCTTATTTTATATCTCGTTCTTGTCGTTACCACCGTTTTCACATTCTATAAAAGAATAGAGCATAATGACTGAAGCCTATTAGACAATAAAGGTTTACTTCATTTTAGTATGTTGTGTATCATTCAAAAAGCAGTGTGGTTTTTATATTGCATTTTACATAAAAAATTACTTTATGCACTATTTGTACATCCACACTTACTTTATCTCTATCATCTCATACGATCATCTACTGGATGGAATTTCTTTAAAAAGGGTTACAAAGTTTTCAAGTTATTAAATAAGTAGTCAAACGTTATTAAGACAAGTGTGCGGTGCGATGGGTCCGTGAAAAATATGCTGAATTGAGCGTCACCGATGTACTGTGTACTTTGCACTGAATGGGAATGTGGACTAGTTTTATGATATTACTTGATTAGCTTTCGAATTAGTAGCACATTAGATAGACTTCTCGCGACCACTTATACGACGATATAATAGAGAAGTTTTTAATCATTTCTAAAACCACTATTCGGTAATCTTAGTTTCGTGTATCATTATTTTTATTATTATTTAGTAATTAGGACCTCACATACCCCTGTAACGGAATCGCAGCTTTTTTTATAAGTATTTCCCTATTCTCAGAATCGAAAACGTCAAAATTGTCCGCACTAAGCATTTTGGTATCCGTGGCTCCGAAACATATTGTAATCACTCTAACTCCAGTCCTAGTGAACGTTGGCTCCATCTGAAAATGTATTTAATGAATCAATATGGATTGCAATCTCTTTTATTCGTTTTTTGCTTCCAAGCTTACATTTGTTAGTTAGTTTGACATTTATAAATAGCGTCTTGATGGCATCTTACCCCAAGATTTTGGCTGAATTGCATCACAGCACTTTTAGTAGCTTGGTAGACTGGTAAAGTTGGGGATTGCAATAAAGCAGCAATAGATGATACATTTACTATTGTGCCACTTCTCCCTCCTCGATCTTTACGCATCAGCTCATATGCCGTAAATGAGCTAGTGATTAATGCAGTCTGTAAAAAAAGTACTCTTAACCTTACTATTTCATTTTATTGACTTACTTTTCAAGGTTGCCTGGTTGGTCTTGCTGTTTGGTCTTGAAATCATGAAAAAAAATTACAACAATTATCAAACGACCGTTTTTTCCATATTTTATTTTTCTTTATTTATTTATTTACTGCCATTCATTTTATAATCTACAATATCCAAGACAATACAAAGAAAAATATTGATATTTTATTTACATGTAGATAGGTCAAGTATAAGTTAGTCAGCATAGATTTTTATTAATAATATCTAATGACTTACCATGTTAACAGCTATCGCCTTCAAATACATATTTGGACTATCGTTAAAAATACCTGCAGCATTTATCACCACATCAATATACCCAAACTGATCCACCACAATTTTATACGTGGAGACGAGTTCGTCCGTTGTAACATCACATGGATAAAAAGTCACTTTATCTTCACCATATTTTGATTTTAATTCAACTTCCAATTCGTTGCCATCATTTACACTGATATCTAATATAGCAATGTGCTGTATGGATTAATCAATAATTATTTTATCATCTGTATAATTCATTAATAAAATAACAATTATAACACTTAAAAACTTTGATTCGACTAAGATAAAAATATATAAATCTTTAAAATAATAAATGTGTTCTAGCAAATGAATTGCAAAAATACATTTTGTCTATCTTTGAACACGTGCTCATTAGAATTTGTTGCAATATATTTTGTATAAAAAAAAATCCCACCTTGGCACCCTCGTCCAAAAAGGCTTTTACTACAGCTGCTCCAATTCCACCAGATCCACCCGTAATCAATACGACTTTATCCTTAATATTATACATTTTACTTGTTAAATGTTTGACTGCTAAAGATATTTGCTGTCGAGTTATGAATAAATGTTGTGATAGTCAAACCCAGGACGTTATCAAAATATATATCAATTTTATAAATAATATAATAACCACTCTAGAGACTACTAGATAAGGAGCAAACAAGATATCTATTTTTAACTGTGTGGTTATTACTTTGAAACCTGTATAATAAAATGTTAACCAAGAGTGCAAATGGCGCTCTTGCTAAATGTAATAAAATAATAATATTAGAATTAAACTTTTAAAAGGATATTTTAAGGAACATGCATAAACTTTAAATCGGTTGTTATTAGGAAAATGAAATGAGAATAACGCTTATACAGTTTAACTTAAGTTTCACTCCTAAAACAGTAACAAATACAAATTCACCAAGTTTTTAGTGTAATGGTAACTTCGGGCTTATATAATCAAAGACTATATAAACTGTATGAGGAACGGCAGTATAACATAAATGATGAGTTCAAATAATATGTAAGTAATGAGTAATATTCATAACTTTTTAAAACTGATTATCTTAAAGCAGAAAGTAACTATTTTATGCACTAAAATAGTGGTAGAGTAAAAAAACTAACCTGGAAAATCAATGAAGAAACTGGTAGATCATAAATACATATAGTAGTATACCTCTAACTTAAAATTGGTGATACATCACCAATTTACGGTTCCACAAACATACACAACGTATTGTGATATTACAAATAAATTATGTTAACTCAATAGTCTGGCAAGAACTACCACGAGTATTCATTGTTATAAAAAATCTGACTATATTTTTTGGGTTCGACGTCATGGCATTGTCTGTTTTGGTACATATGCACTCTTTATAATGTTAAGCAATATTACAGCACAATATATGAATATAAATTCAACTGGAGTGAAACTCCTTGTAAAGATTGTTATAGGACCTCAAGCGTCCATTTCTTTTATTTC
>JACJUM010003085.1:4701151-4751040 GCA_020976665.1 Heortia vitessoides | reverse complement strand
TATTTAATATTTATAACTTATATTTCTAATCTTGAAGGGCCACATTATATTTTTGACATTACCAGTGAGATAACATGGCCCTCGTGTCATGTTGCTATTATTACGACAGCCAAACATTATTTAATTAATATGTATTTGCATATGTATTTGCATATGTGTATTTATTAGGCGAATTATTTTAAATATACTTCGACATTGTTGAGAATATATTCAATAATGAGAAAACTTATTATAATATCTTTAATAATTAGTAATAAAATTCAATGACTAAAATAATACTGCACTGTCCTTTTATTATTTAAAACTATCGCAGATTAAGAACTAAGATAGAAGATTAGTACAATATATATACATATTTTGAACCACTTCCATGTCGCTATCATACTGATAGAGGCATGGTGGCATGCCGATGTATTAAACAATGAATTTGTTGATTCGCACTTCACAGTGTATGGCAGCGATCGCAAACGGGCAGCGACTGGCCGCCGTGTCTGCGTTGGTGCATTGATGGCTGTGTTATTTAACGATTCGATTTGTTACTTGTTTCTTTTTTAAATGCCTTACTCTAAATGCCATAACTATTCTTATGCCGCCAAAACAACAAACTCACTCGAGTGGCACCAGATGTTGACTACTGATTGCAATTAATGTAATGTAAAATGCAATAAAAACCTTACCTAATGTAATAAAACATTAACTTTGGACTATTAAAACGCAATAACGTAAAAAATCAATTAACGAAACAATCAAACATCAAAATAAATCAAAGGCTAATTTAGAACCATTATAATGTATGGAGATGTCTCCATACATTACAGTTTATTTTCATCTTTCTTTAATTCTAGATTCCGTGTATAAACGCAGTCAACACTAATTGCTGTTTACTTATTCTAAAATATGTTTCTCCATAAGCCCGTATGCCTTCTTGATTGTGGCTGTAATATCTTTTGCACTCTTGTTTGAAGTGACAATCCAAGTGCTTCCACTCTCTGCTTGCTTAAACACATCCATCAAACCTTTAGCTGCTGACTGTGGCCTGAAATAATAATATAAAAAAGTGTTTAAATGTTATCTTACGGCATTTACACGAGAGTTAAGAATTAGCAGTAACGAGAACTGAAGAACAATTTAAACTATAAAGAAGTTAAGAAATCAACATTTTAAACAAGAATAATCATCATAGGTACGTAGTAATATAAACTTATTCAACATTTTCCAAACAAAAGTTTTGACTTGTCTGACTATGGTCGCTGTTTAGCTAAAGGTAGAGAACCATAGTACAGCTCCCAGTTGTATCTCAATTTAATAATAACGATACCAGAACCAACGGCTTGCAGTGTATCCACCCGGAACAGTGTAGCTCAAATGCAGTACGTCTATGGGTATCAGCATCCTCGTTCCAATCTCTGGACTTCAAATAACTGTTCATTCATGCTCCAATGCCTATGATTTGTTATGATCATAACAAATCACATCATCGTCATATTGTCCTTTGGTCGTCCACTGCCAGACATAGGCACCGCCAAAAAAAAGTAATTTTACCATTTAAAAAAGCGTGATGTCAATCGCAGAGCATCGCTTCGCAGCGGGGATGCAGCTCCCTAACTCCACCCAGCGCATTTCAACTACGCTGTTTCTGATGGATATACCGATATTTGTAGGTTTCGATACCACAGTCACCTCTTTTGACACCCGATATTATTTTACTCTGTGGGTACTCAACGGCTTTTTGATGAAAATCATTTTTTACATTTGGAAATGATGACATGCTATATACATATTGGTTTAATAGTGACATTTAAATCACTCAAGGGCAACTATTCATGAATAATTACGATACCTACATGTTTGAAAAAAAATCTATCACTCATAATTTACAAACAAATGAAAATTTGTTGAAAGTAAGCCAGTTTGATTATGGCGTTGCACGTTTCCATAGTAAATTTATTTAAAAAGACATTTGACCAAAAGTTCTTCAACTGTTTGTGGTGTAAAGCAAATAGAACAATTAATGTGTCAGGAAAATAAAGTAAAACATACGACTAAGTATTAAAAAAATGACTTACGTTTGGTCAGGAAAACTTTTGAATGCCTCTTCAAAGCTTTGCTCTATTGTAGTATCATAACTGCCGAGGTTGTTCAATGCAACAAGTGCAGTGTTGGTTTTTCCAAAACATATTGTAATTACACGCACTCCTGTTCTTTGATAATATTCATCCGCCTGAAAGTAGTTATAAAAAAACGAAACCTACAAACACTCGATTATGAAGCTTTTACAAATTGATCCAATTGATGAAGAAACAACAGTTAATTACTTTGTGCGATTTTGATGGGCCCGATGACGCAAATGGTCGTGATCGTGATGGCTTGATCCCCACCAATATATTTACATTATGATATTTGTGTAACTATAATTATTATTTCTGTGATTTCTCTGATGACTGAAACGCAAGTGCATTAAGACTTATCTCGCAGTCAAGCCAACATTTGACATGCATGATATATATATATATATATATATATATGCATTGAAATAGTAGTTTCCCGGCATGGGAAAGATGCAGTTTTGAATCCTGTCTGAAGCCTTAGACAAGTTTTTTTTTGTCTCTGATTTTTTGTGTCTTTTTTTGTGTCTTTTTTTTGGTTTCTTTTGGTGTCTCTGATTCGAAACTAGTATGGTCTCTTGCCTGTAGTTCGTTACAGTGTTTCTTTCCTGCATCTTGATCCAAATCAGGTATTTATACTAATTACTTAATTCGTCATAAACTATATATAATTGCCACCTCGATAATAGGAACTTTCTATCTTCCACTGGAGAGTGTAGTGTTTTAAGATATTTTATAATAATACTAACCTATTAAAAATTTTGTATCCATAAATGTAATAAGATTTCTGACACCATTGACATCTAGACTTTTAATTAATTATACAATTGTTTTCATTTTTTACTTATTATAAGAACAAAGAAAAAGTAATCCCCGGAGATATACCTTTACCATCTAAGTGTGTAGATATATATTTTATCTATTGATGTGTTTTAGTTTTTTCTAATATTATATATAAAAATCTCAACGCTGTTCTTGTTAGTAACAGGGCCAGAGAATAGCATGACAAATGAATGAGAAAATAATAACATTTTCTTTTATACATTATGTTGACGATAAATCGGCTGCCTGTTTGAAACATGAACATAAAAAGCCGCCATTAAAGTATGTACTGTATAGACAAATGTGTCATGTGTTAAACTACATGTAGCCCGATATTACTTACACCAATACAATTGCTAAACTGTATAACTGCACTCTTCGTTGCCCAATAAATAGGCATCAGTGGGCGTTGAGAAAGACCTGCAACCGAAGATATATTCACTACCGTTCCTCCTCTGCCCCCTTGGTCCATCCGCATAAGTTTCAACGCCTTTAATGTACCAGTCACCACAGCAGTCTGAAAACAAAATATATAATAACAAACAGAAAAAAATATACTGATTCGCATAGTTTGATAACCCGAAAGAATAAACATTGATAAATCAGTAGTTTAGGTTAAATAACAAAAAGTCTTAGACGCAATAAGAAATGAAGAAGTTATTTAGTAATAGCAAACACAATCTATAATATTTAAACTTTTTGTTAACAATATTAGAAACACCATCTTCTAATTTTCCTAGTGAAATGATACAAAAAATATCATGCATGTTGCATGATATTTTTTGCATTGAGTTTGACATTTAGCTTATAGTTAATTGAAATCTTTTGAATATTTTGATAATAAACTGTAATTCTAAATTTCAGCATCTGAACCGAGCGGAACCGATGGCAATCATTAGAGGCACCTCCGACCACGGCTTGCGTTTCTATCGTACGGGACAGATATGTTGTTTGCAAACGGAGGACTGAGTGAGCACGGCCGCACTGTTGCAGTCGTTAACCAGAAGCGAAAAATATTGGTATATCCACCTGATACAGCGCAGTACAAATTAAACAGAGTTGAGATGAGCAATAGCAGTCTTATCACGATGTTATGCTTTGTGATTGCCACTACGCCAGCCCAGCGCAGCAATTACAGGCAAGTTGGAAGACTTCGATTGGTATGATGACAATCATGATGCTATCCAGCAGATATCGGACATGGGCATTTAAACATTTTCAAACTTATTTGTATGTCAAAGTATATTTTATTACTTTTTTTGCGGAATTGCACAGTGTACGGCTCTTTCTTCATTTAATAACATGATACTATCAGTTTTCTCATGTTCAAAATATACCCGCTATTAATAATTAATTCATATATGTTTAAAATGTATTATTTATCAAAGTCAAAAAATCACTTAGCCATTAAAAACTGATATAGCGAAAAATTTACTGTCTTTTTATTTCTACAACAATACCGTCTAAATAAAACGTTCATAATGAGTTTACATCATTAAATCACATTACAATAATGAAGTGATAAATTATTAATATTTACAGAAAACAAAGTTAGCTAGTCGTTGTTTGTATAATTTGAACCTAATCTTAATTTTGTTTCTGATATTAAGATTATTTTATTGTTTTTTTCTTCGTTGATAAAAGTTAAGGTTGAACAATTTATAGAGTTTATTAATTTTACTAAAACTTTTTGGTAATAAAGGAAGTACCACTCACGGGTTATTTCACCTTTTACTTACCTGGTAGGAACCGTTGTATGGTTCTGGCGGTTAGTACGAGACAAAGTTTACTTACAACATTGACTTCGATCTCCTTTTTATAAACAGCTAAACTGTCATTCATTATACCAGCATTATTTATGACAGCATCGATGTATCCATGTTCGTCTTTGACTGCCTTAAACACGTGGGACAGTTGATTTTCATTTGTTATATCACATTTAATGAAGCTGACTTTTTGCCCAAATCTCGAGTTGAGATCATCTCTAAGTGCGAATCCTTGTTTCTCGTTAACATCTAATGCTGCCACGTGCTGTAAATAAATGTGTTATATTCAAATGAAAAAAATCCTTATATATAATATCCATAGGTACTAATATTATTATTGCGCAAGTCTGTTCTTTACGCTTCGACGGCTTAAAAGTTTTTTTAACCTGTGGTTCACTTCCTTGTTAGAGTACGGAGTCATAACATAGCTTATATTACTTACTGATAATAATGCAGATTCTATAGGTTTTATTATTAGTATTATTTATCATAATTTATTATTAATATTAGTATTATTCTATATTTTACAATCAAAACAGTAGATTTTAATTTATTTCTTACTAATATACAAAATCATAAAATACTTTTGCATACTTTTGTTCTAGATAAATATCTCTATATTTTAGTGAATGTAATGTAGCTTTTGTGACTAAAAAAGAATGTAGGTCTCTATTGGTGATATAATTTTCATAGAACTACAATACAAGTCAACATACAATATTTTTTTATGTATTGTATTAATTAAGATAAATATATCAGTTAAAAATAAATATAATATAAGTAAAGATAAGTACACACTAACTCAAATTTGGATTTAAAAAAAATATTAATTAGTCATGAATAACAACTATTCACTTAATAATACAATCTCGCATTTGCATGTTTACCATTCGAAATTCAACTAAAAAACTATGTTGCATAACTCAATTTGAAATAATTTAAAATTAACCCTTCTTAAAGCCGCATAAAGCCCTAAACAATTGATTACAAAAAGTTGATAAGTGCCTCATCCAAATTGCAATTACGCTCACCGCGCTTTATGTACTAGGTTGCTCGAACAATATTAACAAGTATTAACTGCTTTTTTTATCCGAAAAATTACATTGCTTAAATTAGGTCAAGTTCAAATGAACGTTCACACTGAATATCCATCCCATTAACACTTATATATATATATATATTATGTGTGTGTGTGTATATATATAGAGTACTGAGTGAGTATTTTAATCATAAGATTGCAGAAATGTTCTAACATAGATATATTTTGCCTTATATATTTATAAAAATTAAGAATACTACTTAAAATAACTATTAGCTGATTATATTTCCGTGTTATATATTTTTTTTATTAACGTTTCATAATTTATTTTATAATACATACATCTTTCGTTTTATAATATTGTTTTGCTGAGTAGTATTAATTTGATGATATATATAATTCATACAAAGAATTTCCTTATCCTATGTATGGGAATATTAACTATATTTCAATTGTTCATATCGTCCATATGGATAAAGGAGGATATACGATTATTTAATATAAAAACAGTAGTTATACAAGCATTATTGGGTAATAAGATGCATTGACAACTGTTTAAAAATACTATTATGTAATATATTGGATTACTTAAAAATAAAACGTGATACCTACATATTTCATGTTAGGAAATAACACATTATATAGAAAATATGATAATGCTTTGTATTTCCATTTCACTGTTGACCAGTGTTATTGTTAAATGCTGTTTTCTTAGTAAGTGAATCAATTGTAATTCTTTATCAGAAATAAAGTTGTTTAACCACCTATACGAGATTACCAAGAATGCAAATATGTAATAAAAACGTTAAGAATAAAATATATCTTACTTTAGCATTTGCTTCAACCAGTTCCCGCACAACATACTCCCCAATCCCACCAGCTGCACCGGTAATGATAAAAACTTTCCCTTCAACTTCCACGACCATTTTAATTCGAAGAGGATAGGTAGCAAGTATCTGAAAAAAATATAAGTGAAAACTAGATGTATTGATTACCTTCAATATATAATATATAATTCTACTGTTCATCTGTATGTGACTGAAGTCCTCCTCAACGGCTAAGCTCAAATGTCGTTCCTTTTGGGTGGCGCACCGGATGGTTTAGATTCACAAGTTAGCCTGGAATATGGCACTGTAGTCGGTATCTAGATTATTTATTATGATATACACTCATTTGCAAAAAACGGTCACCTAAGCAATAAACCATTTCAAATGTTACTATCGTTTTGTTTGATAATTATAGGTAGTTTTACTTTCACAATTTTGTAAATTAATAAGCAAATAATCGTTTTCGTCAGTATTATCATAATTATTAGCCTTTCCATAGCCTCTGGCAGCCGCATATGATATCTTAAATTTTTGTGAAAGGTTTTCGAAAATGAAACAAGAGTAGAAGGAACAGCGAAGTTTAAAACGAATCACTATTTTTTTTGTTTGTATTTGTATTATTTTATTTCTTGGAATCGGATATCATTTGTTCTTCAATAATATTCCCTTATATCTGATTGCTGAAGTTTGAATCAAGTACCTACGTTTCCCGTGTTAACTACAGTATTTAATTAATCAGTTCCTGTTTGACACTTCTTTTTCGGCACATTACGCAATTTATTTGTGAAGCATGCAAAGATCTCTAAAATCCGTCCAATTTTATCCTCCAATAGGCGTATTTTTATCTAGTGAGTTTAACAACAAATTATCATATTTAGTAGACATAAACTTAATTGATTCCCTCATGTTGTCGTTCTGCTGTATAATATCGCATGGCATGGCATGTTCTAATATAGACGATACCTATTATCCTGATTGTATCGTGGTTAGCCTTTTGCATTTATTAAATTGAAAACAAAATAGAGTATCAGTCGGGCACGTCTGATCTCCTCAGATATTTTGAAGGGTGGAGTCATGATATTTTTAAGTCACAAGGTTTTTAACGCGCTATTGGTGTTCTTGTAATGACACGAGCGTCATATAGACAGAGGTGACGATTACTATGGCACTCATCGTATGCTTGTTTATCGACTCTAGTACATCTCTACTAGCTGAAGAGTTTGTTAGTATGTTTGTTTAAAAAATGTAGTTTAAAAAATACAAAAATAGACCCTGAACACCAGTCCAGTCAACACCATCACCCTAAAATCACTATTCCACGTGGACGAAGTCTAGTAAAGATAAAACACAAATAGGAGGCATATTGGAAGATAACAACATTATTAGTCTACATATTGCTTATGTGCTTATATATGAATTTGTGTATGTACGTAGGTAGGTCGTGTATATAATTGCGTATTAAAATTATTTGTCACAATGAGGTTACAACAAAGTGACCTTGTTGTTAATGTAGGTTAATGTTAATGTAATGAAATATATTAATAATTCTTTCAAAAACCGTTCACTCGTGACTTCAAGATAAGCAAATAGCTCAAAAAGTCGAATTCTAATGACATCAATATCGTCGACTAAATATGCAAAACTGCCAACTCATCTAGCTAAATGCTACACATGCGATAATTAATCATAAAAATTTACTTGCTTATTTAGCTTGCTGTAGTAATTTTGAATCTACTTTGGGGTAAATTTTTAATTTCGTCATAATTTAATGCTGACTTAAATCTGTGGCGCATCGACCATAACTCACTTATACTTATATTATTGGTACGTTTAGACGAGATATTTAGAAAAGTATATATTAGAATAGTACCTCCTTCTGTACCAGTTGTTGTGAGAGGTGACTGAGGTACTCAACATCATCATAATACCAGCTATTAAAAGTTCACTGTTAGACATAGGCCTCCCCAAGAATGATGAGATATGTTGCTCATAAATACTGCGCTGGGCAAGCGTGTTGGCAAGTCCAGAGCGCAGCTTTCGCGACGGTGAAGCTGTTGTACATCCCCGCCCTTGTACATTTAGCTGACTTTTTTGCATAGATATACCGCCATCTGTCAGTTCTGGTACCTTAGTCGCCTCTTGCAAAAAAAGTCAGCTCAAATGTACAGGGCGGGGATGGGCAACAGCTTTCCCGTCGCGAAAGTTGCGCTTTGCGATTGCCTCGCGATTAAGATGCTGCTGCCCATCCCCGTCATATTTCATTTGTGCCACTCTATTTCTGCCATCTGGCATTTCCGGTACCTCAGTCGTCCTTTATGACACTTGGTACAGAGGGAGGAATTTTTCTACTCTGCCGGTACCCTACGGCTAGTATGTAAAGTACTTCTATTTCCTTTTAAACAAAACGATACCATCTCAAGCCAATTTTAGATTAGTACTTACATTTCTTCTAAAACACCAGCCTATAACGGTATTATCAAAATATAAGCTCCACAAATCACACTCAACAAACCGAATGCTCGAACAAAATAAAGTCAAATAATTTTTACAACAAAGTAGACAGGAATGGAGTAGACATAAAAGATTACAGCACGTTATCTCTGTTTTGAAGTTAGGTTATTACGTTGGCATATTTGTCGATTACGCATTACTTTTTTCTCTTTAATTTGACATCAAAAAGTCAACAAAGATACAAAATATATGTAACTGTCGGTATTATTTAGTACATAAATTTATGAGTATGTATAACATTTTCTATTTCATATCTCCATAATAATTTCGGATCAATAATTATTAATAAAAAAATCGCAATTTCTTGCGTCATATTTATATATAACAGAAACTTGTACAAAGTTTCTGTTATAAATAAATATAACGGTTAATAGGAAGAAAATGCACGCTTATTGGACACCCGCTCATAGTAATATTAAACAATTCCAAGAATTTTTAGAAGTAGTAACTTGCGTCAAGATATCGCCTAGAAATAAAATATGAAAATCTGTCTGCAAATTAAGTCGTATAAGCTATAATATCTACGGCTTATTGTGTACTCATCTTTAAAAATAAATAACATTAAAATCTATGTAGAATATTTTTGAAAAATATGTGCCAATTTATTATTCTTTGTTTCTTCAAAGTGGCTAAACCTATTTTGACAAAACATGTACTAGCTTTTATGCTGACATCATAAAGAATAATAATAACATACTCTTTATTGTACACCTATGAAAACAACACAATTACATCAGAAAAACATGGAATAGTAGGTACGAGAGGCGGCCTTATTTCTAAATGCAATTTCTTACAGATAACCTTTGGATAGAAATAATGTTAAAGCTGGTGGAAGTTTGAGGTGCATTCAGCACATATATACATAATAATAAACATACATATAATACACACACATTCAAATACATATACAATAATATTAAGTTATCGTATATATCGTATATTATAGATCTTTATCGCAACAAGACATTGGTGCCGGCCTCTGCAAACGGAAAACTAGTAGCAAGAATCAAAGATCCCGAGTCCGCACCCAGAACGCGTGTGAACTTCTAAGCAAAATCCTGTGACTGCGCTAAATAAACGAATATAATTAGTTTTTTTTTTTAAGAATTGCAGTAGAAAATGTCATGAAACCACTCAATTATGACCATTTTCTTTTATATTAGAGCCGTTTTGTAATTTAACAAAAATGTTGTTTCTTTTCTATCTGAAATACACTACGGCATTTAACTGTACTATGTCTTAAGTGGCAAAGGTCGTAGGTTCGATGCCTTCCCAGGCTACTTTGTTCTATGTCTGGATAATATGTTGCTGTCTAACACGAGTGATTTAAACTACTTATCTCGGAGTCAGCTCAATGTATGAGATGTCGGGTGCATTTCTTTGTTAATTTATGTTGTTTCTGTTATTCGTTAATATTGTTATTTCGTATATAAAGTTCAGTCAGGCTAAGAAATAAAAAATCCTACAATACAAAATAACTACCAGTTTCAGTTATGTCGGAATCTTCGAATTTACTTCGAACTCGACAATCGCTGTGCTGAAATTCGTCGTGGTAAACATGTCAGCCACCAACCACTTCAGATCGTTGGATTTTAAAGCATATGTGGAATTCCTCAAAATTGAGACGACTGGTGAAAGGTTACCCGGAGTATATAAAGCCAGTGGCGAGCCTACCTTACAGTCTTTGACAGCGCCTGTACCATAAAGGGTTTATTTTAACAAAAAAGGATATTTGCTAGTATTGTTTTTAATTCAATCTACTTATAGCAATTAAGATCATTTCAACTGTTTAATCGTGAGAATTTGAACTAACAGACAGGTAGATACATTTCAAAGATATAATAAACTGGCCTATGTCATTTGCTGATATATATATTTTTCTAGTAGTGCAACAGTTTTCAAAATCGGATCAGTAATCGATTACCCCAAGCATCCAAACATACAATTTTAATCCCTCTGTTGCTTCTTACAACAATGAAAGAGGTACCTATTCTACTATCAGTACAATTCAAGCAATTTTTATGAAAAATAATGACATTTATTCATACCCAAATTAAGCAACGTACAATAAAACAAAAATAAGTTTATTGAAGCCAGTGAAGTAAATTAAGGAGTATTTATTTTTGAAATATATCTTATTTCAATAAAAAGTAATTAATATAAACAACAATTTAAATTTCGTGATTCTACTTAAAATTGAGGCAAAAATTAAAGAGATTTTTATTAAGGTAATAACTATTGATACTACTCTTTTAACGGCTATAAAATACGGGCTATTTGAATTTTTACATGTTTTGTTAGATGTTTCGGTTATTTTGCAGAAACTTGAAAATAACTGCGTTTCAAATCCGTTAAATGGTAGGTTTTATTATGACTGACGGACACGTAAGTATAAGAAAATATTATAAAGTAGATAATCATGTTCCATGATACAACAATATAGGTAACAATATAGTCCTGTAGTTTTTATTATTAAATTTACTTCTTAATTTTCAAATAGATACATAAATGAAGAGAAATAACAAAAATATAACCGACATATGCGATAGAAATTTTAATATTTATTATGAACACCAAAATAGTGTTTTTCTGTCTACTTATAATGAAAATTTATCGAAAAGTATTTTAAGCATATAACTTTAAACATGTTCAACCAAATTAAATAATTGTTTGTGGTTTGCCAGGACAAATGTTTGAACGGGATCGAACGGGAGGGAAATTTGTATGGAAAATAATGTATTCGATATTATAACCAAATCCACTTTTAAAGCAATCTGCAAAATACAATTCATGATTATACCCACCGCAAGACGTCAATTGATCGAGGGCTAAGAAATAAAATTTTACTGTGTACCGCACGAAGTCGGGGCGACTCGCTAGTATGTTTAAACATAATATTAAGATGTTTGACATGAACAGCTCGACTCACCAAGTGCTCGACTCTACAAAGGTCAAGAAGCCACGCAGCCCCAGCACGCACCGAGCAGCGAATTCCACCCCTTTTATTGAAAAGGCGGTGGAATTGCACCCGGATAAGGTTAGTGGTTTATACCACTGATCGGACCGGCGCAGAGTCCAACGGTGATTGGTAGGGTTGTTTTTGAGCCTTCTTCTTGGTTTCCTGGGTGGTTTGAGAGTGAAGAGTCAAGAAAGAAGAGAAAAAAGAACTCAAACTCAAGGCAGCAAAACCGAAGAGAGAAAGGAGGAATTAATAGAAGACCTCAACCCAAGACCAACGCCGGAACCAAGTGGCCCCGATACCCGTCCCTTGTGGTGGAGAATCTGCCCGATTGGGCTCGCCACTTCAAGGTGCTGAAGCAGGTTCTGGGACACGCTCCAAATGCCAGACCGTTTGGCAAGGGAGTGCGGTTCACACTAACCGCGGAGGCAGAGTACCGGGTGTTACAGAAATACCTTTCGAACCAGGTAAAGGAAGAGAACCTCTCTTGGTTTAGCTACTCCCTACCAGCAGAAAAAAGCGCCAAATTCTGCATTAGTGGCCTCCCACTGGGAACTGACCCAGGCGAGATTGAAGAGGAACTCCGATCCCTGGGCTTCATACCCGAGTTTGTGCGTCAGATACGCGCACGACAAAGCAGGCCGGGCTGCATCTACTTCACCCAAATGCAGCGCACACCAGACCTTACCCCCGCGATCTTCGAAGTAACCGAGCTCTTATGCATGCCCGGGGTGAAGGTTGAGGTCTGGCGAGGAAAGAGAGGGCCTGCCCAATACCACAGGTACTAACATTCCGACACTCCTCCCATGGCTGCCATAGACAGCGAGCGTGTGTGGGATGCGGGGAAGCACACGCCGCCAGTGACAGCCCCCGCCCACGCGAAGAGCCCCCCACATGCGCGAACTGTGGGGGACCGCACCCTGCAAACTCGGTGGGCTGCCTGGTCTTCCAGCAGGAAACCAGAATAAAAAAAGCCGGCTCAACAGCGTTGTCTGGGCGGCCTTCCGTACGCACTGGTAGCGTACCAGCAAGCAAAACTACACCGCACCTAATGGCTGAGTCCAACGACGGGGTGAAAATCCCCCGTCGAAAACGCAAGGAAATGAAAAAGAGGGGAGCCCCTGCGAAACAAGACCCCACCAAGAAGGCAGTCGCTGTCCCAGCGCCGCAGCAGGAGCCGAAGGCGAAGCCAAAGCCGCGCTCAACTCAGAGCCGACTCATGGACATCGAAAGAGCCATCTGCGTCCTACAGGACGTACTCGGGGCCATTAAGTCCGGCGAGAACGCCGTACTAATTATTCTCAGCGGAGTAGCCTAGCTACTACAATCAAATGGCGCAATTTAAACCGCTGAGTATAGTACACTGGAATGCTAACGGGCTCAGATCAAAGTTAGGACTGCTGCGGGTTCTTCAAGAACTTCAAGAATAGGAGATTGACGTGTGCCTAATTTCTGAGACCCTACTAATCCCCAGAGATTCAATCAAGATGCCCAATTACCACTTGTACCGGAAGGACGAGATATCAGATCGCAACATCGCATATCGCGGACTCGCTGTCTTAGGTACGTTTGGTACGTCGTAGGTTGATTCATCAACCCCTACTAGTTCCGAGCCATGCCACTGACCCCAAGTCCTTCTACGCCCTCGGAGTAGAAGTCCACGCCGGCTATCCCATACGTTTGTTTGCTACATATAAACCGCCAGGGACTCGCTTCATCATCAGAGAAATGATCCATTTGATGGCAGACCCCACGCCCACCTGAATGGCGGGGGACTTAAATAGCAAACACACGGCATAAAACTCTGCGCACTGTTGTAGAGAGGGCAAGACGCTACTCCGACCTGCGGAGGACCACGGCTTTACCGTGAGTGGACTGGAGGTGCCCACGCACTACCTGAACAACCCTTTGCATACACCCGACGTAATCGACATCGCGATCCACAAAGGCCTGGACAACGTGTTGACGCAGGAGACCCTCTTTGAGGACCTCCAATCTGATTATCTCCCGGTGCTGGTGGTAATTGAAAGAAGACCGACCACTGAGACACCACCGGCTGCTCGCCAAACCATAGACTAGAAGGCGTTCAGTTCTGTCATGCATTCGAACACCCTACGCTACCAATTACCAACTCTGAGGACGTTGAGCTGCTCGCCAATACACTCACCATCTACATTCAAGATGCCGCAAAGTCATCATCGCGCATCATGCCCAGCAGCAGCAGGCTCCTGCCGCTGCCCGAGGACATCAGGGACCTATTAGCGAAGAAGCGACATCTAAGAAATAGATGGCAGCAGACACGCTGCCCAACCCCTAAAGTGTCAGCTCAACGCCCTCACCGAACAGGTGAGACACGAACTGAGGTCGCATGAAGCAGAAAGCTGGAATCGTTACACAGAGAACGCGGGTGAAGATTGGAACAGTGTCCATCGCCTATGTCGCCAGATCTCTAAGAAACCGGCTCCAATCAGACTCCTCCTCGTACCAGATGGCCACCCGAGATACCGCGCGGAGGACCGCGCTGAGATTTTCGCCGAACACCTAGAACGCCAGTTCTGTCCGAACCCCTGTGACAACGTAGAACACGTCGAGACGGTGACCCGGTACCTTCGAGAGTACCTCGCCGTTCCCATAGCGGCAGATGAAGACCTCGTCGTCTTCACGCCCGGGCAGGTCAGCAGGACTATAAACCAGTTGAAACCCAAGAAAACATCACCTTGACAACATCACCGGCAACATGCTGCGACACCTTCAACCGAAAAGCATCACAGCTTTGACTCGCCTCTTCAACGGCATCAACCGCATAGGCCACTTTCCATAAAAGTGGAAAATGGGAGGAGTAATCATGCTGCCCAAGCCCGGGAAGAACATACTCAAGCCCGAGAGTTACCGTTCTATCACACTACTGACTGTGACCTACGGGATCCAAGGTGTATGAAAAGTTGCTGCTTCTACACCTGGAACCGCATATAAGACCGAGGGAGGAGCAGTACGGATTTCAGACAGAGCACTCCACCTCACTGCAACTAGCAAGAATACTACATCATATGACGATGGCCTTCAACAAGAAGGAATACACCACCACAGTACTCCTCGACATGGAGAAGGCGTTTGATACGGTGTGGTACCAGGGTCTGCTGTATAAATTATCAATGTCACAAACACCCCGTCGAATCACATGAGTGGTAGCTTCCTTCCTCGATAAAAGATATTTTCGAGTGAAAGTGGAAAATGTTCTATCAGCAAAACGAGCAGCTGAGGCTGGTTTACCTCAGGGCAGCTACATCTCACCCGCGCTGTACAGCTTGCACACGGATGATATTCCGGTAGGACAAGGCACACATTTGGCACTATACGCAGACGACGCCGCATACTACGCAACCTCGGTCAACCTAGAACACGCAGCTAAAAAATTACAGAACACCCTCGACCTACTGCCCGAGTGACTAAGCAGATGGAGACTGCAGGTGCAAAAAGTTATACAAACGAAGAAATCTATGAAGAAAAATACAAATAATAAAGTGGGTGGGAACGAAAAAAGTTTTCCCCCAAAACCCGAGGACCCGCCGATATTGATCGGCGGCGTGTAAATACTGCGACAAAGGCGCGGAGCGCCGCAGTCGCCTCCGCGCAGCCTAGGGCTGCGCGTCGACATCTACGTACACATGTATGACATGATGACTTTTAAACCTTGTTTTCTGTAAATATATTCAGTACATTATTAACTTATTCTTCAGTTCAGCTGCTTATCATATGTTCAATGTCATTTGTTGACGTAAACTTATTATCAACGTTTTATTTAAAATAAAAAAATATCATTTATAGGAGTTTTCCATAGTAACTCTTTTAGTGATGATAGGTACTATATTTTTCTTTCTTGTGAAATTCGTTCTTCTAGTGACTGATGTTTTTCGTAAATCGCACGGAAATAAATATTTTTTTGGGACGAAAGATCCTTTTTATACTTGCACTATATGCTTGCAAAGTTTTAAGATTATTGTTTGAGTAAATAACGCGTGAAGACCAATAAACAAACTTACTTTCGCATTTAGAATATGACGAAATATGTATACCCTATTTGAGTGGATGTAGTTTTCATACTGCGTACTCAAAACTGTTTTCATATAACCTTTTTGAGATTGATGTTAATAATCGCATCAACGTCCATGACTACTTTATTTGACATACTTATTCGGAAATCAATCTTTTTTCTGTTGAAATTTACTAAAAGTACCTAATTCGTCATTTCATTTAAATTTGGAAATAAATGGCATGACATTATTTTGATTTCATACAGTCTTAATCTAGTTGTGCGATATTGATGTTTCTTTAAAACCACCTTTTTGATAGATTATGCTCATTTATCATATATAATCGCTTCTAAATCTTTCTTGCTATTTCTGTAATAAATAATGATCTCGACCTCATTAATGATTGGAGCAGAAGTTTTGAACCCTACCAAATCTCAAGCTTATATTGTGGACACGAGTACCACTTAAAAAACATAACCAGTTCCAGGAACTTAAACGCCCACAAAATGCTTGTACATATTACATTTTTTTGCTAGGCTGTCTAGAAAAAAATGCTCTACGTGATGAGCCCCGCTTACATGTAACATTTCAATGTTATATGTTATTTATTATTTTATATCCCGAGTGTACAATAAAGTGTATTATTGTAAGCATTATAAATATTATATTTATGAAATAAAGTATTAACCTATTGGTAGCCAAGTAAGACAGGTTGCGAAAAATAATGAAACTTACACATAAATTGCCTCCATAGACTCCAGCCATTGCAAGTCCACCGCTGGACATAAGCCTCTCAAAGAAAAGTGGTTTTTTGCCCATAATTGCTTCTCTGGGCAAGCGTGTTGGTAATCACCTAGCGCAGCTATCGCGATGATAATGCTGCTGCCCATCCCCGCCTTGTACATTTGAGCTGACTCTTTTTTTTATATATTTTTATTTGTTTATTGAGACCACAAACAATATTACAATACTCTCTTAATCTAAAACTTACGACTAATCCCTACTAATAATTTTAATATAAAAATATTATAAATGCGAAAGTAACTCTGTCTGTCTGTCTGTCTGTCTGTCTGTCTGTCTGTTACGCTTTCCCGGTTAAACCTCTCAACCGATTTTGATGAAATCTGGCATAGACAATCTTTAGACCTTAAGAAAGGACATAGGCTATTTTTGAACTCGAAATAAGGGTTGTAAGAGGTTGCACGGGGGGATGAAAAGTTGTTTGCATGGATCGCTATTTTTAGAGCTAGAAACTTAAAACTTATTTTTCAGGCCATTGATTCGATATAAATAAACGTGACATTCAAAGTTTATATAATTTGAAGTAAATAGGTATGGTATCCAAAAAACTATTCCACGCGGACGAAGTCGCGGGCACAGCTAGTATCATATAAATCATTGTAAACTCAACTTAGCTAGTCAATTAGGTATTACATTTATATCAGTGTACCTGAGTGTCTGAATTCAGCAGCGGATCGTACGACAAGGCCATATATTTTAAAAGCTTTACTGATGATATTGTCTATATAAATGTCAAGGTGGAGTTTACTATCTAATGTAATGCCCAGGTCTTCAATCAATTTTACTTTATTTATATTCGTACCACAGAGTGAATAGGTGAAATTGCTTATTGTTTCTTTCTTTGTAAAGGTAATGCTTTTGCATTTGTTAAAGCTAAGCTCCAACTTGTTTTCGTAACAAAATAAACTGAATCTGTCCAGATCTTCTTGTAATAGAATGTGATCTTGGTAGTTCCTTATTCGCAAGTATATTTTCAAGTCATCAGCGTAACGAAGGTATTTACTATTTATAATGCATTTGCTAATGTCTGTGTCATGTCAGCAATCTCATGGAACTTCACTTTACGATCTTTCATTATAATTTTTGTTACTTCACTCACATTTTTGGTGTAACGACTTCTACAGGTCTACCAAAGCGTTCCGCATCATTTGTGTCGGTACGACCACGTTTAAACTCGGCAAACCACTGACAAATCGATGCTTTTGATAGATAAGAACATTTTTTAATCCATTGTTTCGCTTGCACGGTGTTTTTACCCATTAAAAAACAATGTTTTATCAGAACACGATACTCCATTTTTTTTCTATTTTGTTAAACAAACTACAAAACGACTTTACCTCGATAATTCCGCTGTTTCTGGTCCGATCTGGTCTGAAGCAAAGGTTAGTACTCTAGAAAGTTGTGGTTATTGGTATACTACAAGTGCCATCTCTGGGATAGTCTCTAGACTTATTGATTCATGAGCTATAAACATAAATATAAACTAGATATGTCTATTATTATCAGTCAAAGAGTAAATTTGTTAGTTTTATCGTTATTTTTAGTCGTTTGTACATTTAATAGCTGTAGTAAATATACAAAGTGTGCTTCACTAGTAACGATAAGCGTAAGTCAAAAGGAAACTTAATATGATAACAAGTTACAAAAAATACGAGATTACATGGGCGAATGAATTTAACACGATAACTTACTCAACTTTATAAACTTATCTTTGCTAATCAACAATATTACATCATCATATCAGCCACACAACATCTGGTGTTTGGAAATCATATCTTCCCATAAGAATCTCATCATTGTGGAGAGTTCGCTCATAATTACCACGCTGGCAAGATGGGTGTAGTTTCGTGACATGATTTAAAACTTCTTGGAGAGATTATGTCACATTACACAGTAATATCACTGCCACTCTCTCCTTTCAAACCACAACACAGCAATGCGAACACTGCTATTTGGCGGTAAAAATGGGTGAGCATAGAGTAATATAAAATATACTTACATACATACATATATGTTTATATTTTTACCTATTTTTACTGTGCTGGGCTGTTCAGTGATTTAATTGTTTCTTTGAAAATATAAATATATATTTTATTTATCACGCCTATTACAATTGTTATCATTCATTAACGTATCTCTCCAATGCCCTCCGCCCCTGGATGCTGATGATTAAGTGGCTGCAATGATAATGATCAATCAATATTAAAATAAAATTGGGACAACATGTTTAGTAGTAGTGTTTAGTAATAATTATTTATAATGTTATAAAGAGTTAACTCAGTCTCAAGTACAACTTCGAGTGGCTAATTTTATATAGGCGATACTAAGCCGAACTTCCGGATCGACAAGCGGAGTTCACCAAACTTAGAGTTAATATCTGTTTAGAAATACTTTTGCATTTTCTCGATTCGGTTAATACTAACCGACAAATTACAAGCGCAGGTTTATATTGTAAAGCAGCAAGCGCATAATACAAATTAGAAGTGATGTTATAAAATAAAAAAAAAAGTTTTACTTTAACCCAAACAATTTTTACAAACGGCACGGAAAAGAAAACTGACCAACGTTAATTTGTATTGCAGTCCTTGACCGGTTCCCTTTTAGTAATTGCCTTACGTAAATGATTAGTGAAGCGGAATGGTTTATGCATATACCAAAACACAATACGAACCGTTTTCCGTGATGCATATGTTAAGTAAACTTACTCAGATAGTAAGTTTACTATAAAGAATACTATAAACTGTATAAAGAATTTGTAGAAAACTATACCCACAATTTAATAAAAAACAACACTAACTCAAACTCATAATACACTATGTTCTAGTAACCTTCTTTAAACACTTTTGAGTAGTCAAAAGTTAAATCTAAAATATTTTCATAATTTTGAATTTTATTATATAATTAATTTGTTGACCGTAATGACCCTATAAAATCATAAAGTAATTTAGCACATGGGACTTACATTCATCTGATTGCACTAGACATGTCTTAATACTAAGTTTTCTGCAGGTTCATTACACGATCCACCCATTACAGAAAGGACCCTAAAAAAAAGTGAAATTTTTTGTACAAAATGTACTAGAATTACATTAATTTCATTAAAATTTACACTACTATTGTGTAATCATTATATATTTATAGGCTACAGATGACTAATAGCAACGAAACGTGGTCTTTTAGAAATGGCCTTATGAGCCAAATAGCTCAACGAGCTATAGAGGGCAATGCTCGGAGTATTTTACGCGATCGAATCAGGAATGAGGAGGTCCGTTATAGAACCAAAGTTACCGATATACCCCGACAGATTAGTAGCTTAAAATAGCACTAAGTACGCAGAATCGATGGCCGATAATGCCATAAGGTTCAGGAATGGTGACCACGTACTTCACCGAATAGCTGCTTGTATTGTCAACGTTTGTTTGGTACGATTAATAACAAATCGACTAATTAAAAAGTTCTCTCACTATGAGAAAGCTACATATTCACCTAAAAATGGATGGATTTATATTATTTTGTGTTATAATGAATAAACTCCGAAACTCGATTTCGATTATTTCAAAAACTATTTTTTAATGGAAAGTTATTATCGTTTAATAAAATATGTATTTTAATTCTTGAATGCAACGGAGCTTACGCGAGTAAAACTGTGGAGCGCTGTTAATTCATAATAATTTGTTATGAAATATCTTATATTATAAATTTCCACAACACATATATTGACCTGAGTCCGTGGTAAGTCGCTTAAGGCGCTTCTGTTTCGGAGAGGAATCACAAATATACTACTTAAATACATATATTTAGCACCCAGACACAGAAAAAACACAAATATCATCGTATAAATATTTGGCCTAGGTGGGAAACGACCATTTGCGCTATCGGGCCCGCCTTCGGTTATTACGAGTATCTCCAAGAGAGTAAGTTTATTTGCAACACGTGCCAGTATCTGTAAAACGAAATCATACAAAAATATTTTGACAAACAAGTCAGAAACAAACGAATAATTATGTATTTATGCAAAATACATCAAAACAAAACAAATTATCGTACAGAGATCGTACATACACAGAGTTCTCTGTGTGCGTATACTACGTGCGTGGCCTAACAAAGATCTTTTTAAATGTAGGTATTTACCTTTTGTCTTCTTACTGCTTGTATACTTTTCGTTTATTATGTATTCTTTACTAGTTTCTCAACTCAATTTTTAGTAGTATTTTTACACAGGTATTGTTATTTTATTATTATTTTACATACCTTTTATTTTATATTTTTTCATTTTCTTGGCATTTTATATTGTTTTAATATAATCAATTATTATTTTATTTCTTATATCGTAATTGTTAAAATGAAGGTAGATATAGCTTCCTTATTATTTTTGGGGAGTTTTTATAATTTTAAACCCTTATATGTTTAATGTCCTTTTTAGCAGTAAGCGTTTGTAGTGCATAAATCTTTCATACTTCTCTTTCTCTTTCTTTCACTCTAAACTTTTAGTATACACATGTTTCTTTTCTTCAAAAGCAATGTCATCGAAAATTTCTATAGCAAAAAAGACTAGTGTCATCTGCATACAGAGTAATGTTACTTAAGAGGCCAATTCCTGTATACTATTTACATAGATTGAGAGAAAAAGAAACTCTAAAACAGATCCTTCTGGAATCCCACAGTTAATAGATATGGAATTACTTAGGTATTGCCCAAATTTTGTCAACGTGTAGGACTATAGGTCTCTAAAATTTAATAATATTTTTGCACTATGCCAACATTTGCACATTTTGTCATTTATTAAGTGTATTAGCTGGTTAGTTACTTTTTAGATCAGTAAAAAGTGCTAAAGCTATCTGTTTTTAGTTATTATTATTTTTTAATTTCTAAGACAATATCTATCGTTGACACATTGGATTATATAGATTTTGGTCTAAAACGGTATTATTATTTAATATATCATTTTTACATCTTAATTTATTTATCGGCGTTACTTTTGCAACTATCCGGAAAAAAATACTATTTAAAAGCATCTGTAGCTACAGTTGATGAACTCACAAATAGTATGTCCATAGTCTTAATCATCAAGTGTAGTATTTTAACACATTGTCAATTACGTCGCTGGTTGCAGGCTAAAGTTACCTAGAACGTCTTTGTTTTATCATGTGTTTCTTGAGATAATGATAGATAATTGGTATTTCAATTATATTTTTGCTGTATTTCGTTAGTCATAGCCTGGGCAATTGTTACAAAGAACGAATTAACATAGTTACATGTGTCTATCAAATTAGTTAAGGCGCGATTTCATATAGAAAAGATTGAAGTTTGAAGATATTTTTTTTATTTGTTAATTGTTCTAATTATCTTTCATCTTGGTTAAATCAGTATTGCTTTGGCGGATTCGAAACTTTAGTTTATTTTTATTAAGCTTCTTTTCAGTTTCTCTTGTAACTTGCTATACCTATTCCATCTTATTGTAAGTATCCGAATGATTCCGATAGATTTTATATTGAAACAAAATGATTCGTAGTTTATGGCTACATGCTGTATTTTCAGGACTGTTTCAGATGGATATATTTTATTATATTGGTTCTATTTGTAATCGACGTACAAGATTCTGCGCTAGAAGAAATGTTGTTTGTTAAATTAATACACTCGTGATCTAATAAAGCTTCTATAATTTGTTTCACGAGTATTGTCGGTTTCGTCGATTTTCTTCAATATATTCTTAAATATATCGTTTTACATTAGCATTTACGTGCGGTCGCCGCTGTAGGGCACACAGGTGAATACGGGCACAGGGCCGCATAAATGAGCGACTTCGCCGCTGGCGCTGGAATTGATGTCTGAGTAGTCCAGCAATAGGTTAGTCCGAAAGAAAAATATCTACGAACTGAGGGCTATCCAATTGACCGACGAACTTTCATGCTCAGATCCCGCGAAACTTACGGGGGTGACCGTAGCTAAACGCTCAGTCGACGCTGCGGGGCACGCAGGTAAATACAGTCGCGTACATGAGCAACCTCACCGCTGACACTCAAATTGATGCCTGAGTAGTCCAGCAATAGGTAAAATAATTCAACACCTAAGCGTTATCCAACCGACGACAAATCATATAGACGCGGAATTACGAACGAATATATATGATTAAAAATGCTAGATTACGGTGGACACACACAATCCGTCCACGAGTATTGATCCTACAAAGGCTATTGAAAATCACTTAGGGAGTCCTTTGTCCAGTGGTAGACGTATTATGTTTACAGAAATTGTTCTCAAATGTGACAGATCTTGAGAACAATTAGCATAAATATGAGGAAAATGTAGGTTTGACCTTTGTCTAACGTTTAGACATATATGGAATCCGAGGGCAGCTAGACCTATATTAGGAGACAAGGCTGTCACCCATGCTTTCGGCCTTTCGTTTGTCTAAAAGGGCAAACTTATGATGGGTATCCTACTTGAAAGATATGTTTAGCAAGACTTACACGATGTAGTGAAATATGTTAGAGAAGAGCGCGTGACAACGATGTAGCAATAAAGAGTGTTCTTCTAATAAATGGGCGTGACACCTCGCTGGTTGCTCCCTCATCATGAACATAATCAAGGGAAACGTAGGTGTCAGTCGTTAACGTTGTAGTAATATTAATTGATTTATTTCGTTATTTTGCTTGATTTTAACATTTATATTTTAGTATGACAAGAGAAAGAAACCGAGATGCGCAGACGTAGGTATTATATCAGGACAATGACGTAGAATGGCTTGCAGGCGACCTTGTTGTTTTTTGGAGACAACAGATGGGTGTAGAAACTTTGATTTCCATAGGGCTGCTTGATGGGTTTTGTCGAGACAGGGTGGGATCTTCATGAGATAGGAGAAAACACATTTGAAGAACTATTGTCTTAACCTATACCATTGGATATCCACTACTGGATTTAGTCGTACTTTTCCCTCAGTAGAGGGATAGGTGGGAACATTCCCGACGGGTTAGAAAGCTACGATAGCAGTTATGGTAACGACAGAGCAGGGGGTGCTAATAAGCCCCGGCAATCGCACGACTACCACCTTAACCGAAAACTGGCCCTGGTTACACACAACATTTGCACATTGAGGACTGACGAGAAGATTGTTGAGTTGGAGGAAGAGTTGAGTAGGATGCGCTGGGATATTCTGGGGTTATCTAATGTCTGAAAAGAGGGCAAGGACACAATATTCCTAGAGTCTGCCAACCTGGTCTACAACCGGGAGAAAGACCAACGGTCCCAAAGTGGTGTCGGATTTCTCGTCCACAAGTCTCTCATTAACCACATGTTTACCATCGAAAGTGTGTCGAGTAGGATAGTATACCTAATACTTAGAATATCCGTGTCCCCATCACATAACCTATTGACACCATTCAACCTTAGATCCTTTATAGTTTATGCCCAGCCTTTTGACACATCAACAAAATAATCCGGGATTGTAAAGCACCCGAATGGAGAATAAACGTATCAATCAGACAGTAAGGAAGACCCACTTTTACATTTAATATTGTAACTATTTCCATGCTATTCTTTTTCGGCCTAACTCCGAAATAAAGCAATTATGTTCTTACTACACGACAACGCAGTATATCTTTTAAATACATACATCTTCTTATTGATTGCCAAGCAAGTGGTCATATGTTATGTACCAAGAGTCGTGGATTGCATCCCCACCCACGACAAACATTTATACGATTTATATTTGTGTTTATCTTAGGAGTTAAATATGTATTTATGTATTATATTAGTGGTACATCTGTTGTCAAATATCCGTTATACAAATGCTTTAAGTGATTTATGTTCGAAGCAACGTATGAGATCTTGTTTGCACTTATCACCATTATATTTACATCATATATTGATTTGAGTTGTCATAGTTCGTTTTGCTTTAACGGTTGACTAGTATAAGTACATACGGACAGGAAATAACAAAACAAATACCAATTCTATGGCTATAGAACATTGTTGTCTACAATTATACTAAATTACATTATAATGCGACTAGCATAGTGTCTGCCTGTTTTTTACTCTATCAAGCTTTGACCGAAAATACATTATAATGACACCCAGGGTGTGAATAGCTTGAACACTGGTAAAGGATATAAGTCTATTTTGATCCTAGAATTCTCATGTCGTAGCATGCGAAATAATGTTAAATCTTTGCAGAGAAAGTCGCATGTATTACGGTAATTGTTTATATGTATGTACGTGCAGATTATAAAATGATTCAATAAGAAAATAATGTCATTTCACAATATTATATGAGCTATTCCATGTGTATTAAAATATTATATATATCCAAAGGAAAATCAAGTTTTCATAAAACATACTGACTATTAGATATTACTGAAGCATGCAGTGAAAGTGACATATGTATAAAAAGATATTATATACATTTAGGAACATTTTGTATTATCTCTTATCACATACATCATAAGAGATCGATATGGTGTGAAAGACGATGTTGTGACAATATTAGGGAACGGAAAGTTGAGATGGTTTGGATATGTAGGAAGGATGGATGAAAGAAGAATGATAGCACAAATTTATAGAATGCAAGTGTTGGTATAGGACGATTTGGACGAATATATCAGGTAGAAGAGGAATTAAAAAAGGCCCGGCCAGAAGTACCGACAATAAACAGGCGTGTATGTAAGGACTACACGAGTAAAGGAGGCGTGAAAGGTATGACAAGATCCATAGATTCTGCATACCCAGATATGCTGATATATCAGCACAAATAATATAATAAATTTTCACGTGTCCGCTAAGCGGTAGCACAAAAATAGTGAGTGCCCCGGCATAGGAAAGATGCTGGTTTGAGTCCCGACAGAAGCCCTAGACAAGTCATTATTTTTAGTAAATATTATTATATCGGTATATACAGATATTATTTCTACGACTATTTTATGACTTTTATTTATATTGTACGTGAAAATATAAGATTACTATATAGTTGCTGTTTCTACTACTAGTTGGATTCAAACATAAACATAATTGAAATTATGTTTAATCCACTGTACTAAACTTATTTAGAATTTTATAGCAAGTGAAATTTTTTTTTGATAATATTTTTCTAAAAACATGTTTTATAATGCTAAGTAATAAGCAAATGAGTAACGATGACATTGGGGGTAATTTTATTTAACTTCAAAACAAACAACATTAGCACATTCATACATTAATTGAAATCAACAAAAAGTAAAAATAAGATTACATGACAAGTTCAGCCATGATTCCGTAGGCTTTCTTTACGATATCAGTAATGTTTTTGGTAGGTTTTTCTGATGTTGATAGCCATACGCTACCATTTTCACCCACTCTGTAGGCCTGAACTAAGGCTTCGGCAGCAGTTTCCATTCTACAAAATAAAATAACAATAATAAATTTAACATTCGTATAAAAAAACTTTTTAATTAAGATGGCAATTCGATGCGTCATCTTTATTTCATTAATTTAATTTCATTCAATTTTTAGCAAAATCGATCCAGCAATTCACGCGTGATGCAGTTTACAACGGATATAGGTATTCATTTATTTATATATTTTATATATATATCATGAAATATTTTAACTTAAAATTCAAAGATAATTTTAATGCGATAATAAATAATTAAACAGCCTTTGCAAACAAAACTTAAACTTTTTGGGAACATACTATTAAAATATTGTTTAAATAAAGAGCAGGCTGACAATTTCATAGCTAATTAAATCTACCGTTTGTGTGTACTAAATCTAACATTTAAGGTCGAAAATATAATAACTATTTACTCTATATGGAAGATTAAGCACAATAGCGACTATAATAAAAAAATATGGTCAATGTATAAAACAATGTGTGATTTAAAAATGAAAATAAATGTACGCACTTCTGTGTAGGATAGCTTCCAAATACTGCAGGAATCTTCGCGCGAATAGTTTCGTCAAAATGCCCAATGTTGTCATACAGCCCAGTATTAGTCACGCCGAAGCACAAGGTCACAACTCTCACTCCTGTCCTTTCGTAAGTATCACCAGACTAAAAAAGACAATATTATTACAATAAATTAATACTCGAACTATAAATACTATCTATAGATTTACTTTGTTTTAGCTAGTAAGCTAAAACAAAGTAAATCTAGATAGATTAATGAGTGAGGGCAATACTTGGAGTCTCAGAGCTTCAGGATTGAAAAGAATCGTAAAACAGCAGTTACTGATATAGCGGATAAGCAGCAGGTGGTGAAGGGTCCTAGCCCATATGGCCGATTAGTCTGTAAGGAGACCACGGCCTGGTAGAAGGGCAATATAGTGTCCACCCACAAAGTAGAATCTAGTCTAGTAAAAGTCGATTACAGACTAAAAATATATATATATATATATATTGTAAATTTTCAAGTAATTATAACTTTCAAGTCTTAATACAACATATTTTGTCAATCTTTAGGACGTTTGTCAATTTTAAAAAAGTTAAAAAAAAGATTTATTATTAGTAGTGAACGTATAAATGTTAGAAAATATAAACTATACTTACACTCAAACAATTATTGAATTGCAATACGGCACTTTTTGTTGCAAAATAAACTGGAAATATTTCCGAACTATGCAACGCCGCTATGGAGGAAATGTTGATTATCGTACCTCCTCGACCGCCTTCGTCCTTACGCATCAGTTTGTAGGCGTGCAATGAGCTGCTAATTAGAGCCAACTAAAAAAAAATTTGATTATTACTTATTAGATTTATTTGACGGGCCCGATGGCGCAGACTGCAGTGATCCTATCTTTTGTGCCAAAGATCGTGGGCTCGACCCTCACCCAAGACAAATATTTATTTGACGATATTTATGTCATTCTCATTATCATCATCACATCAACCATTGAAAGTCCACTATTGGACATAAGTCTTCCTAAGATAGGATCAAATTTGCCCATATTGTCGCGCTGGGCAAGCATGTTGGTAATCGCAGTGTTACTTTCGCAATGTAGTTGCTGCTGTCCATGCCTGCCTTGTGTATTTCAGCTACACAGATTTGAATGGATATACCAATACCTTATACAGGGGGAGGTAATTTTCTGCTCTGCCGATACCCCATATTGTTTGCTGATTATTAAACAATTTTATTGTGAAGTTTCGTAAAATGAAAGTTTTTTGGAAAATGTAACAAATATTTATTCATTGTAACACTCTATCCTGTTTAAAAAATAAAGAGCAGCCTCTTGTTACATTGGCTAAACTATATTTTCTAGAAAAACGATAACACGAATACTGATCATACTACTGACAAGATATAATATTAATTTGTATTTAACTAGCCGCCCGCCGTGATTTCGTACATAGTAAAATTGTATACCGTTGATCCCGTTACAAATAATATTAATAATAAATATATTAGATGTATTGGATACTTATTTATCCATCTGTCACAATCTTATATCTCTCTATACTCTTTGTCGTTTACACAAATAATTAGTAATAAATAAAAAAATCGGCTATAAATTAGGATATAAACCATCGTATTTCTCAAGTTGGAACAAATTGCACACAGTAAGCAATATTTGATTCTAAACGGTTCAGTACTCTGGAAGTTCATCCTGGACAAACATACGTAATTTTAACATTTATAGACACATATAAGAAAATTTTAACGAACCAGTTCAGACGGGTTTATAGGATAGAAATATACGAGTATACATAAAATATCCAATCATTTGTTGATCTATTGCTTGCACAGTTTTACGCTAGGAAGGCTTTCACATAATACTGATAACGGGCTTGTGAATATTGTCATTTTTTACGCAGAAGCCGTATATTTCAGGCATATTGACAGATAATACTACGATCAATATTTGCATATGTGTGCGTACCTATATGTTTTAAAGGTTTTATTTATCCGTGTAGTGTCAATTGCGGTTCTTCAAGTTAAATTACTGGGGTAAAGTTAAAGTGTTTTTTACATTATTATAACACAAATTATGCCGTGCCGTGCCATGAGGTACTGGCAGAGTAGAATAGTACCTCCCTCTGTACCAGGTGTTGTAAGAGGCGACTAAGGTACCAGAACCGACAGATGGCGATATATCCATCGGAGACAGTGGAGCTCAAATGCATAGGGATGGACAGCAGCATCCTCGTCGTAAAAGCTGTGCTCTATAATTGCCAACACGCTTGCCCAGCGCGGCAGTTATGGTTAAATTCCCCCTTTGTTAGGAAGTCTATGTCCAGCAGTGGACTTTCAATGGCTGTAATGATGTTGATGATGATGTACATAAATACATATTATCAATTTGTTATTGATTGTGGTTAACCGATACAGCTTTAATATATCTTTATAATTATCTTATTTTGACACCATAACGAATTTCAACCATACATTATAATATTATTAAGAATAATCATCACCAATTTTGTTATTCTTTGTTCAACGGTTTAATTGTAGATAATAAGTCGGTTAGAAACACGGAAAATATATAAAGAGAAACAGGGAAATAATAATAATACATAATACGAATTTGTATCTATTTACATCATCGGTCATCTATTTACTTTCGTAAATATCATCTAAAACGAAACAGACATATACAAAATTAGCCTATTATTTTTTAAATTATAATTCTAACCGATTGCTGCCTAACGAATGTTGTGTGTTACCAGGGACAGTTTTAGATCAGATCATTGGCAACCCCTGGTTCGTCGATACCATAACTAAAACTAAGTAATTTTTATTCTACCACAAAACCTCTTTAAGTTTAATCTAGTACCTAGGACATTTTATCTTTGAGTACTTTCTTCGGCAAAACAAATCTGTCCATAAGATTACATTGAAAATGCTGATTACATTTAAGACAATTTCTGGTAGGAAAATTCAACTTGCCTTTCGGCATGGGAAAGATGGGACCAAATCTGAGGCCGGGATTAAGTTTTCTAAAAAATATTATTTTACTTCATTTTTAATGAAAGGTATTATGATCAGGAGAACAAGATGCAGAAGGGAGATTTTACACATGCACTAGAAAACCTAACTGACGTTGTTATGTCTTATATGATTATCAAGAAAAAATATATTGTACAAGCAAGCAAAAAATTATTACTGTCAGTTCAGTTGTTTAAAAATTTATTCCTGATAAAAACACCATGGCACCATGTATTTATATTTAAAGATAAACTTTGACTCAATATATTATTTATATGCGTAAAGTATATACGCTTCAATTATTTAAATACGTCAAACATTACTGACGTCATAGATTTTTGAATGTGAAATTCCGAAATGTTTGTAAACGTTATGTAAGTATGCCTATGTACACCTAGAGCATGGCAAATGTAATACTTACAACATTAATTTCAATTTCCTTTCTGTAATTGGCATCGTTCAAATAGCCAGCATTGTTCACCACCACGTCGATGTAGCCCTGGTCCTTCGTCACTGCATTATAGGCACCAAGCAACTGTTCGTCGTTTGTGACATCGCACTTATAAAATTTCGCTTTATTTTTGCCATATTTTGAGTTCAACTCATTTTGTAACTCAATCCCGTTGTTTTCTGCTATATCTAATATTGCTACATGCTGGAAAAAAAATGGTATTAATATCTTTCAACTTTATTTACAGACCATTAGTTTAATAAGGTTTACTATCAGGTAGACCTCATAAAAAAGGTCGTCTGCATTGATAATTCACGATCACCTATTTCTACAGCCAAATAGCAGTATTCGCATTGCTGTGTTCCGGTCTGAGGCAGTGAATTTGCTGGGTAATGTGGCATAATATCCTCAAGTCACAATGTTGGCAACGTGTTAGTGATATCCTTGTGATATTACGAGTGCCTATAGGTTGCATTGACGCATACTATCACGCGGACTGTATGCTTGTTTTGTCAACCGGGTCTAATAAAAGAAAAATCTAGCCGTTAATTGCTATACTGAGCAAGCTTGGTAGTAATCATAGAGCGTAGCTTTGTGACAGGGTTGCTGCTGTGCATTTGAGCTACGCTTTCTCGGATAGCTTGACCGGGACCGATGGCGATCAACCAAGGGCGCGTCTAAGGAATTAACTTGGATTAAATGATCCCGGCCGCATTAGTACGGTCTAGTATCGCTAAAGGAGCAGGGCCTACAAGCGTTCGCCGGCGAACACAGTGTAGGGTGCTATTAAGAGAGCGATAGAGGGAATAGAAGTTTTATGTTATCGGGCGGGCTTTGGTAGTGTGAGCCACAATCAAGGGCAAACATCTCGATTAACAAGATGGGATCACTACCATCTGCGTCATTGGCCACGTACTACCAGGATAGTACTATATAAATATTGCAATCAGTAGTTAGATAATAGATTTATCTAAATATCATATATGATTTATACATGTATATCCTTTGGTTGATGTGAGAATAAACAATTAAAGGTCTTCTTTAATTGTTTGCTTAAGTTGTAATATGTTAAGTCGAAAATAGAAGCAATGTTAATAGCGCAAATATTAAGCAACATTTAACGAGTTTCAAGATTTGTCTGTAGTATCGGGGTCATTGCGTAATTCTACTGTATCCATATATAAACAGAAGATAACATATTTGATGTTTATGAATTTCATTAACCTACATACCACATACAACTTCGATTTAACTTTACAGCATTAAAATATAGTATTTTCATTCATTTTCAGGTTAGCTAGCGTTTTTTCCGTTTAGTCATAAATATAATAATCCATATCTATTAACATCATAAAAATACTCGAATAAAACAGTATTGTGAGTAACGCAATCTCAATCGATTTTTTATTATTATATTTTAATTAATTAATCAAGAGTACCTGAACAGAGTTATTACCTACTGAGTATGTAATAGCTATGGATTATACCTATTACACCTAAAACCTAAATTATAAGGGTTAGATACTTGAAGTTTTGCTCAGGAGTTCCTTTCATAACGTAGCACAAAGAAAGGATATGTGAAAAACTTACCCCTTAGGGGATAAATGGGGGTGCAAAGTTAGAATGAAGCATTGCTGTCCTCGTATTTATTTAAATGAAGTTCAGTATAAGGGTTTTTCATTGTAAGTCATGAAACACGTTTATTTTTTTTTCCAAAATCATACGTTATGAGGTTAAAGGGGGGTGCAAAATTAGTATGAAAGTTCTCTTATCTTCAAAGTTATTTCAATGAAATATTATATTTATAACTACACTACACTAAGTAACTATAGATATATATATATATATATATATATATAGATAGCCAGATTATTTAGATTTTTCATTTAATATTTGAATATTGAAAAATTAACAATAGTGTAGCTAAAATATGAAACGCTAAAAAATATCTAGGGAAGGGAAGACGCAATTTAATCGCATATAGGGAGATGAAACCCATATCTCTTAATTTCAACTGCACGTTAATAAACTGACTTCATAAGTTTTATGCAAAGAAAATGCTAAATTAGGCTTATATTAAATATAAAATCGCATCTTAATTCCGAGACAAGTTCTTTTTCCGGTAAATATTATCAACATATCATAAACAAATCATATTCGGCTACCTCTAGCAATTTAAAAAAATAAAGCTTTGTTAAAATCTTTTTTTCGATTCTTCATATTAATAAAAACTACTGAATATTCAAATATTGAGCTGACTATATAAATACGTAGATACTTTACAACCTTTTACATACCTTAGCTCCTTGTTCTACCAAAATCTTAGTGGTACCAGCTCCAATACCACTAGCGGCGCCGGTCACAAAAAACACTTTGTTCTTTACTTCAAATACCATTCTGACTCCGCTACCAAGTGAAGAATGACGAGAATCGTATCCGGCCAGACATTTTATGAAACTCGCTTCGTCCTATGAGAAGGTCGATTGTCGATTGTAAATGTTCCACGAGGTTCCATGTTCTGTTGATTGAGTATATTTTTACAATAGTAAACTTTGGAAGGAAGTATTTACCTTTTGAAAATATTTTTCCGGACTTCATTTACTTATTTCATTTATTTAATTAATTATTTTCTTCTTAAATAGGTACCTATTTTGTTGTTGTTTGTTTTGGTTGGGGTAAAAGTTTGTTTTTAAATTGTTTTTTTACATTTATAAAAAAAATATTTACATCTTTTTATTTTTTTGTTGTTTTAAGGTTTTTTTGTGTATTTTGTTGTTTTAAGGTTTTTTTTTGTTAAAGTTTTTTGTTTTCTTTTGTTAAAGTTCTTTGTTTTATGTGTTTGATCAAATTATCGTAATATTTACATTTTACTTTAAGGCTTCACTGTAAACTATGTTTGCAGTGGTATTTGTAAGTTCTAACAAAACATATTGATTTTTAGGAGATCCTACTCGAGAAAGGGCAACATATAACTGCCCATGAGAAAAGCACTCTTTTCTTATGTTGACGCCAACAATCGAAAAAGTTTATCCCTGTGATTTATTTATCGTAAGGGCAAACGATGTCTTCACAGGAAACTGTAACCTTTTAAAGGATATAGGTAAATCCGTCGGAATCATCGGTATGTGAGCGAGCTGTCCGGGCGCGGGCCCAGTGATGATTTTTGCTACAACCACATTGTCTCGTAATTCCCTTATCAAAAGTCTTGTGCCATTGCACATATTGGGAGGGCTTAAATTTCTCAAAAGCATGATAGGAGTACCTCCTTTTAATTTTAGTTCGTGGGGTGGCAAGCCGGCAGGGTTGAGGGAATTTAAAAATTCTTGTAGGTAGTGTACTGCATCTTCGATGTTGCACTCAGTGTCACTAGATTTGTAACATTTGAAATCACCTAGTACTTTTTCCATAATCATTCTGTTTATATCATTTACGGAGTCGTTTCTTGGCGACACTATCGCCCTCAAACAGAGCCAATTGAAATTTCGTTCTGTGAGATTTTCAATGTCGGAATAGATTGTGTCTATAAGAACATCTAGAGTCTAGATTCTAGACTGTTAACAGTTTGAGCCAATTTATTGTCCAACAATACTTGGGAGCTATTTGCAACTGGTGATGGTAGTTTTCCATCTCCAAGTTGAACCATTTTTTGTGAGAAATTTCCATTGTTGTCGTTACTTAAATTTGCACTCATATTCGTGCGCAAATTTAGAGTTTTAATTGATTGCCACAAAGGTGATGATTTGAGGCACGATTTAATAACGTCGGCGCGTGTACCTTTAGTTATAACTGGTAGTGTTTGGTGAAAGTCTCCAGCCAACACAAAAGTTACGCCTCCCATCACATTGCCTGAGTTCCTGAGGTCTTTTGAAGTGCGGTTCACAGCTTCCACGTGAGCTCTATGGCTCATGGTACACTCATCCCAAATAATCAGTGAAGTGTCCTGTAAAAGCTTCCCAATTGGACCATTTTTGCGGATTGAGCATACCGATTGTTGTTCTAACGACACAGACAATGGTAATTTAAAGGTCGAGTGAGAAGTCTTCCCACCATTTAATAGAGTTGAAGCAATGCCAGAAGACGCGACCGCCAGTGCTTTTCTTCCAGATTGTCGTACTTTGGCTAATATTCAATTGGCAAGAAATGTTTTACCTGTTCCGTCAGGCGCGTCCAAAAAAAATAGGCTACCTTTGTTATTGGTCACACTTTCAATTATAGCATCGAACGCAATTTTTTGATCTGCTACCAACTTGGGTACATTTGAGTTGACATATACTGATAACTCGTTAACATCGTATGTAGAGCTCGGTATGGCATTAACTACATTTTGTAGGAGGCGATTCGGAGAGGGTAACCCAAAGTCTACCAAATTTTTATCGTTCAGTTCTAAGTTTATTTTCGATCTGTATCAAGCCTTCGTTATAGACATCAAAATCTTGTGGACCTCTTTGTTGGGCTATGTGTCTGATATCTTGACACAAATCGTTTTTAAAAGTGTCTCATAATTTGAGAGGTTCCGAGGGGGAACAAAATAATATATGTAATCACCACAAACAATTTTCTCAGCTTAAGCGGACATTGGGATATTGAAGCTTCTCTCAAAGTTATTTCCCATTGGTTATCATACTTAAATAGTCTATAAAATGTATAAGATCGGTTACGTGACAGGTCTGCTGCGTAGGGTGCCGACCGCGTGAATGAGCCGCGCGGCTACCTGTCTCACTGATCTGACCTCCCCTCCCCCGCACTGCTGCGTTGCCCGGCTGGCTAGTCACTTCACGCCGGCCGCCGGCCCGCGCCTTTTTTATGTACTAGGGGTGATCCAAAAGTAATGATAATGAATATTAAAAAACATGATTATACCAAATTTTTTAATTTATTTTTCTACATAGTCTCCTAACAAGTTAATGCATTTAGTCCATCTTTTTTCTAAACCTAAAATTCCCTTTAAAAAAATATTTTTCTTGACTCTCCAAAAAAGCCTCTACAGCGGACATCACTTCGCTATCGTCTTCAAATTTCTTGCCTCGGAGGTGTTCCTTGAGCCGAGGAAAGAGATAGAAGTCGCTGGGAGCTAGATCTGGCGAATAGGGAGGGTGTTCGACCAATTCAAATCCCATTTCTTGAATGGCAGCTATCGCAACTGCAGCTTTGTGAGCCGGTGCATTGTCTTGATGAAACAGCACTCCAGCGCGCAGCTTGCCGCGTCTTTTTTCCTCGATGGCCTCCCGCAATCTTTTTATTTGGTCTGCATAGTAAGAGCCTTGCCAGATGGCTTGACTTGACACTTCTTCTTGATGAATCTTCTTCTTGATGATTCTTGACACTTCTTCTTCTTCAAAGACGAAAGAGGTAGTAAGAGGTGTCAATAAGATCGATAGAATTTTTTTTTAAATATACATAATATAAATAGATTATATTTAAGGGAAATATAATTACATCTTTTAGCCATCACAAGATCTTCTTGACACTTCAGCCATCACTTCACTTGACAGAGCCATCTACAATTAATTACATCAAATGCCAAACCAAATTCAGGGAGCGATGCCTGGTGATAAGATAAGAGAAGATTTGCAAATCATCTACATAGAGGTGGTAGGACGAGGAAAGATTTTTCGTGATAGAGTTAATAAATACTGCGAAGAGTAAAGGAGATAAAACGCCACCCTGTGGCACACCTGCAGACGTAGTACACCAAGTAGATGATACATTCTCAATGCATATACGCTGTCGGTGACATAACAGGTAACTATGAAACTAGTCGTTAACTGATGGAGATATGTTAAAAGTGCGCAGTATGCCGAGCAGAATGTCAAAATCAACAGCGTTAAAGGCATTGCTTAAATCTAGCAATGCCAGAACCGTGAGACTTCCGACCTCTTTGCCTGACCTAATATCATCCGTAATATTAATAACGGCAGTGGTAGTACTATGGCCTGGTCGAAAACCAGACTGTAGGGGATTCAGGAGTTTATTTTTGTATAAGAAAGGACTAAGTTGATTATAGACAAGGCGTTCAAGGAATTTGGAGAGGAACGGTAGGATAGAATAGGTCTATAATCAGAAGGCGTAATTGCATTTGTCTTTTTAGGGAGAGGAATTATATGGACTTCTTTCCAAGCAGATGGAAAGGCACCACTGGTAAAAGAAAAATTAAGGATATGACAAATTATAGGAAGGATTTGATCCAGGATGGGTAGAATCATATTACGGGTGATACAGTAACTTTCAAGTGCATTGGAAGTAATAGACATAATGCACCTCTTCACATCACAAACAGTAAACCGACTAAAGACAAATTCGTTGCAGTCAGAGGTCGCAAGAGTTGAAAGATAACGCTACGTATTTAATTTAGTTGTCCTATTCAAATGGGACGAATCGATAAATAGATCGATCGATTTATTTGCTTTTTAATATTGGAATAAATTATAAAAATTACAAAACACCTAAATATCCTCGATATTTACAAAAAAGCGCCTCTCAGGCGCATTTTTATCTTTTCAGTATGTAGGTACTATAAAATAACGTTATCTTACTAGTGTTAAAAATTAAATATTAATAGAAAATAGAGATATTCGAAAATTTTAAATAAAGTAGGTACATACTCATATATTATTATTATTATTATCAATAATATTTGAGTGTGTAATTTATTCCAAAATCCACTTTAGACAAGGTGAGACATAACATGGGCAAAATGTGTTTATTACCTAAGTATTCTAAACATTCTTATTTGCAGGATAAATAGATGTTACCTGTTTATCCATAAATTAAATATATATTTTATTACCAACAAAAAGTGATAACTTATGGCAGCGAAACGCGGTCTCTAAGTTTTGGCCTTATAAGCCAACTGAAAATAGCTCAACGAGCTATTGAGAGAGCAATGCTCGAAGTCTCTCTGCACGATCGAATCAGGAATGAGGAGATTCGTAACAAAACGAAAGTTACTGATATTACTCGGTGGATTAGTAAGTTGAAGTGGCAGTGGGCAGGGTATTCGGTACATAAAACCGATGGCCGATGGTGTTGACGATCTGACTAAAACCGTAGAATCGCCTATGGAGGCCTATGTGCAGCAGTGGACGTCTTATGGCTAATATGATAATGATTATATACACATATGTGTGTATATATATATATAAAACGTTATGTATATATATAGCGTTATGTATATATATAAAACGTTAGATTAGACCTATATACAGACATTTCTTAGAGTTTTAAATTTATTTATATCTTCTATCAATTATCTTCAGCAGAATGTTTTGTTTCTTAACTTTGTCTTTTAATCATTATTTAATCATTATAAATCTTTAAAAAAAATTAATTATGCAGATAAATAAAGCTGTATTGACGCCAATATTGCATATTTATAAATAATAATTACTAAATATTCGGATTTGAAAAGAGTGAATAAATTATTATATATTGAAATAACGTTATAGTTTCAATTGATATATCAGTTTGTTAATTTAATATTAAATAATGTTTACTAATTTGCAACACTATTGTACGTGAATTGAAATGGCAATGCGAAACGTCCAATTTGACAGCTACTTATTTTAAATTTATACTCTGTGCAGCGTGGCTTTCGCTTGCCGACATTTCACTTTTCAGTCAGATTGAAGTGTACATTTATAGAGGCAGTCTAGCTATCGAGTAAAGCTTCCGTCATCATCTAAAACCATTGTATTACTTTCAAACAAGGAACGTTCAGTGTTTGCAGTGCTTTAAAAAAGAGAGTGACTCGCGTGATAGTATATCACCGAATACATTCGAAATCTAATTTTTATTTATCGGCGGTGTTAGTGTTTCGCTGCAAAATGAATCCATACCAGCAAGTGAGTTTCTTTATAATTATGTATAAGTACCGTAAATCTGGTAAATGGCTGCACATACAATGTTTTGTTTATCACAATTTAAAAATACATATACCTACATTATGCATTGACATAAATTTTCATTTCGTAGGGCCAACCGGGATACCCACGACAGCAGTACTTTCACAATGTTGGATTTAACAACGCCGCACCACAGTCTTTCGGCAACCCAATGCCTATGCCTGGCCTTCTCTCTATGGGTTATCCATCTCCACAGCCTAATTATCCAGGGTATCCTCAAATTAGTCCAGGCTATCCGACACAGCCTAGCTCAGGCTATCCTCCTCAGCCCAGCTCAGAGTATCCTGGTCAATCATACCCTGCCAATCAAGGTTACCCTAACTCTGCTCAAAGTTATCCGTCCCAAAGTTATCCTTCAGCTCATGCGGGATATCCTCATGGCGGTGCAGGAGTAGCCCCAACTGACCAGGGCTACCCACAGCAGAATCAATATCAAGGCTATCCCCAAAGTCAGCCCTATGCTCAAAGTCAGGCTTACAGTGTCTCCACTAGTAATGCACCCACCAGACCAAAGGTATGTTCAAACACTTTCACTATATTTATTTAGTTAATATTTGTCAGCCTTCATACAAAACATAATGAATGTCTGGTTAAAATGCCTCATATAGTCCTATGAATGTTACGAATTAAATATAACAACAATGGTTTAGCACTGTAATGAAGATTAAATCAGATCCAGTTGAAAGTTCATTTGTTAGATAGGTACATTTTTTATTAACCCACATATATTTTTATTGTGATAAGCGAAACATTGTAACATGTTATTCATTTATTTTGTTACTTTGAGAGGTTTTATGCATTTAAAATACTTAATATTTTAGATGATTTTTACTAGAAAAACTTGTCTAAAACTGAAAACTATGTCTCTGTCAGGTGGGACTCAAACCCGCATCTATCACATACCAGGCCTGCATTGCAGTTGTGCTACTGAGACCTTAGTAGACATGTTGAATGTTTTGCAGTCTCTTTTTTTACTCAGATATTAGTGCCATTTCTTCAATGTCATAGGTTAAACTTTTACAAATTTGAAGCTATCAATAAAGAAAAAATAGATACTTATTATGTTGAGAAGTTTTCTAGGTGATATTTACTAGACCTTCTAATCTAAAATCCTCCTATAAATCAGGACTCAACCCGCATGTTTTACCTACTTGGGTATTTATTAGTAATTTTACATTTGTAAAAAGTACTTTTACTTGACTTTCACTGCACTTGTTTTGGATTAGTAAATTAACCATTAATTAATTAGCAAAACAGCATCATTTTGCAGATAATTGCATTGCAAAGTATTTCATTGATATGTATGTTGATAACTATGGTTTATTTAATTGTGTGTTATTTCAACCATATGACATTACTATTAAACTTGATTCAAACATACAGTATTATAAAATGAGAAGATAATTTTTGTTTCTAAATAGTAAATCAAAAATCACCCATTGAGAGCTTTACTAGTAGTAATTAACACTATATGCTTTTGTCTGTTTGTTACTTTTCACGATAAATTAACTGAAATTTGATATGAGGAAGGCTTGAACTGTATAAAAGAATATCTTATACTATCCTCCTGATACTAGACAAAGGTATTATAGAAGTTCCCTGTATATAACCCATCAGATGGGTATTTTTTGTGACACTTTTTAACTTGGCCGCAGATAAGCACACTTAGTCTTAAAGAAAAGAAGCATGTTGTTTATTAATTACCTAGATTTCAAGTTATTTGCATCTTGCAGCAACTTACAACAATATAATTTCAAATGTAAATGTCTTGTCATAAAAAGTATAGTAGAATTACTAACTAGACATAAATAAGTGTTCATTTATAAATTTAAAATATTAAAGTGTTCTCTAAAAGTAGTAATTCATTATATCTCTTCAGACAATTGTACAAAATAAAGGTCTTTAGCTCTATTTGGAATGGGCTTGATACCCACCCAGGACACATATATTTTAATGTATGAGACATTATGTGAATTTATTTATTTATTTTGTATTGTGTTATTAATGACTTGTCATGTTTTATCTCAATTTAAACATGAATGAAGTGCCTACTGTTAAGTACTTCATTGTAATTTCTACTTTAATCGTCCTTTCTCTCTGTAGTGGTTATTGAAGTGAATGGTTGAATTGTGACTTTATTTTTGATATCGTGAGGATTTTGTCAGATCCTCAAAATAGTACTTACCTACTATTTTCCACTAATTTTTCAAACAGTTAGATCTCTTTATCCTTTAAATCAAAAGAAACTTAAATGTTCTCTCGATCACAAAATATGTAGACATATGCACTGAAATGCACATATTTGCAAAAGTCAAAGAACATCAAAATTCCGTCAAAATGGGTGATGACGTTTCAGAGCAAAAGACGGGACCGATTTTCATGGCAATTAGTTTGTTGATAGCTGTAACAAGCAAACAGTAGTTTTATGTAAGACCCTTATAAAGTTTCATACTAATTTGTGAAAGGCTGCTAATTTGGTATTACAAGCATATTAATGCAACGGTACTAAGTTGCCTTTTCCGTAAAAATACGGGAATTAAATATAGCTTATGTTATTAACTGATAATGTAACTTTTTATTAGTGAAAACTTTTTTGAAATCGGTCCAGTAGTTTTTGTGTTTATTTGGTACAAACTAACAAAAATACAAGTCCCGTTTATATATTTCCATTTTAGGTAGGGATCCCTAATATTTTGTAAACAAATAAAACCGACGTTAATCCAAAAGAATGTGGTTTTTTATTAGTGAAAACATTTACAAAATCTGTTAAGTAGATTTTTAGCTCCTACGTTACAAAAAAACAAATCATTTTTCTATATAATCTTCTTCAATTCAATCAATGTTTTCTTACTGTGTAAAGTGAACATGAGTATAGTTAAGACAGGCCAACGTCCGTCGGGTTAGCTTGTATTAGTATAGATGATAGATAGCTGCTACCAGGGTCGGACTGGGCCGGCAGGGCCCGGGTGGCTGATCATAATCCCGGGGCCCGAGAACTAGATCATGATGATGGGATACTAAAGAAAAATACTGACACACACAAATTGAGATAAACAAACTATAAAAAAAATATTTACAATACTAAAAATAAAGTAAAATAATACGTAGGTATTTATTTAAAACAAATAATATATAAATCTAGCCAATCAGCATTTTTTTAAAAGAGGAGAACTTTCAGCTAAGCAGTTAATGACTCGATCGTAAAAGCTGCTGTTTTCGTCATCCTTGATTAGATCCGATTCTGTATTTAATATAATCAACGAATCCAACAGTTCTTGCCCCAGTAGAGAACGAAGTCTCGTTTTAATGCGCTTCAATGCTGAAAATCGTCTCTCACAAGTCCTTGCGTGCATGAAATTGTGAGAATTAAATAGGTTACGTTTCTTAATTGTTATTTATAAATGTTGCAGTTCCGAATTCATCGAGTTTTTAATCTCTATCGCCTCAGCGTATGCTTGGCGCCCTGCTAGTTAGCTAGATTTAGAAAATCGCGTAAATTGCGAATTTTACGCCTTTTTTCCGCGACCTTACCTCAGCAAAAATGTTGCAGTCCTTCGAAATCATGGCCGATTCCTGTAGGGTTTCTTGGTTTAGTTTTTTTAATAAACCGCGGAATAAACACTATTATTATTAATAATAACCAATAATAATAACTACATTTATTAGTACACACGGCATCACATCAACCTACTCAAATCTGTCAAAATATCCCACTTGATTTTAAATTTTATGGTACCAAGATATGGTTGAAATTTGATTGCAGAAATTTGACAGATCAGGGTAACTTGATGTGATGCCGTGTGTACGTAAAGGAATGCGAAATAAAACTCCCATCATTATCCGGCAATTATAGCCCATTGAAATGTTACAATTTACGACCGCGTATTGCATTTATTAGAGGACGCAATTTTATTTTTGGGACATGTGTGGGGGTCAATAGAAGCTTAACCTCAAGTGTTTGTAGGGTCGCCAACCTTGTCCGCCGGTCGCAAAACACTTTTTTCACGATATCTCGGAAACTATGCGTCTTAAAAAAAAATCGTTAAGTCATAATTTATAGCAAATTGTTTTGCCTATAAATATGTTTATATAACTTATTCCCCTAAATTAAAAATTAAAGAAGTTATAAGCAAAAAGGATTTTTTTTATTTTTTGCTTATAACTTCTGTTGCAGAAGTTATAAGCAAAAAATAAAAAAAATCTGCAGCAACCGTAGCACACAGGGCCCTCGCAGCGTGCCCTTCTATGTATAACTTTTTTCTCTAAATTAAAAATTAAAGAAGTTATAACCAAAAAGGATGTTTTTATTTTTTGTTTATAACTTCTGTTGCAGAAGTTATAAGCAAAAAATAAAAAATCTGCAGCAACCGTAGCACAGGGAGCCCTTGCAGCGTGCCCTTTTATATGTAACTTTTTCCCTAAATTAAAAATTAAAGAACTTATAAGCAAAAAGGATTTTTTTTTGCTTATAACTTCTGTTGCAGAAGTTATAAGAAAAAAATTAAAAATCTGCTGCAACCGTAGCACATGGGGCACGCTGCGCGGGCCCCATGTGCTGCGTTTGCCGCATGCCCCGCAACCCAGGCCCGGGGGGGGGGGCCGCGCAGGCTGGGGCCCGGCTGGCAAATGCCACCTCGACTGTATGGCCAGTCCGACGCTGGCTGCTACTAACTAGGTAAATAATACACCGGTATATCTACACCAGTGCTTGCTCAGTAGCTATATGCACAGTGACGCTATTCAGGGAACAGTTTGAGGCAATTACATTATTATGGTCACTTCGCTTCGTACATCTGTCGCAGTAACCAACAATTCAGTCTTGGCATTGGTCCACTTTACAATGGATGTAGAGTGCTCGGGCAATACTTGTGTTTCTACCTGCATACCCCATCCTCAGTGATTATTTGGCATGACAAAACACATCACAGTGATGTGACTGATTGTTTCGCTAAGAAGATATATCACTTTTGGATTTGTGAGCGAATAATTAATATGTCCTCTGTAACATCGAATTCAAGTATGCGCAGTGCTTACAGAGCTACAATTGGACTACGGCGTGGGTTCAAATCGTTTCGTCATACGGTATTTATTCATTCGTTTTATATCCATTGACAGTATTGTTGTTGAGAATAACTCTGATACCCAAACTATAGTAAATGTTATAAAACTACTCTTTTAACGGATTTAAACGCCAACTCTTTACATTTTTTGTTCGACGTTTCGGTTACCTTCGGCAACCTTTCTCAGGATTGAGTTATTACGCGTAGCGAAGGCGTAAATGTTAGAAAATATTATTTAGTACATATACAAGATAGTATTATAAATTAATAACTATCAGATGGGAAGTAATGAACTGTTTTAGCAATATTTAACTATGTATGGTATGCAAGTTTTCATATCAACCTTAAGTTAAAATACTTCAAATTTTAATGGTTTTTAATACATAATTATCCTCTAACTTAAAAACCACCAAAGGAAAAATCATAGTATTCCAAAAAATCTTTGATAAAGTAATATAATGCATGGTCCCTAAAAACTAATAAATAATCGTTTATTTTGTAAAAAGGGATTAATCACACTATTGCAATATACGTTTGCAGGTCTGATAAATACACACTTAAAGATACACTGAACCGGCTTCAGTCCGCTTATATCGCGCCTGTTTGGAACTTTTCCGTTAACGAAAGTTTCGATAACGGTTAAGATATATCCTTTACGGTGTTAAAGCTACTCGCACGTCAAATCTTCCAAATTAACCTGTGAAAAAATCACAAACTTCAAAAATTTTACTATAGTATGTCAGCGTCAAAGACAACGGTATTATAATTAGTATTTTCCTTTCAGTTCAAACCCACTGTGGTGCCGGTAAATCCCTTCAATCCTCGCGAGGATGCGATCGTGCTACGGATGGCCATGAAAGGATTCGGCACCGATGAGAAGGCCATTATTCACGTGCTCACACGCCGAAGCAACGAGCAACGCTTGAGGATTGCGTTTGAATTCAAGACTTTATATGGCAAGGTGAGTAAATAATCTGTTTTTAAGTCATATATAAGCCTTGTATCAGAAAACTTGTCATCAGTATCAAATAAATGGTGACCCCCGAATAGAAACGTCACGATATTATCAGCCTTTTTTGGTTGTTTATTGTCCATGATTGCCGAAATCGGCCTGTCTAGAATATTAAAAAATATTTTTTAAATATCTATAACGGTGGAATGACGCGTACCAAAAAAAAAAAACAATTACCATGCATCCACGCGTATATGCAATATCCATGCTAAGTTACAGTTTTCTACAGTTCTCTAAGATAAACAGGCAGAATAATTAGATATGGCGAAGCCGTAAGGTTTTGTCTGATACGGAATCCTAAAAAAATATGTTAGTTTAATAAGGTCAGTCCGGAAGACATTGAACTATCTGGGTAACTTTGAACTCTCCTTTTTATAGAATATTTGCTGTGCCCACGACTTGGAATAGTGGAATAGTTTTTTTGGGTACCATACCTCTTTACCTTAACTTATATTAACTATGACTAAATAAACATGATATTCAATGTCATGTTTATTTATATCGAATCAATGGCCTGAAAAATAAGTTTTAAGTTTCTAGCTCTAAAAATAGCGATACTTCCATACAATTTTTCATACCCCTTTTAAAAAGAAAAGTAAGTTGAAAGTAGGGATATATTTATATTATTTTATAAAAATTGGTTCGGATTCACCGTGAAAGCAGTTCTTGCAATCGATTACAACTTTAATCTTGGCTGAATACGTTTTATCATCATTATCATAACAGCCATTGAAAGTCCACTGTTGGACATAAGCCTCCTGGAGAAAGGCCGAATTTTTCCCTATATTATGGGAAAAATTGGCAGATTGTATTGGCAGTTTTGGCAGTATTGTATTGGCAGTATTGTATTGGCAGTATTGGCAGTCTTAGAGCGCAGCTTTGGCGATGGGGATACTGCTGTCCATCCCCGCCCTGTATACATTATATATTTTAGCTACAATATACCGTCATCTGTCGGTTCTGGTACCTTAGTCGCCTCTTACGACACCTGGTACAAGCGAGGTACTATTCTACTTTACCGGTACCGTACGGCTACGAGAAAGTTATTTTATAGTCTACGAGAAAGGATCACATACAAAATCAGTTTGAATATATATTTAAATATTATCTAAAGTTGATACTGTACCTTTTTACATCGCTTTCCAAGTGCATTATTGCACGTGGTACTTAGTATTCTTATAAAATAACATGGGCATGATAGCCTCATTAAAATTAAATGTATCACCATGAAACTTGTAACTTTATTAAAGTAAATTTCGCGGCGTGGATTCTACTGCTGCACATTTTCGCCCTGTTGTATTTGAGCTACTCTATTTCAGGTGGATAAAACGGTACCGGTACCTCAGTCTCTTACTACACCCGGTATATAGAGAGGTACTGTACTACTCTGCCGGTACCTATGCTGATATTTTAATCGATATACAAAATATCCTTTAAATCGATCGAAAGTCGTCAAATTAATCCGTTATCATTAATCAACATGTCTAATTGAAAACAATGTACATATATACGGTTCCACAGTTTTATATTTTTTATTAGCAAAGCAAATTAGTATAATAAATATTACAGTATTTTCCGGTTCAATTATTGACCGGATGCGATAACACATGGACAGTGAGTATATAATATAAAAAAATGTCCAATTGTATCGGTAATTGGAAAGCTACTTAAACCGATATAGTAAACTTCCAAAAGAGTTTCTTTAAATGCATATAGTATATAGCAAATAGCTAGTATATAGCAGCACTCCGCGATTTCACACGCGTAATTCCTTTTCCCTAGAAAGTAGAATGACTGCACATACATATAGAGCGGAAGTAGAAGAGTTATTAAAGACGGGACAGGTTAAGTACCATGAATAAACAAGCGTGTATTGAAAGACTTATGCGAGTAAGGGAAGCGTGTGAGGTAGCCAAGATCGTAACAAGTGGAGATCCATAGTCTATGCCTACTCCGATGGGATATAGACGTGATGTGTGTATGTATGTGGGGTTATAACATAACTTATGTTATTTGTTGATAATTAAACTTTCTATTAGTGAAAGAGCTATTGAAATCGGTCTAGTGGTTTTTGAGTTTATTTGTTACAAACGTACAAAAATATTTTTCGTGAGGTAGAGTAGAAGTCCACTGCTGGACATAGGCCTCCCCAAGAAAGGGGGAATTTTTCCCATGATTGCCGGGCTGGGCAATCGTATTGGCAATCGTAGAGCTCAGATTTCACGACGGGGATGTTTCATCATCCCCGCACATCCCCGCCCTCTGCATTTGAGCTACATTATTTCGGATGTATATACCCCAATCTGTCGGTTTTGGTACCTTAGTCGCCTGTTACGATAACTGATAGAGGGGAGGTACTATTCTACTCTGTCGGTACCTCACGGCTTACATACATACAAATCTTTCCACTTAATAGTGAAGATAAGTAGGTGTAGTGTGTGTCTTATGTGTTGGTGTCTGTTTTCTTTGAAATTCATATTTTAAAGAAAACAGATGCCAACACATAAGTAAACAGAGACCGTTCCGTGTCTGTGTACTTAAGGTACTTTTTCAGATAAAGTACAAAGGAACAAACAAGATAATGAACCAATGTTGACGCCGTCTATCATTAGGTCATTAATTCCATATACTGTTGCAGTATTCTTTTATTAATGTTTCATCATTTTTTAATGATTCATTTAATGTTAATGAAGTTTTTCTATCAAGGACTGTTAGTAGCATTAACATGAAATATGTTAAAAGTTACACTGAATTAATAACCCTTAGATACACTTAATTAACGTATTAAATACAGTGGTGATTATTGTGATTGAAAAATTATGTAGCTGTCACTTTTTATTCAAAACAACTTTTATTCAAATCTCAATGTTTTTAAAAGACATCACAGTTGAGGAAAATATAGTACCCTCATATCCATAATCATCACCACATCAGCCGTTAAACATTGACTGCTAGACATAGGCCTTCATAAGAATGGGTGAATTATGCCCGTAATTGCCTTGCTACAGGGAGGAACTATTCCTTCATATTATCTATTTAACTGAATATCTCATACGCGTACGTGTTTTTTTAAAGTTATTTTACCGTCTTGTCTTTATGACAAGCATGCACATATATCTATGCCAAAATACAGTTTTCAAGTAGAGTTGTTGGCCTTAAGCCTCCCCAAGAAAGAGGAAATTTTGCCCATAATTGAGGCGCTGGCAGCAATCGCAGAGCGCATCTTCGCGACGGGGATGCTGCTGTCCATCCCCGCCCTTTGCATTTACACCGTTACGGATGGATACACCGACATCTGTCTGTTCTAGTACCTTAGTCGCCTCTTACGTTACTGGTACAAGGAGTGGCACTTTTCTGCTCTGCCAGTACCACTCAGCAATATTTAATTGATTAGTGATTATTGATATATTACGTTTTTAAACGAATTTTAAATGTGAAATGCAGATTAATCGGAAAGGCCCTGGACCACGGCAAAATATTTTTTGTCTATTTTTGTATTTATTTACATTAGCAATCCGAAAAACAACATTTCTAAAATCTGTTACAACGTGTCTGATTTAGACTCCGGTATTGGTTTTATCGGATATTGTTTCGTATATCCAGTTACGGTATTTTCGTTCCATTTATGTTCCGAAGACAGATACTGTACTGTATACTGTAGTATACTGTAAACATACTAGTTTTGCACAAACTATCCTATTGCTAACTATCTATGTCTAGAGTTACCTTGAATAGCGTATCGATTTGGTAGATAGCTCTATATTAAAATTATAGATGTGTGGTACCACGAATGTCATGTCTTTTTATGGATCCCCCAGGCGAGTTAGTTTAACCTTAATTAAATGGAGAAGTGTCAGCTTAGGGCGAGTCCCTGAAAAAAAATAGTAACTTGGCTGTTCTGTATGAGACCTGCACTTTTAATACCAGTTTCTGGAAAGAGGAATTTCCAATTGCTTATTTACTATATTAAATCGAATTATTAGATCAATCGACAAAATTAGACTTAAATATAGGTGTAATTAAATAAAATAATACTTACATTAACCGTAAAAGTAATAATAAAATGTATCATTATACTATCGACGCTTCGGTTACCTTGCAGCAATTGTTTTTCCCTAGTATCTGTTGGATTTTGGAATATTATTATTATATACATCAATCAAATATCAAGTCCGAATGATGTATTGTCACAAAACTACACAGTTACGGGTTACCATATAAAAACGTTTACCAAACTTGACTGTGTTAGTAGGGCATGCAAGTGCATGCTTGGAATCGTATCGTGTATCGTTTGCTGTGTACAAACCCCTCCTATACGAGTCGACGATAATCGCCGGTAAACAAGGTCAAGCGTCTGCCCTTTGCAACTTAGTTGAAAACATTCATACGTGTGACACATTCTATAATACCTTCTATTTGACGTAAAGTGTGTTCGTATTGACTTTTGAAGACTCGTCGCGTCTAGTGTTGCCCAAATTCAGTCTTGGTCTTGTTCTTGCGTTTTTGCAAGACCAAGACCAAGAACAAGACCGCGTATTTTTAGCAAGACCAAGACCAAGACTGACCGTGCAAGACTTGAGCAAGAACAAGACATAGCCTGCAAGACTCTTGTGTCTTGCAGCTAGGACTTAGCGCTATTTCACGGAGTAGTTAGGTGTAACAGTTCGGTGTATAGGTACGCTTAGGAATTCTATGAGACGCAAAAAACTGTATCAAAGAATATAAAAAATCCATTAAAATCAAACTGAGTGCATGCATAGTGTGTTTTAATCATCGGCACTTTGAAAATGCGGCATCAAAGGTTTTGTACTTACTTCTCAAAGAAATTTGCCGCTTTTCTGAAGTACATGGTTATGATACACGCGCCGGCGGCTTCTTTTGAAATCATATACAACAATCATTGCCGCCGCGCCGAAATCACAACATTTGACACTTATTTTATGGCCGCCACAGGGCGTAGGTATACTCATGCAAAATAATTTCGAATTTTAAGAGTACCTACAGGTGTTCCAAAGAATAAAGTTTCAGAGTGCTAAGAATGAAAATGAATACATTATAATGATCACGCAAGTAGTATTATGATTACGATAAAATGGTAATGACAGGTAAGTAGATGTCATAATAATTTATTCTAGTAAGTATATATTATAACATTGATTATATGGTTTTAAACTAATTACTTATAAGATATTAATTATGAGATATTAATTATAAGATATTAATTATAAGATAATAATTATAAGATATTAATTATAAGATATTATTATTAAGAAACAGTTATTATTAAGAAACAGTTACTTCCATGAAAAACGACATATAGGTCAGTCGATTTTTCTAATTTTTTAAAATCTTCAGTAATTTATTAATCTGCTTGATCTTTACTATGGCTATGTTAATTCAAGCTTATAATGTTCCAATTCTAATACGTTTTTCTAAGATTTAAAATAAACTTTAATAAATAGTAATAGACTAATAGGTAATTGCAAGACTTGCAAGACCAAGACCAAGACTGGGAGCGCAAGACCAAGACCAAGACTGGCTAAGTCTCGTCTTGTTCTTGCATTTGGGCAACACTAGTCGCGTCCAATATAGGAAACTGGTTTATCCATTAAGTATTAATAAATTTTAGTCTCCGTTTCGATTCACTTATATAAAACTAAGTTTTTACAAGAACTTCAATAATTTCATATTTATAAAAGAATATGTCT
>JACJUM010003085.1:4504555-4701141 GCA_020976665.1 Heortia vitessoides | reverse complement strand
ATATGTCTATGCAGCAGTTCACATCCTACAGCTGAATTGATGATGAAGTTTCTAATTGTAAAAATTAATAAATTAGTCTTTGTATTGGTTAAAACATACAGATAAACAGATAGAAAGTAACCAATTAAAATTTAAATGGGGTTTATTCTGTACTGTCAATATATTTTATAATAATTAATTTATGCCTTTGTCCCCGACAGGATCTTGTGTCGGACCTCAAGAGTGAGACCAGCGGGAAGTTCGAGGACCTTCTAGTGGCGTTGATGACCCCCCTGCCCCAGTTCTACGCTAAGGAACTCCATGACGCCATCTCAGGGATCGGCACCGACGAAGATGTCCTCATCGAAGTCATGTGCACCATGTTCAACCATGAAATCAAGGTCATCAAGCAAGCTTACACTGCCAGTAAGTACTTAGTGTGCATCATTAGATATAGTGGTTTGGATAGTCTTGAAGCTTAGCTCCACATTTTAAATTATCTAGCAGTACTAGCAGTGCCCCGCGGTTTCGCCTATGTAGCTCCCGTTTTCGTAAGAATACGGGGATTATATATGGCTTACATTATTTTCTGATAAGAAGAAGAAAAAGAAAGACATTTTTGACATCCATTCGGTAGTTTTTGAGTTAATTACAAACGTATAAAAATACGTATACATTATTTATTTTTTATCTAAATATATAGATAGCCGTTGTCCTGTCCCAACCTATATATGTTTATAAAGAAAAGTATATTTGGACTATGACTTTAGATGTAAACTATCCTATCTCTCAATTTGTACCAAACTGTACGAGTACACAGTAAGCGTTAAATTAATTAAAATCAGTTCAGTGTTTTAGAAGTTCAAGTTAACACGATTATTTTAAAGCTAGATGTCTTTACAACTACGAAAACTATTTATTTCAAATAAATAATATATTACCTACTTTTCGATTTTGCGGGGGTACTCCTTGACACTACGAATATGTGTATAAAAACTCTCAACTCTCAATTCTTGGCAGAACTGTAATGCACATGTTTTCTTTTGTAACACACAGCAACAGATCAACCTAGCCGAATCTGTCAAATCTTTGCAATCGGCATTAATCTATAGAAGCGAGCCATTAAGTTTAACATTAATTGTACAATTTTAACAGATTTGATTCGGTTTTCGGTACTCCTTGGTCAACTTCTTGGTCGAGAACCTGTTTTCAATTTTGGTTTTTTGCGTTGTTTACAAATAAAATTTTTGCCGCTCGGGTACTCAAACTCGAACGTTTGTTTTTATTTGCCGTATTTAAATAATACGAAGACGCCACTGGCTGTAAAATTAGATCTTTTACACGACATATTTTGATAAATTAATTTATAATTGCATGCATGCATAATTTATACATCTTCGCTACTTCGGAATATGCACACGTATATGTGTGTATATATATATATGTGTTTGTATGATATTTATTCTATTATTATTTATTTTCAATATATTTCGATGTGTATTGTAAGATTCAACTCGAAATTATATCTATTTATAATCACTACTGCACTAGTTCTAAAACAAAGTCACTTTCCATTGTCTGTCTGTGTCTTAATGTATGTATGCTTAGATCTTAAAAGTATGCAACAGATTTTGATGTAGTATTTTTATAGATAATGATCCAATTTGAAGGTTTATATGCATAATTTACTAGAGAAACACTGATAATTTAAAGAGTTTTCCAATGTGACGTCGTAAATGAGCACGTGTTTTTGCAATAAAATTGCTAATGCTGGCTTAACCCGACGGGATAGATACAAATAATGTACTACTCCTTAAAAAAGTCTACTAAAAAATTGCCGCGTTTGCATATGTCTATCTCTTAGGGATTACCCACAATAACCATATTTTATCTTCAATGTCCTCGTGAGTAGCCGGGGCGGATCGCCAGTATATTATATAGCTGAACTGGAGTGTAACGCTGTGGGGCGTCGACTTGATACGTTACAATTGACCATCTCGTAAAGTCGAACGAAATATCTTCGTGCGTGGTAACGAGCCTACGTCATCGACAATTACGTTGATCGGTTCTGCTGTGTTTGGACAACTACTTGATTCACACTTTTATCATGTGAGCAAGGTTATTTCACGTTTCCATATCGGTTCAAAATATTTCTCACGTCTCTACTTGCGAAGTATCATTGTTCTGTTATAAGATTAGTGTGGCTTTCCCTATGTGATACCGGTTCAGTGTCGAGAGCATTGTCATGTTAGAAGGCCTTCGATAACAATATTCCAAATAATGCTTTTTAAAGCCGTTAAAAAATCATTAACAAATACAGAAATGTTTCGGTTCGTCGATTTGTGGGTTTCGTCACAGGTAAAGATATAAAATAATTTAAATTATTACATATTTAATAATATATTAGGTATGTAAGTATTTAAGAGAATTTTAGAAATGTACTTTGGAAGTCTCGTCCTAGTTGTAAACCAAATTATTTATTTAACTTATTTATTATTAGTTCTGTATCTTGCTGAAATGCAATATTACCTGAAAAATATTATTTTTGAAAGCACTAATAATAATAATTATAAATTCACACAAGATTTCATACGTTGAGCTGCCTTCGAAATATGTGGTTTTAAGCACGTGTGTTATGGATATTAGACAACAATTGCATTTGAAATATATGTAACACTAAAACAAATTAAAATAACATCCGACAAAGGATAAATACAAATATTCGTCATGTAAATATTTTTGATTAGGTGGGGATCGAACCCGAGACCTTTGTCGCACAAGTGCGGCTTTATCATCGTCCAATTGATGTGTAGTTATTAACAATGTGTTATATTGACGCGTACGCAATTTTTTCGCTCGTACCGTTGTGTGTTCTAAAACATATTGTGAATATAAGCTAGGACGCGGCCAATTACCTTGTTGAGTGTTAAGCGATACCCAAGAATTGCCATGAAACAGTAAATTCTATGCGCCGTCCTTGGACCAGTGAGCTTGTGCTAACGAATCGTTTCCGATTTTAAGTGGACGTTGAAACAGCTTGTTATATCAATCTCGAACAATTTCTAACATTATGTTGCCGTTTACGCGCGCGTCATAGTTTGCGGTTAAACAGCGTGATAAAATAAACTATATCTTTACACAATAGGAATGTAGATTATTTTTGACTTAACCTGATTAATTTTGTGCAATAAATCGAGCTTAAGACCTGAAGCTATTCTAGAAGTGAAGTAAATATTTAGATTATTTGATATTCGACTTTTTGATTATATTACGGGAAACATGAAATGATCTTAAGTTGAAAAATTAAAATAAATCGTGTTCAATAAACAACCTTAGAATTTATTTAAAGGTTTTTATTCTGTTTTATTATATTGCGATTGTATATGAATTGTGTGCATGAATCTTCACTTCAGCCTAGCCTTCACTAAACGCCGGTTTATAAGACTGTTTAATAAAGCATTTTGTTTCTTACGATAATAATCCGTTATTCAGTACTGTGTAGTGAGCCGAACGAGTGAGTATGAACGCCGTAGTTACGCTTGTATCTATAGATTGGAATTCCCCTAAACTGATAAAGTTGTGTATAATGTTTATATACATTTTTCTCGCTCTTTTAAATTAATTGTCCTGAATATTCGGGATACTACTACGTCGAGTACTAATATTCGGTAAATTGTGTATCTATTCGATAAATACTAATACAGTAGCAGTTTGATATATTAGCCGCCAGTAGATTAAATAAATTTACCGCCATTGCCCCACACCCTCAACTTATGCTATTCTAATAGCCTAAAAAAACTTTTTCAGTTAAACGGTTTTATGTTAAACATACATTGCAATGTTTAAGATAAATGTACTAAAAACCAAAAAATAATAAAATAGATACAGTCGTGGGAATTATAAACATATGCATAGACTAGACTAAAATAAAAACCGTGGGGCACGTCAATTGTCTACAATCGTTGATCGGCGGCCATTTTGAATTTATAATGATAATGAATAAACATAATTGTATTGTCACCAAAATCCAAAGTGTATACAAAATTTCAGATTAATCGGTTGACAGGAAGAGGGTGAAATTTGAATTACTAAATTTGACCCAAGAATAAAACAAACAGGGTGAGCTAAATAAAACCGTTTAAAAAATAATCCTATTTTGTAATTACATTTGTGTTGTCAATTAATTTTGTGGTTACAAAGGTCGTCTGCACTGCTATGATCCTAATTAAAGGGTGAGAAATGTCATATTTCCATTTTTAGAATATTTGTGAATTTAGATCAGTTCCGGAAACATTTTTAATAGCATCGAATAGGTTTTGGGTAATTTTTGAGTTGAGTCGCCAATCTTCTCAGACTTTTGTTAAAATACTTCTTGATACAAGGAAAGTCGAACGGAGTGAGTAAAATTCCTTGTATCTAAAAAATATATTTTTAATTTTCTTCTGTTTGTCTGTCTGTTTATTCCGGCTAATCTATGAAACCGCTGGACCGATTTTAACCGGACATTCACTGGCAGATAGTTGATGTTATAAAGGGTTACTTGACCTACTTTTATTATTTATTCTCAGAAACGGGAACTTCTCGGGTAAATTCGCGGGGCGCTGCTAGTATACAATATAATAGGCTAACGCAGCCTCTTTGACCTAAAGGAGAGGGATTTGGTCCAAGATATTTACATCTCACGATATTTTATTTCATCTGTTTTTTTCTCTCTTGGCATTGAGCCAAATCGTCGCGCTCGTAACGCTATAGAGGTCAAATGTGAAATTACACAGATCGAAATCTGTTATATTGATGCTTTTGTTGCTTGATGGTTAAGACTAAAATATGTAGACCAATGTATTGGACGACATGAAAGTGCATATGATTGTTACTCGTTCACCAATACTACTAAAGGGCCGATATTTACGAGAAAAAAATCAGTCGCGTCGCTTGTCTCAGATCACACGCGGGACTCGAACCTGCATCTTCCCCATACCGGGGGGCTGTACTACCGTTGTGCCAGCGAGACCTTAGCGGATATGTGGATTGTTTCCTATTGCTCTTTTTGTGCTGAAAAGTCGACGCTATTTCTTCAATGTCATTGAATTACGTACCTAACTACAAATACTAAAATTTCTTTAAACTTTTATAAGTTTGAGACAAGACTTTTTTTCTCATCACCTGGACACAAGCCTCCTAGGGATCAAAAAACCCTTGGCGCGTAAGCTAGGATCGCTGCCATCTGCAGCATCGGGCCTGTCGTTAATAAAATCTGCTCGTTATATCAAAATAAAAGCATTTTAAAATTATTATGAAAGTATAAAGCAAATTAAAAAATGTAAGACCAAGTCTGACAGCCGCTGGTTGTTTAATATGATATAGATATCAGTCAATGGGCGACTGCCAGAAATTCCCTGATCCTGTAAGGTATTTTCCTGTAGGCATATCATCAAAATAAACTCCACGAATTACAGTTCAAACTCCAAGAAGTGGTTTTTATTGACGTCGTTAAATAATGTGTATAAGTCAAATATAGCTTTAATATTAAACCATATTTTCTTAAAATTTTGCATCATTATATTATTAATAATTATATAACAGAATTGATAATAAATGCCAAGATCCCATGCTTGATTGATGCGACTTGTTCCAGTTGGACCATATAATTGTTAACGATTTAATAAAATTTTATTTAAATTTGTCATTTTGAGAATACGAGGAGGAAAATTATAATGTATATTTCGAATAGGTATATAATTATTATAATGATATCATTGTAATATTACAATTATAACCTTACTAGAGTTCCGTCTGCTATTTTGTCCGTGAGGTCTTTATCGTATCGCTGATGAACTCTTGTTTTACCCAGGCGAATTCCATGTTGCTCTCTGAGAGATACTGTGCAAAAAATAGTGCCGATTCCACAACAAACACGGCAACATGTTTACATGAGCTAGACCTCATACATAGGTCGACTGCATTGCTATTTCTATTTCTACCGCCAAATAGCAATGTTCGCGTTACTATGTTCCGGTTTTAAGGGTGAGAGAGGCAGTAAAATTACTGGGTATTTTGACATAACACAATGCACTAATGATATCCTCGTCTAATTATGTGCATCTATAGGTTGCAACGAGGCTTACTATTACGTGGGCTGTGTGCTTGTTTGTCGGCCAGATATAATAAAAAAGAACTGATTTCGGGATGACAGGTCTATGTGTTACACCAGACTATCTGTAATCTCTGCCAAATTTCACCCAGATTCGTCCAGCCGCGCTTGAAACAGTAATATACACTCATACATACATTACAATATTAGTAATGATATATATTAATCATTATTATACCTAAGAAACAGTATTGTCTGTATTTATTCCATGTTTATCAATATTTATGTTTATATATGTTCCACAAATATGCATATATGTTGTGTCTATTTGCGAGACACTTCGTTTTTGTATCGTTATTTTTACTTGAATTTGTTTGATCGACTTAAAAATAATCTTGTTTGCATTGACAGCGTATGGGAACTTTTTGGAGGACGACCTGCGTGGCGACACGTCAGGCAACTTCAAAAGGCTGATGACGTCACTCTGTGTGGTAAGTGCTTGCATTATGCCGTTGGTTTTTCCTGTACTGCGATGCTACATACAGATATAATGATACTTTGTACATAGTTACGAGACATGACCGATGTTGACCTTTCTTATTGTAGCGCGATAATATTTTGCGCCGCAATAAAAAGGTGAAATAAAACTGTCTGAAAAAACGTCTGACAGTTATGGCGTACGTCCTAAGGTGTTATTTATTTATGCTCACGAGCGTTTGCTTACATTGATTCAGTAGTACTATTAACAAAGCTAGATTTAGAAACTAAATGTAGAAAATATTTAAAAACAGCAAGCAAGAGAAGGTTACATTCGATGCATCAATATAGTCTCTGAGTATCAATTAATTTTCGAATTTTAAGTTTTTCTTTGTAATAACAAAAATAGCTAAAAAAGAACTACTTACCGAATTCAGTAAAGCAATTCACGTGTTATGCCGTGATCAAAAGAATTGTTGCATTGAACTATATTTGTAGTGCGCATTATAACAAACGAGAGTGATATTTATGTCAAATGCCATAAGGTTAGGTTACATTAGAAAAGGTTGTTAAAGTTGATTAGAAATTTGAATTAAAAAGAAAATAGCAATGAAATATACTCCAATGTAATACCGGCATACCTATATTAATAATTAGTTCGGCTTTGCATGCTTGATGCCGTGATCAAAAGAAAAATAATTATTTATTTTATAATAATATTCAACAATACTTCGAAACAAATTGTTAATATTAATAAATTGCTGTTAACTTCAACGGTGTACTGCAATAACATATATTAAATAACAACAGTTTTCTTTTAATTAAGTACTTGAATTTTCTAGGTCATAGCCCCATGAATCGGAGGTCAAATAACGCTGTTAATCATTCAGATTATATCCATAATGACTTATATTAGTACATCACTCAATTACTAACATTTAAATAATTTGAAGTAAATAATTTTAAGAGTATTTATAATTATATAATTCAACTTTATTTTTTTCTTTTTTTGGTTCAGGGCAACAGAGACGAGGACTTCCACGTTGACCGCGATAAGGCAAGAGAGGACGCCAGGAGTCTTCTTCAAGCTGGTAATTATTCTTCTCTAACTATATTATCGGTAGAATTTATATACATTATTCTTTAATTGCTTCAAGTTTTTTTTGAAAACATATACAAATATGTTGTCAGAAGATATCGTGCATTTCACAAAAAACGCATTAGTCAATTTCCTTGTTTTTATACACTGCAATGACTGCTAATAGAACAATGAGTATGTGTACGCAAGTAATAAAGGAACGTGAACAAATGACGTCATAGTTCAGTGTTCGCGGTAGTATTCTGAGTCAACGTTGCTTTTGGCCAACGCAGCGATTGTAGTTCATGATTCATATCATTAGTGTTGTTCTACGTCACGCATTGGCCAAGGTTATGAAATGTCTATTGCCTATGAATGGAGGCAGCTAGATAACTGATGTTAAGTACAGATGCTGTGACGGGTTTATTTGTTTTGTTTCAGGATACGACGTTCCACAATTGATAAACCGTTTATTATTATGTTGCTTTCCGTTTTCCGTTCACTAATTACCTTATCAAAAACTTGTTAGGTATCAGAAGTACTACTAAATATTATAAATGGTCAAGTTTGTATGGATGATATAAGAAGGATATAGAAAGGATCTGCATGATATAAGACATAGAGGTTATTGATATAGTCTATAATAACATATAAGAAAATATTTATTCTGAAAACGTTCCCGTGGAATAGCTTTTTATTTTTCTATAATGAATTTGAATTTGCACAGTTTAGTTACTTACTCCCTTATAACAATAGCTCCTCAGGGATGAGAAAGACCACGTGGCCAAAGTAGCCTCTTCCCTACGGCACATTCACGCCAAATCAGTTCACCGCTAGGGAGTGAATCAACAAACAAATTTTTGCACCTGTATGGGTGTATCGATAACTTCTCTTGAGATGTCTATTGCATTAAGGGAGCAGACTTACATGTAAATTGATGGGCCTGATTGAGTAGATGGTATTGATCCTATTTTGCGAGCCTGAGGTCGTGTGCTCGATCATTACCCAGAACAATTATTCATACGATTTTTTTTCTATTTGTTCTGTGGCTGGGTGTTAAATAAGTATTTAAATTTTATATTTGTGATCCCTCTGATGTCTGAAGTCTCGTACACAATTTTTTTTAGGTGCTTATCTGAAATCAATTCAATATATCAGATGTTGTGTGAATTTATTACTAAAATTGTTTTTAATGTATGAAAATAGTTGCTGATTGATTGATGTCGTCTAATCTATTGAGTTATTGTAATTCATATTTTAAAGCTAAAATAGAGGTTTGTCATTTTTTATTAACTACTATATTTAGTTTTCTTAATTCGCCAAGTACTCTAGGCGAATTAGTCTGTATTTGAAGACTTCTTAAAATTTTACTATTTGGATTGTATTTACAAATTGATTATTGGTTTTGATTTAATTAAAACGAAATTTTGTTTATTTTTATTAAACAAAAAATATTGTTTTATTACAGGGGAACTGCGTCTCGGCACGGACGAGTCGGTATTCAATGTCGTACTGTGCTCGCGGTCGTACCCTCAGCTGGCGGCAATCTTCCAGGAGTACCAGTTCCTTACCGGCCATGATATAGATGATGCTATCAAGTCGGAGTTCTCTGGAGACATCGAGAAGGCGCTTAGGGCTATCGGTGAGTTGTGATAAGCTTTATAATTTTGTTATAACTTCGCCATCTTTTACTGGATCTAGTTCTTTCCGGGCGTCTGAATTATTCTGTAGTACTTACTTCTGCTGTTCCAATTACCAGTGTTTGTGTCGATGTGCTGTTAAAGGGTAAGTGTGAATTCTTTTGTTTTTGCATATGGCTAAATTAATGCTTAGCGGAATTATCTGCCAGACAAACTTCAGGCTAAGTAGAAATTTCTTGATGAAGACTATATCACCTCGAGGTATAATTTATTCACAAATCCCAACAAAATGTGAAATTTCTCCAAAATCATTTTATCAGGCAAAATGTTCAAAAAAAGATTTCTTAACGAAAAATGGTGCAAATTGTTGACTCGAATGCAGTTATTTACGTGAATTCTGTCAACATGAGTTTTAAGTGTTGCACTCTTGATATAGAGGTCTATATATATATAACTAAATATATATATATACCGTATTAGTTAGTTACAGAAATGGTATTAAAAATAAGCTGTAGTCTATTCATCTAAGTAGTGGCATTCATAACTAAGAGTCCTCATTTTTGTCTGGATGTTCACAGTAAAAAAGAAACTATAACGATTGTTACACGTCCTACGCTGGATGGCCACCCCAAAAAAGGGTGTTTTTTTCCCACAATTGCAGCGCTGGGCAGGCGTGGAAGCTACGCAAACGCTGATGGAACCTTCGCGAAGGGAATGCCGCTTACTATACTTGCTCTGTGGAATTTGAGCTAATATATTTCGGAGGTATCTGCTATCTGTCGATACCGGTATTTTAGTCGCTCACGGCCATTGTTTAATATTTAAATGATACCTTTCATACATTGTAATTGATTCATTTGTTTACGCAAATCGCTTACAAACTTAATTTAGGTCAAGGGAAACGTTTACTGAACGTCGATATAATGTAATCGTATGCAACATATTTATGTAAAACATGTTAGCGTGCAAGGAAGCGGGTTAGTATATGCAATTTTTTTTTCATAAGTTAAAAGTGAGCTTTTAATTTAAAGTTTAACATTTGGAAATTATAATTATTATGGTTTGACCTTATAATCACAAATAGCAGCGCCCCGCGGTTTCACCTGCGTAAGTTGTAGAACTTTCATACAATGGGGAGTACTTTACGCCTAATAACATGAGGTGGTCTACTTCATGTTATTAGGCGTAAAATACTTAAAAATACAAGTCTTCTGCATTGGTACTTCACTATCACCTAATCCTACTACCAAACTGCAGTATTCCTATTTCGTATTAATGTGTTTTAGTTTGAAAGGCGTGATGTGACACAATATCTGCAAGTCAAAAGATAGGCTACACGCTCGTGATATCCTTGTGGTATTACGTTCGTTTATAGGCTGCAGTGATGTTTAAAATTACGCAAACCCTATGCTTGTTAGTCGACCTGGTCCAATAATAATAAAAAATACTCAATTAATTACATTTTCCACTTCAGTGAAAGTGGTCCGCAACAAGCCGCTGTTCTTCGCGGAGCGCCTGCACAAGTCCATGAAGGGTCTCGGCACCAACGACCGCCAGCTGATCCGCATCATGGTGACGCGCAGCGAAATCGACCTCGGCGACATCTCGGACATGTTCTCCAGCAAGTACGGCGAGAGCCTGCAGAGCTGGATAGAGGTAGGCCACCACTGAAGTCTTTGTCATCAGAATGTCTTGTGTCAGTGCCTCTGCGTTCTGTTTCACGTCGAGTAACCGTTTGTGTGTGATGAATTGAGGGATCCGATGGTGCAGATATTAGTGATCCTATCTTGTGCACCAAAGGTCGTCGTGGGTTCGATCCCCATCCTAGGCAAACATTTATATGATGAATATTTGTGTTTGTTTCTGTGTCTGGTTGTTAAATATGTAATTAAGCATTAAATTTTTATCGTCATAGAAATACTTTTTATTACTAGCAAAGCGTCGTCACATTATATATTTTATATTGGGTTCTGTGGGATGTCTCTATTTCCCGAAACCAATAGTTTCTGTTATCTTCTTCCCTAGATCACAAACTTCGACATGCTAACACTGTTGTACTTTGTCCTCAGTCGACATTGTCTTTTCTGACGGTTGCCTTGCGAAAAAATGCTATTTTTTTAACTTATAAAGTATCATCAGATTAGTGAATAGTAAATAACGACATGATATTTTTGTCACTATTAAATAGACTAAAAATAATCATTGTTATATGTCTGCGAAATTATAACTACACAATTTTTTAAATACTGATTTTTAAAACCATTTTCGTTCGTTTTTTTTAATTTCTCGTGTTCACACGTTCGCAGCCAGCGGCTAGCTCCTAAATAAGTAGGGGAAGTATTAGTATACACCATTAAGTATTAAGAATACTCCATTTAGGGAAAGTTTTTTGCTATGTATAAAAGTTTATTGATAACGCAATGCCATTTGAAGGTTGATGATGATTTCTTTTTTTTCAGGGTGATTGCTCTGGCCATTACAAGAAGGGGTTGCTCGGCTTGCTGGGTCTCTACTAATCGCTACAGATCATTGGATAATCGAAGCGTCTCTTGATTATATCGAATATTTTTTTTATTTGTCTTAAAGTGTAAAGAACGATGCACCTATTTCTTCTCAAATATTAACGATAGTGGAAAATTTTCTCAGAATTATATTAATTTTAGGTATTTTAAAAATCATTATAGAAATTCAGGTTTCTAGTATTTAACTATTATCGAATATTTATTTGATTTTGAAATTCTAGCTAGTAAGATAGAACTTTTAATTATTCTAACCATAACGATTCAATTCGCAATGATTTGATTAACTACACGTAAATGGAATCAAGGTAATTGTATTAATTGTAATCTAATTTATTATAGTACAGTACAATACAGCCAGAAAATTAATTGAAGAAACTATAGTAGGGACCGATTAAAAATATATTTACTACTATCGGTATGTAATCCGCTATATAAGGAAAGTTTTAGTTCGATCGACTCACTGATGCGGGTGATCCATGGTTGTGTGTAGTCGCTGCTTCGTGATTGGCTATCTGTCGGCAGTGTCAGAATAACTTAAGGAATGCATATAATGTCTTGTATCTAGATGTATTGATTAAATATTGACGCTATTGAAGATCATTTAAATTTGAATAAATTCTAGAAGAACACCTAGTAAGTGTGGACGCGTCACTTCAATCCAATTCTCGTATCTTTCTTTCCTAATACAATAGGTGACGCACACTACTATTGCGTGTACACACGTGATCACACAAGTATGGTTTTCGCGCATGTTGGTCCAGGTCGCCTGCAAATTTTATTTCACCTAAGGTTGACCTGATACAAAGGTCTTCACTCTCACCTATATCTACCGCCAAACATCAGTATTCATACTGCTGTGGTCCGGTTAGAAGGGTGAGAGAGGTAGTGAAATTACTGGGTAATGTGACAAGATAGATATCTTCAAGTCATATGGTGGGCAACGCGTCAGTGATATCTGTGTGATATTACGAGCGTCTATAGCCTGAAGTAACGCTTACTATCACGCGCACTATATGCTTGCTTGTCGACCTGGTTCAATGAAATAAAAATATAGGTTAAGTCCGAGGACTGTGGTCTTAAATAAGTATCTCAAAAAATGTACAATCTAAGTTCAAGTAACCGATTCGAATGTCGTTGGATGTTTTCTAATGCTCCATTGAAAACCGTCCGTTTGATCTGGTGTCGTGTAAATCTCAATTGTTTTTAGAGGATATTTAATATATTTTTATTTGGATTAATATTTGGAGTGAAACCTCATTCGCCTATTATTTAGGCAAATTATATTATAATTTTTTTCATTCATAAAATTCGAATTTATCGTCAGCTGAAGTTTGATGCTAAAATTTGAAGAAATTAATAAACCTCTGCTGTGCCTTTTATGATAAAACATCTTTATACTTTGTAGTGATAACGACTGAATAAAATTATTTAGTGCCTCATACTAAAGACACGTTGCATTTTTATTAATTTTTCTTATTGCTTTATATTCATAGTATGTGTTAATATTTTATCGTCAACATAACTTGCTTTGAGCAGAAATCATAAATGAGATGTTCACATTGTATAAACTTTGAACAATAGTAAGTAGAATTCATATTTATCAAGAATTTTCTGTATGTATACACGAATACATTTAGTATACATTAGAATACATTTTGTATACAGCTATAAAACACAGGTATTCATGTTTCTGTGTATATACCGCACGCATTTATAGTTTCTAATTTACATTGAACAAACATTGAGCTATATATAGCCATTGAATGAAGAAGGATTTGGGCAAATATTTTCATGTAATCACTTATGACTGCTTACTGTGGGCTGTTAGCATCGTTTTGCTTACTGACACAGTATTCAGTCAGTATGTAGTTTACTGCCCAAAGCTCACTGTTAGATCACTGGGTGCAGAGCCTAAATGTTAATTAAAATTATGATTAATAATTCTGAAAATATACAATGGGTATAATATAGGTTTTTGTTTTGATATTGATATGTATTATATAACATATTTTTGGATAGATTTTAAGGCAATATGTAGGAAACCTGTGCTTATTTAATGTCTTAAAATACGAACACGAAATTTTGTTGCAATACAAACATTTGTTGATATTTAAGTTTATATAGTACGGCCAAACACTATCTCAAATAAGATACCCACCTTTATGTAATAGTTACTAACAATATTACACAATTTATTATTTATGTTAAATACAGAAATGTTTCCAGATGTCAAAATTGATTTCGATTTCTGAATTATAAGAAAAAGAAAAATTAATTAAATTCGCAATGTAGGTATTTATTAATATTCAGTTTACTATTGATATAAGATCGGTGCTAAAATTGCTTATCTAAATTAAAAAGAAAATATTATATTTGTTGCTGATATTTCGAAGCGAGAGGTAAAGATATAAGTATATGCCAACAAAAATACGATTACTAAGTAAGTATCTACATAACTTAGGGTTTAGTCGCTAAACGTCTGAACTCAGTCTTGAGTAAAGTAAGTAAGATGATACATTAATATTATTTTATATTTTGCTTCGTATATCTGTATGTGCGTCTTTTTTTAAGTTTAACATAAAAATGCAGCCGAACATTTTGTCCTGATCGAAAATCTAAAAACAGATGTTAAATCAGAACTTGTTTCGGCCGAGCACTGAAATGGAATTGGCCAGGTACAAACTATTCTACGTGTACATTGGTATTACACCTTATTTCAAGTGTATAAAGTACATATTCGTATAAAAAAGCTTTTGTTTTCTATTACACATGGGGAAGCAATATATTAAGTAACATTATATTATCTATAAAGATTGAAAATGCATCACATGGCTATGACGTGTTATGCTATTATCTCTGTGACCATTTAGATACCTTTTACACACAGCGCTCTTATAAATATTTCTTTGTGATTTTCTTACTGGGTGTATTAAAGGATTATTATAAATTGCCTAATCACTTGTTTTATTTTTCTATACTAATATTATAAAGAGAAAAAAATTGTATGTTTGTTTGTAACGAATAGGTTCAAATGGTGCTGAACCGATTTTGGGAGATATTACTACTACGTTTTTCCGCATTAGGAAATTATTATGGTAAATGGAATTTATAACGGTAAACAAACTCAAAAACTACTAGACTGGTTTGAAAACTAATATATCAAAGTGCCGTGAGGTACCGGCAGAATAGAATAGTACCTCCCATTATCCTCTGCGATTGCCAACACGCCATGGGCGGCAGCCCCCCGCCCGAGAATTTAATTATATCTACATTCAACTGGTCGACTAATGAATTAACATGATTAACAGTCTCTAGCCAACTCAACACTGTCACAAACTTACAAATCTCTTGGATTTGTAAGTTTATGACAGAGGCGTATTGTCGTTATATTTTTAGAAATCTCATTACACGAAAGAGTAATGGGTACTAAATAATATGTAATGGAGTAGTAAATAACTAATGTGGCTACTATTAGTTCAAGTCGTGGGCTATTCCGTAAACAAGTGTCAATATAAGCGGTGTCACTCTCACAAACAAACTTCCCTATTTCTTTTTTCGGACGAACTTATTGCTGGTCTACTCAGACGTCAATTCCAGTGCCACCGAAAAAAGAGGGCGGGGCCTCTCGTAGATGAGAGGTCCGATGCCCGTTTTCATACTGCGTACCCGCGGTCGCGGACGCAAAGCTCGCGAGATCGGAGCGGGACCGACGGCGATCGCCCGAGGGCACCTCTAGAGGCTCGACCTAGACTCGGGCTGCCATCGTTGGGGGTGAGTTTAATTATAGAAATTCAGCAAAAGAGGACGGGCAGAGTGAGCCCGACAGCCCTAGTCTGTCGGTTATCGCTCGTGGGGGCAGGGACTGCATGCGTTCGGCGGCAAACGCGGTGTACTGAAAGCATGTGAAGTGTAAATGATCGTGTGGTGCTAGTGAGAGGGCGGGGAAGGGCTGCGATTTTCGCGGTTATCCTATCGGGAGGATCGTCAAAGACGTGACGCGGTCTACGATGTCGGACGTGCAAACTTCCTTATACGGCCTATATCGATGCTAGGATTTCCTCCCTTATCTAAAACGGCGGCCGCTTCAGCCGTGGTCTGAGGCTTACAGGTGTTCTTGCGTGATCGTCTTCAGCCTCTTTTTTTATTTCACGATCCCTGGGGACCCCATCATTTTTTATATGGAGGCGGCTGGCTCCCAGGGCGATTGAAAATAGCCTAAAAAATAAATAAAAGGTGACACCAGTGACAGTGGAACTAATTAATCTATATATCTACCCGTAGGTACTTCAGAATTAGGTTGGTTAAAAAGTGAGCTTAAGTGGGATCATGTACATAAGTTTTTGGTTAATTAAATTAAATAAGACCTTTAGTCCTTCTTCTTCATGAAGCGTGGAAACCTCCTACCTGAAACGTGGTAAAATAAAAGACATGTGCGGTAGAAGTATATAATTTTAATGTTCACAGGTTTAAGAATTATTCATTTAAGTTAAGCGTTGGTCTAAGTCTTGTGGTTTTTTACTTTCCGCTGCGTTCCAAGGGGTTCCCTTCTGCGAAAAAGAAATAGGTACAATGTGAAAAATCTTGTTCACTGAACTATTTAAGCAGTTTTGAACAGTCAAAAATATTTTCGGAAACGACTCTTAATAGCTTAATAAAAAGGAATGTTCTACTTCTTCCATAAACGTATAGCTATAAGTATGATTAAGTCCAAAACTAAATTGTTACACCTGGTTCCCGGAATCTTTGGCCCACTTTGGACCACGTTTGCTTTTCGCCAGGTAAGAACACGAATAATTCCATACCTACAAATAATTATTCGTCATCATCATAGCGGCCGTAAAACGTCCACTGCTGGACATAGGCCTCCCCAAGATGGGGGGTATTTGCCCATAATTACCGCGCTGGGCCATTTGAGCGTGCATTTAAGCTACATTGTTACGGGTAGATATACCGCCATCTGTCAGTTTCGGAACCTCAGTCGCCTCTTACGACACCTGGTACAGTACCCAACGGCAAATTAAAATTGAAATGGTCGTTAAAATCAAACAAATTCAAACAAATTCTTATGTAAAGCAGGACATGTCATAGTAAGTTATCCTGTAATTGAATTGCAATTACAGTGATCGTTGAGATCCCAAGTAAGTATATTTCCGTAAATGCTTCACTAATGTATTTTCTAGAATTTTAGTGATGCTTTTATTATTTCTAATAAAAATCTTCAAAAGTAATATGTCAGTTTTCTTATAATTTGTAAATTATTTGTAATGATAGTTAAGCGAATACGTCTTTATATAAATAATTTAAAGTTTCTTACGGGGTCTGTAGGGGTAGGGTTTCTGGACGTATGCGGGCCCAGTGCCTGTAACAAATATAGTTTTTAACATCAAACTTCATATTTCACATACACATCATACTTATTGTTAATTAAAATGTATTATTTATCCTGCGTTCTCGTAACTCTTGAGGTCATCATGTAATTTTGAATTTGAATCTGGTAAAACCGGTATCGGAAGAGAATGCTCAAGGTAATTATATTAGGTACCAAATTATTTCCTAGGCAGATAATGCATCTTCTGTGTGTGTCTGATTTGCGTAATTCCTGGAATGTTGGCCCTATTCTTGACAGCCCAACAAATTTGCTTTACTATAGATAATCAATTAGTTTTTGGTTTTGACATCTAATGACATTTGAGTACCTAAGATTGACTAATACGCTTAAAATGTCAATAATAGTTTTACGGAACAATTGATCTGAACTTTCCCTTTTTCGGTCATATTTTTTTCGGACGATCCTTTTGCTGGACTACTCAGACGTCAATTCCAGCGGCACCGGTAAAAGAGTCCGAGCCTCTCATAGATGAGAGATCCGAGAGGTCCGATGCCCGTTTTCATACTGCGTACCCCACGGTCGCGGACGCAAAGCTCGCGAGATCGGAGCGGGACCGACGGCGAACGCCCGAGGGCGCCTCTAAAGGCTCGACCTAGGCTCTGGCGGCCATCGTTGGGGGTGAATTTAATTTGGAAATTCAGCAAAAGAGGAAGGATGGAAGTCACGCGTGTGTATAAACGTGTACATAATAAATTTTAACAATAACTAGAAATGGCCTTATAAAGTATTAATTAGGTTTCTTAATTGCTTTTTCGACGTATGGATCGTTTGATCGAACGGGCCCGATGGCGCAGGCATACCAAATTATAGACAAATATGTTGATATTTCTCTTTGTTATGTGTCTCGGTGAAAATATATGTATTTACGTAGTATATTTGTGATTCCTCTGTTGTCTAATGTCCGTAACACAAGTGTTTTAAGTGACTTATATCGGAGTCAGGTATGAGAAGTTGTTTATTTATTATTGTTTTTTATACTATTATATACCTATTACACTATTATGTATATATTTATGTACCTATAATTATATATATTTATTTACCTATTACACAATTCTTTAGTCTCAACACGCCGCTCGGAGTATACTAGGTGAACTATTCCGGTAAGATTTGTTACTTAGACAAGCATATTCGACAGTGTTCCTATACAAAAAAGCGCCGTGTCGTAATTGTTTAAATTATTATAAAGTGTTCGTAGAAGGTAATGCTTTCATTTTGATGATTTGATGTGCACGGGCATTTTTGTTTCGAGATATGTTGACGAGCTTGTCATCGACCTATTAGAAGGTGAAATGAAGCTGTTAACACCATATATATTATACAGCCGATATATAGCTTGAATGTATAGCTCTATAGATGTATAGCTCTTGAACTTAAAGGTAGTCAACTACTTGTAAGGATCGTCGAAGATTCTCTCTCTTTGACATTTCAAATCGTTGTCAAACTGGCTGAGCAGAGATGACCGCAGCACTCCAAATCTCAATACTTACTGATCGGCTCGTATCCACCGTTGCCTGCAATTAAAAACATAAGTATAAATAGATCAAATATATCACAACTTTAGCATTTATTAATACAATATGTAGGTACCGACGTATATGACATGCATCCCGCAAAAAAGAGATTGTATTCTACTTTATCAGAAACATATTTCAATGTCTTATTACGGTATGCATGCGATGACTTCGTATATAAATTTAACTTTATGCATATTAGAACTAAGTTTTTCCATAGTTTATAAGCCTGTTCTAAAAATGTAACTTATCTTTATATACTCACTCGGTTGGGAGAAGCCAGGGTCAACGACTGTAAAAGATAACATATGTTTTAATAATATATTACTAACTAATCACTTATCCTATTTGCATATAACATCATTTTATATGTTATGTTTTGTGTTATATTGTTTGTGATTATAATTTTGTACTTATCAACAAAAAAACAGACTAATGATTTATAACGAGCTCAAGAGGCTATACTAATTATACTTACTAATATTGCCGCTTCCTGGGAAACCGCCTGAAAAATATTATTTTTAAAATTAGGGACTATTTTATTTAATTATTTTTTTCAAGCACACACTAATAATAAAATAAAATAATTCTTTCTACTAAAGTAAACGTGATCGCAGCATCTAGCGCGCGTGTCATTACAAAGATATCACTAACGTGTCGCTAACCTTGTGACTTGACAATATTATGTTACATTACCCAGTAATTTCTTTACCTCTCTCACCCCTAAACCGAAACACAGCAACGCGTACACTGCTATTTAGGGAATACAGATGTTGGTAGAAATAGCTGAGAGTGAGGTACCAATGCAGACGACCTTTGAGGTCTACCTCATGCAATAATCTTGTCCATAATTGTAGAAAATAGTGTCTTCGGCTCACATGGTTTCGGCACACACTGATAATGACACGAGTGTCTATGGGTTGCGGTCACATTTACCATCAAGCGGACCGCAAATTAATTTGCTGACTTCGTAATATAAGAAAAAAACTTAAATACATATCTAACACCCAGACGCAGAATAACACAAATATTCATCTTAGAAATATTTAATCTGGGATTGAGAGAATATATATAAATCTCAAATAGCACAATTTTTATAAACGTTTATATATTTTTTCCTATATAAAACAGGACATGATATTGAAAGTACATACCACTATTGTCTGGTAATAGGTACGTTAGATCGTAAAAAAACTAATTATATATTTTTGGCTATGAACTGATTTTATAGGTCAACTTTAAAGTATATTAACTTTACTTTACCAATAACAATAAACTGAAAAGTATAAATCCAAATAATTTACCTGCAGTTGGATAGTTGTTGTCAACTACGTGAACTGAAAAAGAACGCGTGCGCATTTTAAATTTACATCCAGCTAAATACTTAAAAGTTGTTTTTGTTTCGTTCATATGATAAAGGTGACCGTGAATACGTTCAGCATATACTAATGTCTTATAAAATACGCAACGTAATAAATTAATGTCAATTTATTTATTTAACATGGAAGATAATATCGTTGATATAATTTGTATACAAAGAAAATGTTTAATAAATTATTTATACATGCAAATGTATGTATAGGTTGAACGTCTCCTAGTTTTTATCAATTTAATAAAATACATTTTTGCAATAGTATTCTGTAAATAAATTACGGCACGTTTCAACACACCAAATACTTGATCTCACATAAAGGTAAAACTAATGACTACGTGAGAACGCAATGATCAATAATATTTTTCTTTCAACGTTCAGACTTAAGACAATAAAACTAACCATTGATTTAATTTTCAAATAACACAGTAAATGCTTATAATATGTAACATACTGAAATTAAAAAATACTAAAATATTGACTTCACAGATCTAATAACTAAAATGACCAATAAAGATTCAACTCCTCCTACCACTAATGCATAACTAAGATTTGTATATTACTTAACAACTAAGGATGTAGGATTTACAAGAATTTATATATCCTTTAAAAATATCTAAGTTTAATCTCATAGCGGTAAATAAGTGGTAAATAATTTTAGATAAGTATAAGAGACACCATACCAACTTGTTGAATATATATTTGGTAATTTAGTAGAACAAAACAGAAAACCTGGCTTTATAAACCTGTATACATAGTACTAAAAAAATGGCAATGTAATATTTTCCAAACTCTATATCACAAAACTGTTTAGCTATATAATTAAGTTGATATGGGAAATGTAAAATGTTTTATTAAAATATAAATGTGACTTTGTTAGGATTTATAAACAAATTCATACGATATCGTTATTAAATGTTAGATTTAATAATGACTGGTCCAGGTAACCAGGTAAAAAGATAAGTTTAGAAAACGAGTAGTTTTAAACAGCCTTAAGCCTGAAGGTTCACTTGAATCCTTTTTTAAAATTTTGTTTAACCACATATGTTCAAGATACAGTGCAAGACCGTTCAATCAGTATCTTAACAAGATTAATTTTTTTGGAAATTTAAATACATGCTCATTTACCTTGTGATGGATTGCGGTCCACTACGTTAACTGAAAAATGTTTAATACAAGTTTAGATTTTCTTACGAATTAATTAGTTTTACTATATAAATAGATGGAGTAAATAACTCTAAATAATTTCTATTACAGTCATTGTAACAACTTTCCTTTCTGAACTTTAACGTAAACATATACGATATTTATGTAAATTACTGTTAGGTAATTCAATAATTGAACCGCAGCCTAAACAATTACCAAACCGAGTGGAAAAATAAAGTTTATGAACTATATCGATAATAATAACAAATATTTAAAAATATAAGATTTTTAGATAAAGCTACATTTATGGTTATCAGAAATATTTCAAAGTAATATTTATATTCCATTAGGAAAGCATCTCAAATTTTTTTCATAAAGCGCTTTGGATTTGCGTATATAAACTTTTACCAACCTTGCGCACAGACGAGAGCTACGATGGCAAAAAGTACAATCTGAAAGGCAGTCAAATTTCCGAATTATAAAATTTTGTATTCTTAAAATACTTTTCTAAATGATAGATTGATTTATGATGAATTAAGATAAAAAGAAATCGTTTGCAGTTCACGTTAATATTACTTAATCAAAATAAAAGTGTAACTATAAACAAAACGAAGTTTTTCAAACAAAAAGAAATGATTTCGGGCCAAACAATAGAAAATCGTTTTCTCTATCATTACTCACCAAAGCAGCCTTCATTGTAGAAACTTTAATAATTCGCCAACGTACAGTCGAAAATTCAATGAATACTGGCACTAAAATTGTGTGTGCGTTCCTATTTATACCATCTCAATAGATCGTCGTACGACTTAAGTAAATACACAGGTCTAAACAAGCGCGTTTTTCCTCCTAAAATTCTGCTAATTACAATTTTAAGTTCACAAACATTTGAACTGTTCGATATTTCATTTGTTTTTACCTAACAAACATTCATGTGGCCTTTTAAACATTATGTTATGTGATCTCTATATATAGCAAAACACTTTTAAGTTATTTGACCCTGATAATCTCTATTTGAATGTTTATTCATTTTCTTATTGTAATTTTTTTCAATGATTTTTTTTTTTGGATCTAAATGTCAAAAATTATGTCTTTGTATTTAATCAAAACATTACTTTGTTATTCCTTTAAAAAGTATATCAAGGCCTCTTTGATATTTCCAAGTTCCAGCGTTTGTTTAGTATGATGTCTCTTGATAACTTTCGAAAGTAGAGTATTATTTAGTTAATTAATGAGTTACCAAAATAGAAATAATATATTTATCAAACGTTGAGATATTCTGCTTCTTCATCAAATCCTAGTTTTGGAATTTATAAAAAATTTGAGTAATTTACTACAAACATTAAATGATAAAACTCGTTATAATAATGATATTGTGTCTCATTGAACATCTGTGTTGACAAAATAATCAAACATTGGCAACGAGTAATTCCCGATAAAAACTTCAGATAAAAATACATATTAACTTCTGAGTTCACAAGACGCTGAAGGCAATTGAATTAAGGAAAATAACAAAGAACGATAATTTTGTCAGTAAATTACTAAGAATCGTAAGAATGGCCTGGAATAGTAGCACGGGATGTATGCCCGTAAATAAATTTATTTATGTTGGCGTACCGGTAAATGTGATTCTATGTATTTTAATTCTTAAATTACGTACCTAATAAATTGCTATTAATTATATATATGCTTATTATGCCAGCGGCCCGGCGTCGCTGGAATGGACCTTTCATCATCACCGTCATTATTGCAGCCATCGAAAGTCCACTGCTGAACATAGGCCCCTCCAAGAAAGGGGGAGTTTTGTCCTTAATTGCCGCACTAGGCAAGCGTCTTGGCAATCACAGAGCGCAGCTTTCGCGACGGTGATGCTGCTGCCCATCCCCGCTCTGTGTATTTAAGCTGTAATGCTTTGGATGGATATACCGCCTGTCGGTTCTGGTACCTTAGTACCCTCTTACGACACCTGGTACAGGGGGAGGTACTATTCTACTCTGTCGGTACCTTACGCCACAATAGAATACCTTCTACCTATTCATGTTTTTAATATTTTTACATTAAACAACAGTAACATTTTGTATTTTTTATTTATATTGTATTTAAGGCATTATTAAGTTTTTATTTGTGCATTTCTTATTTTACTTATTTTTAAATAATTACCTTTAGTAAATGGTAATTGATTGGTATTTGTAGATGGCAACAAAACGTTTTGAAATTTAAGAAGTCCTACTCGAGCATGCGCAAATAATATGTCCGTCCTAGTTTGTACCGGCCTTACTATTGCATATTTTAACATGAAAGAGTTATGTCTAGTTATGACTATTTATATATAGAGCACAGAAATATATAGAGTGAAAGCGAAAGAAAGACTTGGTATAGGCAGGCGAACATACCTCAACCAGGTAGAGGACAAATAAAAGAAGGACCAGATCAAAAGTACCAGGAATAAATGGGCTTACATGAATGGACTAATACGGGTTAAGGAAGCGGAAGAGCATAATCGTAGCAAGTGGATATCCTTAGTCTGTGCCTACTCCGATGTGACACACTCGTTATGAAGTGTGTAAGAGTATTTAATTGTTAGGTAAGTGTAATAGAGTTAGACATATGGTATTACGGATTTTTTTGTCGATATTGATGCCTTCTATAAAACTGTTGCTTATCGGTATGCTGTGTTTGTTATTAGTTTTAGCAGCATACTATTTAGTTTTTTTTTACTTTGACTTACATTATCAAAAGTTTCATGCAGGGTTTTAATTTTCTTTAAATATTTTGTAGCTTATATTTATAAATAATAGTGCAAAATTCTAATGCAGAAAGAAATTTTGAAATCAATCCAGTCGTTTTTAAATTTATTTGGTACATACTTACAAAAATCTATTCTCTTAAGTGTGCAATATATGATCTTGCCTATCCTCCCGGTGGCACTGTAATTCACTAGTGAGTCCAGAATTTGATTAATGTTTTGAACAATGATAATTTAATAATATGTGGATATCAGGATATTTTCATTGAAAGGTAGATATTAAAACAAAAGGATAGAGTTGTAGTAATCCATAATTTTATTGTTTACAGTTTTAAGAAGTATCCATTTCAGTTTGAGCGTTGGTCTTGATTTTGTGGTGTATTACTTCCCGCCGCGAGCCAAGGGGTTTCCCTCTGAGAATAAAGATATACAGTGAGAAATACGAATTTTTTTAAGCAAATTTATATAGTCGAAGTGTGGTACCGGCAGAGTAGATCAGTACCTCTCCCTCTACCAGGTGTCGGAAGAGGCGACTATGGTGACAGAACCGACAGATGGGGGTATCCACCCGAAGCTGTTTAGCTTAAATGCAACAGAGCGTAGATGGCCAGCAGCATGAAGATGATGTTGATGAATACCGACTTAACGGTATACGTAAATGTCTCTATCTAATTTGGTTCCTAATTTTCGTAACGTTTTAAAATCAATATTATTCGCTATAAATAATATATTATTAAGCTAGTGGCCCGCCCCAGCGTCGCTGGAATGGACCTTTCATCAACATCATCATACCAGCCATTGTAGTTCCACTGCTGGATATAGGCCTCCCCAAAAAGGTGATTCGCCCATAATTGCCGCACTGGACAAGAGTGTTGGCAATCACGCTGATGTCAAATCAATGATAATGAATAATCAAAATTATCTTCATAATTTATTCCAATGGCTTACGGAAATTGAATATTCTCTAAATGTATATCTAGGAATAACTTAGATTTCGCGCGGTAAGAACGTGATTAATTACACACAAATTCTCTTTAAAATCATTGAAACATTATATGCAGAACAGGACCTTACATAGCAAATTACCCTTCAATTGAATTATATAGAAATTCACTAAACATAGTTATAGAGGTATTCACTTGGATGTTTTACTAGTGTAACAAACTTATTTTGATTTCTTGATTATTTCTAGTAAAAATCCGTAAAAGTAATATGTCAGCTCGGATATTTTAATGTTTCTTCCTCCATCTTTATTCCTCGGGTCTGAAATATTTTGTATAACTAATTTAAAGTGTCTTACGAGGCCTGTAGGGGTAGGGTCTCTGGACGTATGCGGGGCCCGTGCCTGCAACAAAAATAAGTTAATTGACATCTGGCAGGTACTTGTACTACAGTCAGTGTTAACCCAAATGTATAATTTCCTGTGTTAAACTCGTGAGATAATTTTTATTTTGATTCCAGATTAGAACTAGTAAGTTAGACAAGTAACTAGCAAAATTTCACAACAAAATGATTTTTAGATAGATTATATTTCTGCAGATCTTCGCAACAACAGTGCTTGTTTTGTATGATCCCTGAGGTATAGGCCTTATTCTTGAAAACACACTTAAAAATATTCGCTGTAATATAATCAATTAGTTTTTTGTTTCCACTTCTAACGGCATTCGAGTACCTAAGATCGAGTGAGACACTGTAAAGGTCAATGTTATCGTACAGAACACTTGGCCTCTATCAGCTTAGGCCATTACTTGGCCACGCGCGTGTGTATACCTGTATGCACATACACGTGAATTATTGTATTTTATTATTTTGTAAAGTACATATACTGAAGATCTTTGGGAAGAGCCCATTCCACTCATGAAGTGTTTCTGGAGGAAGATACGTTGATAGACTTCTCCGACATCTAATGGTACCATAGTAAAAATGGTCGTGGAGATCATTTAAAAACACAACAACCGTTATACAAATGGTAGGTGACACACAGAGTTGCATAGTTCTTGGACTTAAAGTTTCTGAACCGCATGTGAGGCTTGCCGACGATTCTCTTTTTGAAATGACCCAAGCAGTTGCCTAGTTATTACTGCCGTGAGATAACTGCGGCTTTCCAAATCTCAATACTTACTGATCTGCTGGTATCCACCGTTGCCTGCAATAAAAAATAAAAAATATAAATAACACCAAGATGAAGAACCAAGAAGAAGATTTAAGTAGTTGTGATTGTAGTTTAAGATTTACTTACTCGGTTGGGAGAAACCAGGATCAAGGACTGTAAAAGAAAACATACTTTTAATATTTATAATATTTACATAATTTATTATTAAGCAAACTAAGAATTCATCCTAATTACCTACATTACACTTATTCATTTTTAGGCTAGATTCGTGTCGCATTGTTAATGATTATTTCTTCATTATTTTAAGAAAAATAAATGTGACTTATAACGAGCATAGGAAAATACGCTAATAAAATACTTACTAATGTTGCCGCTTCCTGGAAAACCGCCTGAAAATTACAAATTATAAAATCAATTACTATTTCTAAGAATTCAAAAGTTGTATGAAGAAGTTCGACATCAGATTTTGTTAAATCTTGTAATTTACTTATATTAAAGTTTAAACTTATAATAAAGAAGATTTGCACGCAGTATTTATTCTCTAACTAGAAATGGCATGATAAATAATTCTTGTCGCTTGTTAACGCACATTAGGTATATCTGACAATGCGCATTAGTTTAATATATTCTGTAATTAAAGTTTGTAATTTCTTTTGTTTTTAATTCTCAGCGTGTTGAGATAGAGACAGTGAAAACGTAAGGTAATTATAGCATGCTTAGTCAATTATCATTAAGTAATTTAAAACTTTTATACATTAATTGCAAGAATCTTTTCATGGTAAGCACATAGACATAAGAATATAAGTATGGTAATTAGAAAAAATCTGCGACTAGAGTCTATCCACGACGTTTTCATGCAATCGTTAATATACAGGTTATTAGGTAATTCATTATTTATGGTGATAGAAAAATGCTAATAAACATTATTATAATAATCACTATCTATATATTACGAATATTAATAAGAATTATAAGTTCTTGGATAAGAAATCTTATACATAATAAATTTTCTAAACGCCTTTAAATATTTGCCAATACAAAATAAGATTATATACTAGGACATGTTATTAGGACTAGTTATATCACTTAATCGTAAAAAATATATTATACTTTCGACCTTATCTAACGGTAAAGGTCAAGTTTAAACTTATTACTGGTACGTATATACCTTTATAATTACAATAAATTCAAAAATATCAATCCAAACGATTCAATTTACCTGCAGTTGGATAAATGTTGTCAAAAACTAAAAGAGAACGCACGCGTTGTTTAAATTTACATCCAAATAAATAATCAATTAGTTTTTTAATTATATTTATTCGATTTAAAATGAGTTGATTTAAAAAAAACATTTATTTGATTATACTTTTAGTTGAATAGGTTTAAAAACTAGTTTTGGTGTAACTAGTGTTTTGCAGAGATTTTAAACGAATTTGTTAAAATACTGTAGGTTGCCATTGTTAAATGTTAAATACACAATTCACTACAGCTCAATCCGAATGTGCATTAATATATTTATAAGTGCATTTATATGGAAAGGTTTAATTTACTTTTTAGTAAATTTATTTACCTTGTGACGGATTGCGGTCCACTACGTTAACTGAAAAATGTTAAATGCTTTTTTTTCTTCGGAAATATTATTATTTTTAGAAATAGATAGAATTACCTTCCACTCTTTATCAATCTTAGTGACAATGTTTTTCCGAGTTGTTTACGTATATAATATAATACCTGTTACATAATATAATAGGCTAAAAATTACCAAGCCGAGTAGAAAGAGAAAGTTCATGCACAATATCGACTGTAATAACAAACCTTTTTTAAATATATAGGTAAGCAAATAAATTTAAAAATAAAAATTTTATTCCATTGAAAAGGCATCCCAAAATTAAGCATAAAGCCCGTTGGATTTGCACAAATAAATGATCACTTACCTTGTGCAGAGACGAGAGCCACGATGGAAAAAAGTACAATCTGAAAGGCAGATAGATAAATTTGAATTTAAATAATAATAATAAAATTATTTACATCTATCATTTTATAGTTGGTAATCAATTTTCAGTTTGAAATAAATCGTATGCTATCACTTGATTCAAAGAAAAATATATTTACTTACTAAACGGTCTTTTTAAGCAACGAGAATTGGTTTCGGGCCAAACAATAGAAAATCGTTTCCTCTATCATTACTCACCAAAGCTGCCTTCATTGTAGAAGTTAATAATTCGACAAGGTGCAGTCGAAAATTCAATGAATACTGACCTTAAAATTGTATGTGCGTTCCAATTTATACTATCCTAATAGCTCATCGTACAACTTAAGTGAATACACAAAACGTTTTTCCTCTTCGAATTCCGCTCATCATAATTTTAAATTGACAAATATTGTTTTATAATACATTTGTTTTTACATTACAAAAATGTATTCTCTAAATATAACAAAACATTTTTGAATCAGTTATCCTTTGTTGTTGTTTCCCTGGTAATCTCAGTCAATGAAAGTATCATGTTTAATTATATTGTTAAATATAATGCTAACTTTTGTTTCCAATCTTAGAATTTGCCTGTTTATATTTATTTAAAACATTTTATAGATATTCCTTTACAATTTTAGAACTTTAGTCATAATCAGAATACAATTGTACACTTCATAGAAAGGTCGTCTGCATTGGAACCTCACTTTCACCTATTTCTCCACCAAATAGCAGTGTTTGCATTGCCGTTTTAAAGAGGCAGAGTATTAACTGGGTAATATGACATAATATTATATATAATATAGTTGGCCTCACTAGTGAAAACCTTGTGATATTACGAGCGTCTATAGGCTGCGTTGATATTACATATCATGCGGACTGTAAGATTAGTTGTTGGTCTAAAAACACCTAACATGCAGTTATATAAATATATACATATACCGCCATCTGCCGGTTTTGGTACCTTAGCCGCCTCTTACAACACCTGGTACACTATTCTACTTAGCCGGTACATCACGGCAAATTATGATCACCACCAATTTTTCTTGTACGTTCCCTTTTCAGTGGTTTGTGCACTGTATTAAACTTCGTTATAAGACCACCCGGGTGTCGGCAGACTAGGTCAATGTAAGCCTGATATTCATGTTAGATAACTCATATGATCCCTTGGGTCATCAGTAATATGAGTATAGAACGTAATAGAATTTAGTACTTCATATTTCTGATTTTTTTTTACGATTTAAAAGTGCTTGTATTTGAATTTAAAAATTATAGCCAGAACATTACGAAGAATCGCAAGAGTTTTTTTAGTTGAAGTTACTTGCCTTACCGGTCTATGTAAATATGATTCTATCTATTTTGGTTCCTAAAATTACGTAACCTCTAAAAATCAATCGCTATTAATGATATATTATTATAATATCTGTTTTAAAAATTCGCCGGTGACTCCCCGTGTCCGATAGTATCCACTTATGTTTTTCACAGCGGTCAACTAGACGGACGCTGTTTCAAGGCCACAACCGACGGTCATGCACGACACACGTCAAAAAAAAAATAGACAATGAGGTGCAAATTGAAGAGTGTAATTTATGTTAACAATTTAACATCCGTTTAGTTGGTGTGCAGAAAATTTAATGATACTTAGACACGGCAAATAATATTTTTGGAGTAAACATTCGTTTTTTAATAATACAATTTCCGTTCTAATGGTTACGTTAGCACATTTGTTCGTAGCTTTTCAGAAATGAAAAAGTTTTACTACCCAACCTAGCTAATCTACAAAATCATTCGACGAATTAATATGCACTAAATGATTTTGTACAATGCGTACGACATTATTTAGTCACTTGTTGCTATACCTTCACTTTGAAGGCTATGTTATATTTTATCTTAATAGCAATAGAACATCCATCGCTTGACTTAGGCCTTCCCAATAAATAAGGATATTCCCCCTGCAACGGGAGCCTATGCCCGCCTTGTTGCATATGAGGTTTTTTATTTTGGGAGGCTATACCGCCGTTTTTCGGTTCCGGTACCTCATTTGCCTCTTACGATGTCTGGTATAAAGGGAGGTACTATTACCCCAGCAGGTACGTCACGGTTAAAGCCTATGATAGTGGTGATAAAAAGAAATAGCATCTCGTAAACCTTGTATACACTGGCATAGTTCGAACCCCTCAGCAAACCCATTTGGGAAGTATCAGGTGCACACTGGCAATACGACTTACTTTAACAAATTACGTTTCTGTATTTAGGAGTCCAGATGAATGAAGTCATAAGGAAAATGTCCTCTATTGTTTTAAAATTCTATAGACATACTAACTGTCCTAGCAAACGATGTTCTGCGATATAAATTGTATAAAATTACAAAAACTACTATAAAAAGTAGGGCGAACTTGTAGAAAGGTGAAAATTTAGGGATTTATGTATTTTTAATTCCACATTATAAAAAAATAATGCAAGAATTAGATAACCCTCGTTACTTAGGGGTGTGTAAAATAGATAGTTACCGTTTCTCAGACTTACAGAATATGCGCTATAATTTAATAAGAATCCGTCCAGCCGTTTCGGAGGAGTATAGTAACTAACACTGTGATACGAGATTTTTTATATTAGATTTAACCATCTACTGATAAAAAGCCTTATATATATACAAACTTAATTTGCGCTGATAAATATACCATATAAGATAGATAAAGGGTTCAAATGTTTGACGGGCCCGATGGCGCATTCGCTAGTGTTCTATCATGCGCGCCAGTGTCCAGGGTTCAGTGCCCTTCAGGACAAATATTTATCTGAAGAATATTTGTATTTGTTCTGTGTCTGGATGTTATAAATAACTTTTGGTGTATGTGATTAATATTTGTGTTCGATTTTTGGGTGTATTGTATTTGTGAATCCTCTATTTTCTGAAGTCCTTAACACAAGTGTTTCTAGATCTATCTCTCTCGAAGTCTGGTTAATGTATAGAATGTTATGTGATGTTGTTAAATACTCGTAGAAAAGATATTGCTATTTTACCTGTCAATTATAAATAACCAAATCAATGCTTTGCGATAATAGACTAATTTAAATTGTATAATCTGAATTTTTAACTCTTTTTGCACATTAATCAATGTCAATAAATATGAACTGATAGGTGTAAAATAGGTGTCCAATAGAAATAAGAGATTTAATTCCTTATGCATTAAAAACATAGAATTTGTATGTATAATAAGACTTTTGCATAGTTATGAAGTAGAATCACCGGTTTTTTTTATTGTAGATGTTTTGTTATGTTTTTTTAATCAATATCTAACGCTTATGTAAATTATTTAAGGTATACAGGTTTATTAGTTTTTGTTCCCAATTTTATAATCAAAATGTACATTATTTATTAAGATTTCATGAAGATATATATGATAGAATTTTTTATAGTACTAAAATTTTCTAACTCAAAAACTCAAAAACAGACACGGATTGTACTATAATACTAAATATCGGAATTTTATAATACGAGTATGATGTTTATTAGTTAGTTAAAAATAGTATAGGATAATGTCGTATGTATATAAAGTTTGAAAAATACTAAAAAAAGGTTTCCTTGAGATAAAAGACTATGAGACTATCACACCTTACAGATATATTAAATCCTGAAACTTAAGTTATAATACAATCATTAATTTGGTTAGATAATTTTGCATAATTATTTTCAGGTGCCGTGAGGTACCGGCAGAATAGAATAGTCCTCCCACTGCACCAACTGTCGTAAGAGTCTACTACGATACCAAAATCGACAGATGGCGGTATATCCATCCGAAACAGTGCAGCTCAAATGCACAGGGCGGGGATAGGCGGCAGCATTTCCGTCGTGATAGCTACCCTCTGCGATTGCCAAAACGCTTGCTCAGTGCGGCAATTATAAGCAAAAGACCTCCTTTCTTGGAGAGGCTTATGCCCAATAGTTGACTTTAAATGGCTGGTATCATGATGATGATTTTCGGGTGCAAAATAAAATAACATTTTATAGAAAAACACTAAACCGGGAGATTGAACAATACTAGAGAAACTGCATATAAATGCAGATATAGTATGAACAAACGGGTGTGCTAAATATTCATATTTGATAGAAAAAGTTTCAGGTTTAAACATACAGTCAAGTAATTGAATAGCCGTGACATGTAGGTCACAGTTTGAATCTACTTCTGACCGAACTGCAGTAACAAGGCTTGAAATTTAATTAACTGCAGGTTAGTTACCAGTACCTAATAATCTGCTACCTTAAACATCCCTCAACTCTAGAGAGCTGACATTTCACAATTTGCCTTTCTAATAACTTAGAAATATGCAAGCCTGGTGGATAATTTGTATTTTAAATATGCAATTAGAATTTTGTTATTAAACAAATATTGTATTTGCTCAGTCTTTTCTTTATTTTTTTTGTCATGCTAGCTGACTTATGTTTGTCATGGGAAATTGCAACATTAAATTCAAATATAAACCATCCTATTGGATAGATACTCTCAAATTGGATCAAACTGCACAAAGTAATCAAACACATATTAAAATCATTTCAGTGATAAAGATTTTCATACCGGACGAACACCGTGACACGTAATTTTTTTGTATATAAATGTTACCCTGAGAAGTCTTATGTTAAATGTGTTTAAAGTCTCGTGATTCCTAGGATTGATTAAACATGGGATTACCAGATAACACTAGCACTAAATGATTATGAGAGTGTTGATTATCTGTTCTGGCAATAAAAAAGATGCAAGAAAGCTGGAATATATCTATTATGATCATCATCATATCAGCTATAAGATGTCCACTGCTAAACATAGGCCTCCCCAAGTAATCTCAAATAGGACCGGTTGTATGCCTGTGTCCGGCGCGGTCCTGCGGTTTTACTCAAATCGTCGGTCCATCTTGTAGGTGGACGCCCTACGCTGTGCTTGCCGGTACGTGGTCTCCATTCTAGAACTATCTTGATAATTAAAACCAGTCAGTATCTGTTCAGTTTAAAATGCCTTGAAAATCAAAGCCACGCGGACAAACACAAGTTAAAAGCTAGTTTTTTATTTATAATTAGATCAGGTTGACATACAAGCATTCCGTCTACTTGATAGTAAACGTCACCGCGCATTACAAATCTTGAGATTTAGGATAATATAATTATGTCACATTACCCAGTAATTTCACTGCCTTTCTCACCCTTCAAACCGGAACACAGCAATGTAAACATTGCTATCTGACGATAGAAATAGGTGATACCATTACACGAGTCAGTACCAAGACATACGATACATATGAGGTTACCACATGATAAATAAGTAATAAATAATATTTTTGTCAAGGCTACGAGCTATTTATATTGTCTGAGAAAAAAAATTAACTAGTTCTGCTACCTAATGGGCGAAACAGATAACTTATTAACGATAAACGCTTGACATCGTAAATCTGTTATGTCTAAATTTGATTACATTATTTTTAATATGGCATTTATATGCATATAAATATATTTAAATTTTAGAATGCATATAATTTTTGGTATCAGTATTACTGTTACGGCAAAAACAGTCCTTTTCTTCAAGTATATCCGTGTTTTTCAAATATTTTAAGTACTTTTTTTGTTTTGTAAAGCCTACGTATTTGGAAAAAATATGGATAATCAAAAAATAAAAATAAAAAACGCAATAGGTATATATACATAACATCTATTGCATTATACTACACAAATATTCTGAATGGAAATGTCTGTTAGTTATGCCTTCAGTTTGTTTATGACATGTTAAGTTTGATTCCGAGAAAGTTCAGGCGTGACATAACATTAAGTCAATCTTGCGTAGACGCAATCACCGGCTGTACTAATAGAAACAAAAAATAATGTACCTCAAAACTACTCTTGAATTAAGTTCACTCTTGGATTAGAGCTAAAGTTATTAAATTATTTTTGGAATTTTCACTGTACTAGTTTTCTGTCAATTAGATGAGAGCTCTTCTTAAAGTAAAACTTTTTATATGTTTTTTGAAGTTAGAGACTAGCGCTTACAGATGTGCTCCGGTGTGCAGGAATTAAGAGGCAATAAAATAGCACAAGGTCACAAGGTTAGGGCCACGCTAGAGACATCTATGTGAAAACGAGCGCCTTTTAAGTGACGTTTGAGTACAGTGAGGTTTACCATCAAGCAGACCGTATGTTTATTTACTATTTTCAGTCGGTAGAATGATTTTGGTTACTGCTAAAAGAAATTAATGAAAAAAATATGAAGGCCTCTGTAATTCTGCACAAACAATAACATAAGACATATTTACAGGAATTGAAACATATTAAGACTCTCTGAATTAAAGACTGTCTAAGCCGAAGGATTGTCTCATACTATTATTTGTTACGGTACCCCGTGGCGGAATACTGATCTCTGTGCTAGTTCTAGAAGCTTCTTAGACACCAGTCTCGTGTAGATTAGGATATAAAAGTGATACATTTATCACATACATGATGTAAATGAATGACTGTACAAATATATAGTAAAACAAAACACCGACTACATGACGTAGATTGCTTAAAATTTGACAGTTGTCAACTAATAGATTACAGTTGACGATAGCACTGTTGCATTTGGAATAATTGCGCGGAAAATTCAAACAGCCGCTGACTTATAAAACCACCCTAGTATAATAAATAATAATATATACTAAAACAGAGTAATAATTCTGTCCAAAGACATAACCGATAAAGATATGTGCATTGAAATACTTACTATAAGAAAAGTTTCTAATAGTGGATAAAATATTTTTAACATTAATATTAAATTTGGCTGTTTCGATCGAAAAATCACACAACATATCATACATTGAACTGAATCCGTAATACGTCGATTAAAGCACTTGTTTTACGGACATCAGGCAACAGAATAATCACAAATAGCTTATCTTAATACATATTCAACCGCCCAGACACAGAACAAACACACAAATATTCATCAATTTTTTTTTGTCCTAGGTGCTGTCGAACCTACAACCTTTGGTCTACAAGAAAAAACACTACCATCAGACAGAAATTGACTATTGACTATGGCATTTGACTTGTTTTCAATTTGATTGCATATGTCTCTGATCTTCCAACATTTTCCGTTTATATTTCCTTACAAAGTGAAAACAGCCGCTTCGATCAGCACTCTATTCATCGAACTAGCATTCAGAGTTGTACTTATTATTGGGATCCTCTCTCGACTTTTAAAAGGAATCCCGAGATCGAATGAAGCTTCCTACCTTCTGTTTATGTGAAGAAATTGAATGCTACATGTTTCAAAGGCACAAAAACTAAACGTGCGGTTCATTCGTATTTTATGTATCAATCCGGACAGGACAGACTTTACTGCATTGGGAATATATGCTATTTACTTTTATGTGCATTAAGCACATAAAAATATGTATGTACTGCATATAAATTGAAAAAACAATTTTATTTGAAAAAATTGTACAGGCTATTCTTCCCAGCATTCTCTGACAGATATAGCTTTTTATCAAAAGTATCTTTGTCTATGTATATAATATAATAATAATAATAAATTCTCACAACATCTCATACATTGACCTGATTCCGTGGTAAGTCGCTTAAAACACTTGTGTTACAAAGGAATCACAAATAAACTACTTAAATACATGTATTTAACACTCAGACACAGAAAAAATATAAATATTATCATATAAATATTTGTCCTGGGTGGGGATCGATATATTTAATACTGAGACAACAATACTGAGAGAACAAACACAAACATATATATATATATACTCCTTTTTAGTATTCTCTCTTTATATATAATATATATATATATATATGTAAAGGGAGAATATTGATTGACTGACATATCAACATAGCGCCTACACCAGGGCTAAAAATCTGAAATATTCAATACAAGTCATCTATACGTATGTACATACTATAAGTATCTATAACCACTATTTTTTTTAGGTTTGTGATCATCAGTTTTCTGAATTAGCACTTACTATGGAAATAAAGTAAAATCGTCTTCATACCTAAACTTGGTTATGAATTAAATAAAATCATGATTGTAGTATTTTTTTTGTTTACATTTCAAAAAGCCTTTTTCGAAATCATTTGCAATTATAATTCACATGTTAATTAAGGCGCGAACGTAAAAGAAAGGTTTCCGTAAATAAGGGCCGGCACCCGAAATTAAACGTGTTCAGTTTCTCACAGTAATCGCTTACATTAATTTCATACAGCGCGACGTCAGGGCTGTCACACTCGACAGTGTCTTCTGTCATACATTGTAGGGTTGCCATTTTAAATCAAATTTTTAGATTGTGAATTATATGTTTAGATTGCTCCATTCAAATTTAAATTTTCTATTTGTGTTTATTATTTTAGTCTAGTATAGTAAATGGTTAAGTCAAATATATTGATTTCTTATGGATGGGGTGGAACCCACGACCTTTACCGCACTAGAAAGGATTATTTTCATCAGCGACATTGAGCTCGTCAAATTTAATCAATTAGATAGGTTTAAAAAACCATATATTTTTCATATATTTCACCGAGCCTCCCGGAAACAAAAATAATATTTTTATGCCCCGTTGTAGTTTTAACAATTATTTATTTAATAGAGATAAAAAAACAATATTGCGATTGAATCGAGATTCAAAACAGTTAATTTACTAATGCGAAATGCAAACATACTCTTTTTCTTCCCTTAAAATTTGACGCCTGTTCTATCAAGTCAGCCTTTCTATACATTATACTTTTGTTATCACTGTTCGATGAATTATTGGGATAAGTGACAACCCTTCTATATAAATAGCAAGTGCGAAACTCAACCGTAACATTCGGAAGCAACTTTAATTATTTCCTTACATTTCCCGCGCGATTTATCATTGAAACAATTAAACCGCTTGTATCAATTTTATTTACTTACACAATGTATTTATCATTTTTAAATACAATGTATTTGTGTTTATTATTTTCAATGACAATATAAAACGTAGAATAATTCGTTTCAATTAAGTTCAACATTTTTGTTCATAAAATTTATAACAGAGAATAAATATAATTCCTTCGAACGGTATACATTATTAAGGACCGCTTTCTCGTAATAATGAACAATTAATACTTAAGTGACAATTTGTACTATTTAGTAATTCTAAAGAGTTTTGTTGTTTTTAACAAATACTCAATGTTTAATTAGTTGCCAGATTACTATTGTTTCAATAACACATATGGTCGAATAAATTATTGACCAATTTTGCATTCATCATCATCACCATCACGGCAGCCTGAAACATTTCCATTGCTGAACATAGGCATTCCCAAGAAAAGGGGGAATTGGCACAAAATTGCCATGCTGGGCAAACGTGTTGGCAATTGCAGAGCGTAACTTAGAAAAGGGGATCCCGCTGTCTATCCCCGCGCTGTTGCTTTAAGCTACTCTATTCCGGGTGTATAAAACGTCACCTATCGGTTTCAGTACCTCAGCCGCCTCCTTCGACACCTGATACATGGGGAGGTACTATTCTACTCCGCCGGTATTTCACGACCCATTTTGAATTAACTGAACTGAACAAAGATAAAAAAATACTTGTCACGTCGTTTGTCCGGGATGAACTTCTGAACTATTGACCGGATTAATTTATTTTAAATTTCATGCGGTTCGATCCAACTAGTGTGATAGGATAGTTTATATCTCTATTACAGTTGAATTATTTTTTTTTAATGACAAACATAGATATAGCTTAAGGCATACGACAACGTATATCGAATTAGCTAGTAATTAAATATTTTACTTAGTTAAAGTGGGCAGGTGTTCTATATAATTTTTTATGGACATAATTGTAATTAAAATTTTGTTTTCATATAATGTTATTAAGACTGACATGTTTTATTTTATCATTGTAGCATGTTTTGTGCAATTGAATTATATATTTGCAGATAAAAAAGGGTTAATTACTAAGCACTTTTTTATTATTAGAATAAGTCGACATACAAGCATACCGTCCGCATGATAATTCGCATCATCGCAGCCTGCACATGTCCGTTTTATCACAAGGATATCACAAGCGCGTTGCTAACCTTGTGACTGGAAGATATTATGTTAAATTACTTAGTCGTTTCACTACCTCTCTCATCATTCAAATTGGAACACGGCAATGCACTGCTGTTTGGTGTGCGGTAAAAATAGGTGAGTGATTTTTGAATGCAGACGACCTTTGCATGAGATCTACCTTCATCATAATCATTACAGCCATTGGAAGTCCACTGCTGAATATTGGCTTCCCCTAGAAAGGGATAATTTTGCCCGTAATTGCCACACTGGGCAAGCATGTTGGCAATCCCAGAGCGCAGCTTTCGAGACGAGGATATTGCTGCCCATCTCAACCTTCTATATTTGAGATGCACTGTTTCTGATGGATATACCGCCATCTGTCGGCTCTGGTATCTTAGTCGCCTCTTACGACACCTGGTACAGAGGGAGGTACTATTCTACTCAGTTGGTACCTCTTGGCTAAGTAAATAAGTTTAATGTTGACATAACCAATTTAATATAAACAATACAGATAATGATGAATTCACCCTCAAGTCAGGTGAATACGTGCGCCATGATGGATCCCGCCGCTACAATATTACACAATAAAATTTTAATCCGGGCGGCTCCCAAAGGAAGTGATGAATCGGCCATCAGATATGATAACAAACTGCAGCCAATCAGTTACTTTAATAGGAAACTGGAGATGTCTAAGAAAATGTTTGGAAGAGGAATCCATTGGCTAACGAACTCCTTCGAAATTTTCGGGTATTTTACCGAGAATATTTTTGGATGTGTCATTTATAAAATACAAGCGGCATAAAACATAAAACTTTAATATTTCTAAATAGATTAAAAACAAGGTAATTTGACTCTATTAAATATATAGAAACCAAGTTTTTACTTTCCGATGGAATCGTTACGTTGGAAGATTATGGAAATCCTCATATAGGGCATTAAATACTTTAATAAAGATGGCTAAGCAATTATTTGTATATAAAGTGACCCTAAAAAAATAAACAAGCCTGTTGGGGTGTCTCAATATTCCTTTGACGTGAGGTACCGGCAGAGTAAAATAGTACCTCCTCCTGCACCAGGTGTCGTAAGAGGCGACTAGGGCACCAGAAAAGAGAGGTGGCGGTATATCTATCCGAAACAGTGCAGCTGAAATGCACAGGGCAGTGATGGGTAGAAGTAGCGCCGTCGCAAAGGCTGCGCTCTGTGGTTGCCAACATGCTTGCTTACCGCGGCGATTATGGGCAAAAAACCTTCTTTCTTGGTGCAATTTTAATGGCTTTTAACATACATTTTGCCGACGAAGTTTTATCAATACAAGTTTTTAATGCGTTCCAGAGAATAAAAAAGTCTATTAAAAACGATAGCCTTAAGGTAATAAAAACGTGGAATAAAGACAATCATTTATCTCTCATTACTCGTACTATTTCATCATTATAACAACAGTATCCACTGACGGAAATAAACTTTCACCATGGGATCTCCAATTGCGTCAGTTGTATGCAGCCAGAATTTACGGTGATCATTTGGATCTAGTCAATTCGCCTGTGAAATCTGTTTTAACTATTCGTGGTCTTTATTTTAGACCTTTTCAATATATTCATGCTTTTTTAATATTCTGCAATGGATTTTGTCCCAAAACTTCTAGGGTTACTATAAATATGCAGAAAAGAGAGGACAGAGGATTTTTCTCATAGATGTTTGTGTTTGTTCTACTCGTATATTTAGGTGTAAAGGTTTGTATTTAAATATATAATTACGTATTATTAACAGTAACACGAATGTTCCAAGCTACTTATCTCATAGTATTAGATATAAGAGATATTGCGTACACAATATACATATGAGAGAAAAATGTTATATTCATAAAGCTATTAAAACATAACACTGTGTCTGATTAATACTCTACATTGCCAGTTATTTGATTGCATTGGACATACGTTGACATCTCATAGTTTTCACAGATTAAATAAACTGTGCATTGATAAAAATGTGTGGACGTTTCGTTTCATGCATACAAATGAGGCAATATCCATGCGTCAATATTTTTGGAAACTCCATTTGTATTACTGCGTTCCGTTTTAAATGACAGTATGTTAATTAAAAGTGTTCGTTCGTTCCCTGTCCGAATATAAAGTAATTGCAAATAATTAACTCTCAAAAGAAATCATTATCAACATGTCAGACGCAGGACGTCCACTGCTGGACATTGTCCTCTACAAGGGATTTCTAATAGGACTGGTTGTCTGCGGGTTTGGTTTGATTGCCGCCGCTTTGTGGGTGAACATCCTACGCTGCGCTTCTACGTGGTCTCTATTTCAGAACCTTACATCTCCATCGTTTATCGGTTCTGCGTGCTAAGTGCCACTTCAATTTGCTATTTGCTGGACTACGGTAGCTTTGGTTCTTTTACGGATCTTCGTTTCAAATTCGATCGCGCAAATAAACTCCGAGCATTGCCTTACTCATATCTCGTAAGGCAATTTAAGTTGGCTAATAAGGCCAATAAATTGGAGACCACGTTTTGCTGCCATACGTTATCGCTGGTGACGAACACACAATTGTCGAAAACTTTCGACTTGTGACACTGAGGTATGTCGGACGAGAAGATGTACCTCAGTTTTCCGAATGATGCCCAGCCAAGTTGTATTTGGCGATTGACCTCTTTCTTGAAGTTGGCCTAACTGCTCTATTTGTCCTAGGTATACGAATAAGTCAACAACTTCTAGAAGCGAGGTCTTAACTGATTATGGGGTAGGAAGATATAGGCACATACATAGTTTTGGTCTTCTTCATGTTCTTTTTGAAACCAACTTGTTGAGAAACTCGATTGAAGTCTTCGAGCACCGTGCTCAAATCTTTTATTGATTTGGTCATGACTACAATGTCGTCGGTAAATTGAAGGTCAGTGATGAATTCCTCAGTAATATTGATGCAAATAGTGCGAATTTTACTAATAAAAATAAAATGGTTTTCACTATAAAATAATAAAATATATTTACATATACTGCGAGGGCATTCTATTAATCTTTAAAAAAACGAACCGTTTTCAAATCGAAATCGAACCGAAGAATCGTTAAAAAATACAAAATTAAAAAATCTGTTCGCAAACTAGTAATTTTTAATAACATCATTTTTATTTAAATTTACTTTCTTTGATCATGATCATACTACTTCATAAGAATTTTAAAAAGCACTTAATGTTTAAATTCATATATCGTTCATTCATTTATATAGTTTTGGTTACCTTACGCCAACCTTCTTAGACGTCTTATTTAAAGTAAAAAAATGTAATTTTTGTCATTATTATCTTTAAACTTGTACAATAGGTAGACTGTAATCACGATATCCCACAGCATTTAACAACATTTTTGATATAGTATACTAGAAAAAATTCAACGTTCATATAAGCAAAAGGTGATCGGTGAGCCTTCATTTGACGACGAGAAAATCTAAGTAAGCACTGCTAACCAAGCAATAGATATACAAGCGTATTGGTGTGCAGGTACGGTCAGAATAATAAGTGGTTTTAATACATTTTTTTATTTTTTTATATATTCTGGAATTATGTACAGAATACCACAAACTCACAGAATAATTGAAGTGATTAATATTAATTATGTAATGCCTAATGTAGCACCACGATGCTAATAACAAACAAAACACGTTTAACTCAGTTAAGAGTTCATTTCTGTCATTAACTAAAAACATAATGTTGGTCCGGATGTGACTATTTATTGTCTTCATTATTTTATCTAACACAAAAATAATACTTATATTATGTCAAGAACTATATTGTAGTCTCATATTCATTACTAGCTACACAGATCTATATTTAACTATCTACGGGCAAACTTCTATACTTGTGTTTGCTATGAGAACATTAAGTATATGTACTCAATAAACAATGGTAGTCAAGCTTTGACATGTTCTAACATCATCGACGATTTTTGTCACCAATCGATGACGAATAGTGTTATGACATTCTATCGTCTTAAGGAACGCGATTTGTTCACTTAAATTCTTCTTATGTACACAAAGCGGCAGATTAAGCTGTACAAATATGTCAAAACTTGACAGGTGATTGTGAACTCAACGAAACGCGTTTATGTTCTTATAATGAGATATTTTACATATTTGTACAGGTTAACGCTTACGTCGATCTGTCGCTTTACATACGATTTACCCGTCTCACTGGCGTAACGAAAGGTAAAATAAATATCCAAGGAGATTGCGTTGGAATCCGTTTTGTTTTGTTAAATGCAATCGTACATATGTAAATATTAGGTTGATATAAACATACAAACTTTGCTTTCGCGACTCCATTTGCGTAGGCTTCATTTTATATTAGAAGCTGCGTGAGATTTCGCACGATCTAAATTGGTTAATATTTTGCGTCACATTTTCCTATGCCAATCGCAAATCATGTAAAATGAACGCTTAATCCTTAATCGCGTTACAAACTCACATTGGACTAACTAGCAAGTAAAAAATTTAAAGCATATATTTTAGTTGAAATTCATGAATTATCTTTAAAAGCAAAAAGGTTAGCTGAAATATAAGCAGTATTAAACCACTTTTTGTTCCAATATTAGACATACACACCTTTTACTAATATTTTCAACACAATAGATTTTTACTTCAGTATAGTATAACTTTTGCTTTTTGAAAAAGAGTTTGTTAAATGTCGTAAGAAAAGATTTGTACAGCGCTTTAAAAATTGAACATTTTAAGAATTCAACACCTAAACGCTATTTGCATTTCCCGTTAAAACTGCTGCACTTAAGAAATATACTTATTCCGAAAATTGAGCAATTCGTCAATTCTCACACTGCATAAAACAAATTAATGACAAACAGGACAGCTGATCCTTTATTATAAAAAAAACAAACCACAATTGTTTAAATTGTAACTTTTTCTGTAGCTAGTACTGAATAGTGTTGTGCATTTGTCCCCGTAACTCGTAACCCCCAGGGAGAGTGCTCGCTTTGCGGGACAACCAATTAATGATTGGTCCCATTACTACTAGCTGACCGCGTATTTGTTGGAAACCTATCTCGGTTTTTACACTTACAATTAGAGGTAGAACACGATTGCGGTTTATTCTTAATTGCATACCTTAACTTTTCAAAAAACCTGTATTTATATATTTTAAAAAGGGTAGTCTGCTTCGGTCATGCTTTATGTATGCTTCATGTCACTGTCATATCACCCATTTAATGTCCACTGCGGAACATAGGTCTTCCCAATAAAGAAGACATTATGCCCATAATTGCCGCGCTTGGCAGGTGTGGTTGCATCCGTAGAGTGTAGTTTTGTGACAGAAATGATACCAATGTTGACAACACTTGGGCTACCACGTGTCTAGTGCTTACTTTATTTGAGAAACCATTTAGAATAGAAGTATCCTTAATACTTCAGTATAAAAAAGTAGTAATCATACAAAAAATGTCTAACCGAAAAAATAATGTTGATGGATTAGTCGCAGAACTAGCGTCTTTAAAAGCGTCGTAGCTGTAACTATATAGAACCGACTGCTGCGAACCTGCTTACTGTATTTTTTTTTCTTTGCTTCTGCAAGTTATGAATGGTAGAATTGTGTGTAGCATGAAGTAGTTGGGGCTAAGTTAAACTTCTACCGGCGTCGGTGCTACAAGTCATCGTCTTAAAGCTAGTACAGTTTGATCCAACTTGAGAGATTGGATGTTTTATATCACAATTTATAGTCACAATATAGGTTCATAATAATTTTATAACTGTATACATTGGTATATTGGTATAAAGTATAGTTCTTAGCAAGCGCAGCGTAGGGCCTCCACCCGTAAGATGGACAGACGATCTGACTAAAACCGCAGCATCGCGCTGAACACAGGCCGCATATAACCGTTCCTATTGGAGATTACTTTGGAAGGCCTATGTCCAGTCTTGGACGTCTTATGGCTGATATGATGATGATATAGTTAAGAGGATCAAAGTCTGTCAGTTCAGTTAATATAATATAAATATAAATTTTTGTTTTCGATGTCTTCAAAGATCTATAAAACAACATCCATAACGAAACATACACATGCTGACACGTATACACGCTTATATATAAGCACTTCATATAAACAGATACTATTACATATACACGCACGTACACGCTTCATTTTTGCTTATTCACGACATTATAAAGTTTCACTCACCGTTAACTTTGCGACTTAATAGTTCGTAGAAGTGGGGAATTATACAAGTTTTTTATAGTTTGCAGTTATTCTGTGTATGTTTATGATTATAAACAAACTAGCTATCTCGGCAAATGTTATTCTGTCATTTAAATTATATATAAATAACTAATATGGCTATGAAAAAATAGGGATGGAAGGGTGAAAATTTAGGGTTGCATGTATTTTTAATGACACATAATAGAAAAATATATCAAAAGTCACTTTGAAAAATATATAGTAGCCGATTCTTATACTTACTGATTATGTATAAAAAAATTTCATAAGAATCAGCCAAAGCCGTTTTCGAGGAGCATAGGAACAAACATTTTGACACGAGAATTTCATATATTGGAGAAGATGTATATTATTGTTATTACATACCATAATGCGAGCTTCGCGCTCCATGTAAATCTGATCTAATAAAAAAAATCAAGTAACTAGTTTCCTTAAAAATTGATTTAAATTAAAAGAAACCAATGGGCGACCCCAGTATAAACAGTGAGACGAGCCATTCAATGGGTCATCAAATATTTGAGGGCAAGATTTTCCTCGAGCCACTCACAAAGCAGACTTTACTGTTGTAATACCGTGGAAATAATTTTATTTTTATCATCCCCCGTTTTAATGGTACTAGGGTAAATTAATTCATGGACTGTTTTGATATACAGGGCAAAAATATGGAAGAAGCCGAATATTTTGCATGAGGCTCAAAATATTTACCCTTAAACAATGCAACCAATGAACCATTTTAGGAACTAGCTGTTATATTTTAACCACATGCAAATTGTCGTGAGGTACCGGCGGAGTAGAATAGTACCTTCCACTGCACCAGGCGTCGTAAGAGGCGACTAAGGTACAAGAACCGACGGATGGCGTATCCATCCGAAACAGTGCAGCTCAAATGCAGCTCAAATGTCGGGAGTGGGTAGCAGCATCGTCGTCGCAGGAGCTGTGCTCTGCGATTGTTAACACGCTTGCCTAGCGCAGCAATTATGGGCAAAAAACCTCCTTTCTTGAAGAGTGGTCTCTTAATAGCTAGTATGATGATGAAACTAAACACATCCTGCGACATCATACGCGTGCGCACACTGATTTTGACATCCCGAGTTATTATTTTACTTCTAAATGTACACGCTATAAAATTAAATATAAATTGAACATGAGGGTTGATGCAGGCAGCTTTGACACAGTGTAATACGAACACAGCTAACAATCACTTCTTGCCCGATTCTATTTAATAGATATATGATTGTTTATGTCTGGAACTTGGAACTATCACCGATTTATCTCGCCTTAAAATTTTCGTGTGTTACTGAAATGCCTTATCACAATGTAATTAAAAGCGATGACTATAAAACAGTGCTGACGATCATGTCACCGCAATTAAAAAAAACCAACACAAATTAAAAATATACTTTTATATTTTTTTTCTTTATTTCATCAAATTATCAATGTTAGCTAATGTTGGGGCTAAATAAAACTTCTACCGGCGTCGATGTAACAAACCATAGTCTTAAAGCTAGTGGTTAAAGGAGTTCAGTGCCAAGCAGTTCTTAAGTTAACATATTCTTTAACACAATAATAGGCTTTAAAGATAAGCTTATTTATATATCCTATGGCGATTCCGTTTTCTTTTTTAAGGTTAAAATTATTTGTATGGTTTATATAGGAATATATAAAGTGATTAAGAAGCAATTCACCCTTTTTTACATTTTTTGTACTATTAACGTTTTGTAGGCCATTTCGGTTTTGAAAGTTTTAAGGAAACAATACAGTATTACAAATCGAGGTTTTCCAACCCTTTTATGAGATAGGGATTTTTATATAGACATTAAGAGAAAATTTTCAAAGAAAATCAATTTTATTAAGCTTATTAGAATTCACAAAAGTGAGGTTCCTTGTGCCAATAAGCAATAAGTCAAACTCTTTTTTACCGTTTAACAAGCGGAAAATCTATATATTTAAAAACAGAACGCAAAAAATGTGACACTGCAACGGAATGTGAAACGGAACTAGAGGTAGACCTCAGACAAAGGTCACCTGGATTGATATTTCACTTATTTATTATATTATTATATTTATGCCGACAAACAGCAGTGATCGCATTGCAGTGTTCTGTTTTGAAGGGTGAAAAGATGTTAGTATTAAATAGCTATTGATATCTTCGTGATAATACGAACGTCTATAGGCTGCGTTGATGCTTACTAATACCAAGCATACGGTATGCTTTTTTGTTGCCATATTTAAAAATAAAATAAGACAATTCATATAAGCTATAGTTAATACTGTTATCTTTGTAATCCTGCCGTTTACAAGTGAGCAAGCACATTTCCTTCTAACTGTTTGTTTGCTAACTCCGGTAGGCACGTGATTATACGGGGCCCAATTTGAATAAGTAACTTTTAATTTTCCAACAAGTGTTCATGACTGCTAACGCGTGCTTAGCAATTTTAATGGCTTTTTGTTTTGTAAGATTAGACTTTTGTTATACTGTGATACTATGGTGACGAAAGAAAGCTGAAATCGTTCGACTGAGACGAGATATTTCGCCGCTCGAGTTGGTTTTTGAAGTTAGAATCTGAGAGTTGGACACAGAGTCTAGACATAGGTGATCTCATTAGCATTTTGGAAGTCCAGTAATTGGCACTATGGGCAGGCGAGGTGACAACCGTAAAGCGCAGTTCCATTACGAAGATGCTACTATTGTTTATAAGTCAGAATTTGAGCTAACATACATAATCTCTTTAACATTTTGGAGATGCCCTAATTGGACAGTCACAGAGCGGAGTCTCACGACGTGGATGCTATCTATTATCGATTCGTCACCATTAATTCACAATATGCCGGAATCCCACGGCTAATATCACAAATATCACAATATTAGCAATATTAGCCGTGAGGTACCGGCAGAGTAGAATAGTACCTCCCTCTGTACCAGGTGTCGTAAGAGGCGACTAAGGTACCAGAGCTGCCAGATGGCGGTATATGCATCCAAAAACGTCAGCTTAAATGTACAGGGCGGGGATGGGGAGCAGCTTCCCCGTCCAGCACGCAATTATGGGCAACATACCCCCTTTCTTGGGGAGGCCTATGTCCAACAGTGGACTTTGAATGGCTGGTATGATAATATGCCAATACTTAAATGTTACATACATTTTAAATATGCGATGTTACATACGTTTTATATATTAAACGAGACTGTGCTATCAATTAAATTATTCTTTTCCTGGTTTTACGTGAAAGTGTAAAATTGAATTTACTTCTTACTATAATTATGTTAACACCAAGCAATATAATGCGATCAATATATAATATTATTTATTAGTGAACAATGTATGAAAATTATGTAATTCTATGGTATAAAAAACATATGCTCTGACTTCGCTACTGGTGTCGTTGCCATAAAGACCTTGTGTAATATCGATTCTTAATATTTGCTTAGGGGTCTTGTTGTTAAAGTTTATTAAGGGACCGATATTGTTTCTGAGAAACATGAGTTGAGATTAATACATGAAGACTCGACATGGTTACACGAAACTTGGTTAAACATGTGTTTGTCGGCTCATTTTTCACCTATTATGTACATATAAACGTTCATGTCTGTTGTGAATACAATTACCAAAAACTTATGTTTTTTGTATTATTATAGATGGCGCTTTTCATCATATCAGTCACAGAAAGTCGACTGTTGAACATATGCCTCCCGAAGATAGGGGGGGGGGGTTACCCATCATTGCCGCGCTGGGCAGGCGTGGTGGTAATCGCAGAGTATAACTTCGCGACGTAGGTGCTGCTGCCATTCCCCACTCTGTAATATTTAAGTTGTGCTGTTTCGGATGGATATACAGCCATCTGTCGGTTCTAGTACCTTAGACGCCTCTTACGACACCTGGTATAGAGGGAGGTACTATTCTACTCTGCCGGTACCCCACGCTTGGCATTAAGCTCACAGGAAAACAATTCTGTTTTGTAGATATAAGAATTTATTGACAGTATTAGGTCTTCTCTTTTCCTTTCAGATTAGGTCAGACGTCTGTGTAATATGTTTTCTACTCATTACCAATCAAATCAAATGGTAATTAAGATTTAATTTTCATTCAAAAGTTCGAACTGCGCTCGCGTGTTAGCTGGTATCGACTAATAGAAGATCATCATCAACGTACCTATCCAATTAAAGAGGAACTCAGTTAAAGGTATTGAGGGAAAAAAGTTCAATACCATTTTGCTTGTAAAGCAATATATAATTTAGTCTCTTGTTAATATAACGTTGGTAGTGTAAGATATGGAAATGCAATAAAATGAAGGGAGTATTGTTAAATTGACTTTAAATTTTTGAATTTGAAACATTTTGTTACTAGATGTGACATAGTATTGAATATTAAGGTTATGAACCATTGAATATTTTGATCGTTTCTTTGTTGATAAGATTTATGAGGAACCTGCTGCACTTAAGCACGCAACGCTATACAGAGAACAACCCTTTTTTTAAATAATAAATGTCTTTGTATTCAACTTTGATTTTTAGTTCTAGTTTTTGTCCGTAGTATTGAGTATATTTCTGATTTTAGTTCTTCTCGCAACCGGAAATATTGATGTCCGTAGAAGAAGCAAATTGATCAGTATAGCTCAACGGATTAGCAATTTGAAGTGCGGATGGGTACGGCAAGTCATGCATTATAGAATTGTGAACAACGTAGGACGACCACCGAAAATGAACAAACGATCTTATTTCTAAGATATTTTTTATTTATTTGCTTATATATGCTTTAAGATTCTATTCACTTTCTTTGCGTTTCTTTTTGTCAATGCATATCCGATTCTCGTGGATTGTATATGGTAGTATAGAAATGCCACTTTGCGTGCTCTCTTATGACGCAGTTTAATCTTTAATTTAGTTCCTACAATAATTTTTTGATTAAGTTCAGTAGTATTTTGATTAAGTTCATTATCAGGCAGATCCAAAACAAATGGACAACATCTGCTTCTACTTTAGGGACAATCACGCAATTCTCAAACGGATCTCCTCGTAGCGTAAGATTTGGTTAAAAAAGCATGTTACAAATTTATTAACAAATAATGCAAAATACTAAGGTTGTTTTTTAATATTGGTGTTGTTTTTATAACAACTAATATAAGTCAAATTAAAAATGTAATCATATATGTATACTAACGCGTATTTTGTGTAAATATATGTAATTAATGTGATATTCATTTAAGATAATGTCTTCATTTCAGTCCATTTATTAACAAACTGTAATCAATTGCTTGTCGTGAGGTACCGGCAGAGTAGAATAGTACCTACCTCTTTACCAGGTGTCGTAAGAGGCGACTGAGGTATCTGAACCGATAGATGGTGGTGTATCCATCCGAGACAGTGTATCTCAAATGCATAGGGTGGGGATGGACAGCAGCATCCTCACCGCGAAAGCTGCGATTACCAACACGCTTGCACAGCGCGACAATTATTATTTTATATATATATATATATATTATATATCTTTTCAACAACTTTTGTAGTCCTTATTTCTATTATTATTGGAATTCAGATAATAGCTGACGAATATACCTAGCGATAATACATTAAAAAAATCCCAACAAAAACAAATATCATGCGACAAAATGGAAAATCCCTTTAAAATAATTGCGCTTGCTTCTAGTTCCATAACTTTCTCAAAAGCAACAGTTGTGAACAAACAAATGGAACTATCCATGTTTATGTTGTGACTTGTGAATGCTCATAAAGTGATGGACTAAATATTGCCAGCGTCCAATATTTCCATGTCCACGATAGCAACTTTTATTATTTAATTAAATATTATATAGAATATCAATATTTTTATATCTATTTTTTATACCTATAATATCAGACATTAATTAATAATATATGTATTTAGAACACAATAATAGTAATAAAAACAAAACAACGGCATTATTAAATGTATTATTAAATTATTAGGCATTTTATAAACATCGCATTGTACCAAAATGGCGACCAACTCAGCATTATGTTACGATATCACACTGTCTGATTATTATATAACCGATAGTATTATATCTAATGATATATATACACCAACAGCATCCCTATTGCAAAGCTACGCTTGCCCAGCGCGGTATTTATGGGCTTAATCCCCCTTACTTGGGTCTCCTTAAGTAAGGGAGAACTTCGCCCTATGTCCAAGAGTGAACTTCCGATGGCTGATTCCGATGATGCTTTTATCTAATTATATAGATATAAAAGATAAATTTACAGAAAATGTCATACATTGACCTAACTTCGTGGTAAGTCGTTTAAAGCACTTGAGTTACGGACAGCATTCAATAGAGAAATCACACATATAATACTTGAATTCATATATGCACCACCCGACTCAGAATAAACACAAATATGATCATGTATATATCGCACAAGATAGGATCACTACCATATGCGCTATTGGGCCAGTCATATCTTTGGTTGGATATACTGCCATCTGTCGGCTCAAATGCAACTTCGCGAAGATACGCTATGCGCTTGCTTAGTGCGGCAATTACGAACTAACTCCACTTTTTTGGGAGGCCTAAGCCCAGTAGTGGGCATTTTACGACTGCAATTATGATTAGAATGATAATGATTTTGTTCGACGTTTAGTTTTTAGTAGTGAACACGGATATATTAAAAAATATCAAAAATTTAGTTGATGTATTTATTTAAATAAACTAGATGTTTAATATTGATGCTGAGATATTAGCTTCACATCTTCATCAATGGCCTTTAAAGTTTCTTTCTTTGAAACAAGTACCTATATGAAACAATAAAAAGCAAAAAAACCACACCGCAAGTGAAAACTTGCCACCTAAAAACTATACGAAACCAGCCTTTGTGGATAATTTTTCCGTGCAATATTGTTCGCGCTCCTGGCAACACAGGGTCTCATACGCAGACATTAATTATTAAAGCATAATCCCAGATTAAACTCAGGACAAGTCAAACATCCAAGTCGTATGTGAATCGTAACGTACTGGAACAAACAGTGACCTATTTCATTGAATAATGTGGGCTTTTATAAAACTGGTCAATAATGGTTGCCAACTTGGACTAACATAGTCTTGAATTCTTCAATAATTAAACACTTTATATATATTGAACTAAATTTTGCAAATTAAATTGATTATAGCAATGCCAAATAACGAAACACAATTAGCACCTCCAAGGATGGAAAGTCGTATATTCCAAATTTAAATTGAATTATCAAACTTGTTGTAGCTGTCATTCTGACAGAACATCTTTGTCACCCATCGATTTCCGGAAACTAAGCGACATGTTAACATGAATGTAACAAAGAAATATACAATCTATAAAAGAAGAAATTGACTTACTAACTGACTATAATATCAACGCTGTCATAAACTATTTTGGTTACCAACTTGAAATTTAGTAAAGGGGTTATCTTTTGCAACGTAGGCGTGCACTAAAAATTTTGTAGGGATGTGAAGTTAAATGAAACAGGTGTAAAATATTCTTTCGGAATTCAAAATAATGAAAGTTGCTTAAGTGCGCTACTGAAAATTCTGTCAAAATTAGTCTAGCCGCATAGCAGTTTACTTAAACAGTCAGACGACGAGAGAATATTTTTAATGGTTGTTTTTTAAAAAGTATATTCATTATATACTTTTTTTTATCTATTTTAAAAAGCTGTTATTTTGATATCGAAATTTCAATGTTATAATTTTGCACCCCTTTTTTACTTTCAAGTTTCAAGCCCCTATAGATTAGGCCCCGCCCTTGATATGTCAATATATGTATATCTTAAAATGTATAAAACACATGTTACGTTTCTTGTCCGCAATGAACTCCTAAACTACTTAACGATTTCAAATTAAGATCGAACACCGTGTGGTGTTTGTCCCAACTTGAAAGATGAGATAGCTTACATCTTAATTTATAGCCGCAATATTATTGTATTGCGAATTATTCGTCTATTATTTGACAATTACAATTATCTGTCAACTCCAAACAGTTTTAACAGATGGCGATATCTGTTTTCTGGATTGAGTAAGTAATCAATAGATGGCGCTGCTATGATAAACCTACGTATAGTATAAAACAAATCGCTCTCCGCTGTCTATCTCTTAGGTCTTTACAACTACGCAACGGATTTTACAAGCGGCTTTTATTTAGCTAGAGTTATTCCAGAGGAAGATACATGTGTATAATACATCCATAATATAGCAGAGAAACACTGATAACTTAAACTTTACTTTTTTTCGATTACATTGTAAACGCTGGCTGAGTACCACGAGATAGGTCGAAATAATGTACCTACTATACAATTGTACACCTTATAAAAGTCTTCCAAAAAGTCTATCTGTTATAGATACTTACAATAACCTATATATAATTCTACCAATAAATAACCACAATAATATATACTAATATATACATATATATACTACTCTACTCTACTTAGGTCTTCCTGCTTTTATAAGAGAAATTTCAAAAATTCTGGTGGCTAAGTCTTTCTTAACCTCCCCACAAAATATTATAATCGGCAAAAGAGGCGAAAAATAATTCACCATATTTTTTTTTTGTTTGGCTTCTATTCTTGATCATATTTACGTTTTGTTTAATAATAAAAGTAATTAAAAATAGATTAAATAAATATGTTGCTTAAAATTGTGCCTCCCTCTGTACTAGGTGTCGTAAGAGGGGACTGTTGTACCGGACCGACAGATGACGGTGTCACCATCTGAAACAGCGCATCTCAAATTCTACAGGGTGGGGTTGGGCAGAAGCATTTCCGTCGCGAAAGTTACGCTCTGCGATTGCCACCACGCTTGCCCAGCGCAAATGGGCAAAATTCCCCTTATCTTGGGGAGGCCTATGCCCAACAGTGGACTTTCTATGGCTGATATGATAATTCGTATCCTAGGTTACCGTCTAGTCAATATTATATTTTATTATACATGTTTGTATATATGACAGTAATCTGAAGTCTACCTGTATATTGTGTATAATACATAAATGAATCAGTCAGTCAGCTTCTTTATATATACATATAATAAATAAATTCTCACATAAATACATTGACACGACTCCGGGATACCTAAGTCGCTTACAGCGTTTGTATTCAAATCACAAAATACATATTTGATACACAAACACAGAACATAAAATATTAAACATATAAACGATTGCCCAATGGAGATCAGACTTACGACTTTATTTGAAAATAGGAACACTACCGAATGAGTGCACTCGTGTTCGTCCAATCGTTAGATTATTTACACCTTGCGTTTAATTAAAGTTAATTCGGTCAGTTGTAAAAAAAAATACATCTTTATTTGGCTTAAACATGATTAGTTTGAACACGATGCGTTGGCGCGTGTACGTTGTGTGTGTGAGAGTAAGAGTATGTACGTGCGTGAGTTAATTTACGTATGTGTATCAATCCAATAGTGTCTCAATCTCTTCATAATTCTTTGGTTCCAACGTTATAGCCAGTATTTTTTTAGTCATGATATTTCCCTGTTTGTCATACCCGTCATTGGAAGGACGTTGTTGGACATAAGCCTCTATAAGAAAGGAGGTTTCTTGCCATAATTGCCGCGCTGGGCAAGCGTGTTGGCAATACTGTCGGTTCTGTTTCCTTAGTCGGGACACTGACACCTGGTAAAAGGGGACATACTATTCTATCTCACGGCACTCTCCCTGTTCACTACATTATAAAGATACGCTGAACGTTTATTATAGATTTTTCTAGCAAATGCAGTGTTTGTTCTAAGTGATTTTATAATATCCTTCTTTCTTGTGTTATTACTGTCAGGGTATTACGTAAAGATTTGTGTTTTTTTTAATAATAAATGTCTCATATATAGCTCTCTGATTGTTAAGAAGCAACACTCTCAAAAAATTCTAGAGTGACACATCTTTCTACAACTCCGTGTTCGATTGACATTTGGCAGGCGGTTTACATAACGTTTGTTAACTCTTTTACGTTTTAAAATAGAGTTGTAATATTATTTGAACTGAAGATGAGTTTTTCATCACCTATTATGTTATAAGTGTATGTTTTAAATGCTTTTTAAATTTATAAGTTAGCAAAACAAATGCTGCCTAGAACATTAATCAATTCACTAATCAGCAGCTTTTGAAATTGTTTATATTTATTGGATCCATCAAGCGGCAGCCCTGCACGTGTAGACAGCAGAGGGTTTGCAAATAAACAGGCACAGCGGAGAGGGAAACAAAGCGTGGTCACTCAGCACTCTCAAACACCAGTAATGGAGGGGGATAGACAAGAGCTTCTACTACGGACTCCAATCACACTTGATGAATAATTGTCAAGTCTTATAGAATTGGTTTCTTGATTTTAATAATAAAAATAATAAATTCACACAAAATCTCATACAATCACTCCGTGATAAGTCGCTGTTACGTATATCGGACAACAGAGGAATGACAAATATGATACTTAAATATACATAATTAACATCCAAACACAACAAAATAGGATCACTAGCATCTTTTGACGGGCCTGATGGCGCAGATGGCAGTGATCCTATATTATGCGCCAAAGGTTGTCGTGGGTTTGATTCCCACCCAGTGAAAATATTTATATGATGATATTTGTGTTTGTTCTGTATCTGGGTGTTAAATGTATGTATTTAAGTAGCATTTTTGTGATTCCTCTGTAATCTGGCGTCCGTAACAAAAGTGCTTTAAGTAACTTACCACGGAGTCAGGTCAATATATGAGATGTTGTGGGAATTTATTATTTTATTTATATCTACGCCATAAGATCCGTCTATTCGCCTGATTAAATACAGCAACCATTGAAGAAAGGTTCGTGTTCGTGTTCGATTGACATTTAGCAGCAGCTTGTATGTTCATAAAACAAAAGTTCAACATGAGTTTTTAAACACTGGTAATAAAGAATAGACAGTAAAAAGGGCTTAGAGAAATAATAAACCTTTGTGGTTGTAAATATTAATAGATTTTGTTACATATATTAAAAAACAAGGTATCATATATATTTGTTAATACTATAGTGTATTCTCAGACTGGTGATACTTTTCTAGGTTTGATTAAAACCGTTTTATCGTATGAGCATAAAATAATATGAAATATGTAATAACATTTAATATAAAAGGTAAAGTAAATGTAATAATAATAATAATGCTTCTTATTGTCCACATTACATTAAATAAAATCAAAAGAAGTAAACATTTACAAATTATATCACAATGGCGGCTTTATTGCTCAAAGCGATCTCTTCCGGGCAACCTTGTATGTAATTGCTTTATTCAAAGATAGAAACAGTTGTCTGAGCAGCTGCAAAACAGTTCTCACCCTGGTCGCAATAACGCGAATTAGTATGTTCAAAAGAAACTTTATATTTTCGTGGTAGGGGTCAGGGAATGCATTCCATATGTTCCCGGCGGACGTGATAACATGCAGGAGTTATAAACCGAACTTCACCGGTGCTATTTAACGGGCTACCTATTTCTTCTACTTTATACGTCTCCGATTTTATTACTCTCGACGCGGCTTATTCGGAATACTTATTTTGAATAAATATTTTTGATCGCGCGCACTCTAAATGTTGGGTATTAGACATATTTTTATACTGATAAAGTGATGGTTAATGCACGCTGTGTGATTATTTTTTATTAAATTTATATGAAGTAGATGGCCTCGACAGGCCTGATGCTATGTTCTGCGCCAAGGATCGTGGTTTCGATTTCCACCCATAGCAATAGAGATATTTGTGTTTGTTCTGTCTCTGGGTGTTAAATATATGTATGTATTTATATGTGTATATGTGTATATATATGAATATATGTGATTCCTCTGTTGTCTGGCATCCGTGAGTAATGCGAAAGTTTATTGGATGGATGTACGGATGTTTATTACTATTTCACGCTGTAACGGGTATGAATGAAATTTGCCACAGAGATTATCGATAGTGTACTTTCCCTTCCGAAAAAATGTTCCCCGGGGATAGAACCGGTTTTTTATTTTTCTCTAAGGAATCATCATTTCAGATATTGGCTTGACGGCTGGATATAAAACTGGTCTCTCCAAGAAAGGGGAATTTCTAAAAGCAGCTCTAGCGCTTGTCTGATACCTTAGTTGCCTCTTACGACACCTGGTGCAAAGGGAGGTACTATAATATTCCGCCGTTACCTCACGGCTACTCTAAAGAATACTTACTTTTAACTATATACTCGATTATTGGCAAAGTTGAACTGTCCTCAAAGATGACATATAATGTAATCACCTCGCAAAAAAGGCGCGGACAGAAAGTTGTATAGTATTCCATGAAAAAATGGCGAATTTACCAAAGGCGGCAACTGCACACGTGAGATTAATAAAATACGAAATATCCGTAAAAACTCTTGGCTTAGGTGTCGGGCGGATTATTCCGCCTCTTACATGTAGCGTAAAATTGGGCTTTCTCATTATACACGGAACATTTGTTTTGTGCGCTGGACGCTCGGACGCCTCATTTTTATTGTATCCTGCACTGGTTTATTACAAGATTCGCCGAAAAAGATAAGTTTTCATATAAAAAAGCGAAAAGCAGTAAAGGAGTAAAAAGAATATGGCGGAAAAAGGAAATATATCAAAAGTTTAAATATTAATTTAACCAAACCAGCTATTTTGTTTCTATTGACCCTACACATTATTTTGTGAAATAAGGTTTTGGTATAAAGACTTTTTTCATTAAATGGAATCATTTTGTCTTATTACCAAATTACCCAATTGTTAAGTAGCAATATAATAATGACCGTGCAATATGGTACATAATTAAGTATATAACATTTTGTGTACAATTTATTAAGAACAAAATTATACGAAACAATAATTCAAACTTACATAGACAAAAATAGTAATTATTAAGTGCTAATAAGTAACAGTATAGATACAAGTATATGTCCGCACTTGATTAAGTATTAACAATAATTCAAATCAATAACAACATTGCCTGCTATGTACTTATTTGAACTAAAAATGCATTTTTCCAACAAAAATGTTTTCAACTTATTATTGAAGCCACTTTTGCATAGGCAGCTTTTAAGTTCAATTGGTAAATAAGAACCGACTGTTATAGTGAACAGTGTTTGGCTATGGTTAGATGAGGAATTAATGTAATTGTAAAGTTTTGTCCTTGGTTACAAAAAAACAAACTAATCAATCGCTAAAATATAGTTGTTTTTAACTCGTCGGTACATTCGTTTGGTTTTCCTCGCAAGTTATTCTTGCAAATATTTTTTTATATGGCTAGCGTAGATCATTCTGCCCATAAATATGAAGCGGACCTCACGTGTGTTATCTGGATTACCGTAGGCCTAACATAATGACCTATATCATATGATCTGGCGGGTCAACAGGATATTATAGCCGTCAGCTAATTACTGTATGTTTTGTAAGAGGCACAATGTTATTTCAGTACACATAGTGAGCTATTATACCACACCTGCGCTAAAATATTATTAAGTTACTACTGCATTACTACTGAAGTTCAAGAATTGTCTGAGTCATTTGTGGTGATAAGAATTTTCAACTTATTTGTATTGATAGTCAATACAATCTTTGAGGTGTTGATTATGTCATAATATATTTTTGTACATATTATCTGGTTCGAACATTGGTTTTTCAGCAATAAGTCTAGTCTATATTAAGTTACTAACTGTTAAAACTTCACTCACGTATGTATTTTTAAAACATGACTTGTTTTATATTTTTATATACTATTACTTAGTTAAAGAAAGATCTTTATATATAATAGCTATTATTTAAGACACTTTCTGGAAGAAATAATTCGTTAAAATGTAAAAGTATAATCCTTGTTTTAATTATTACCCACTCAAAATGATATCCCATCAAGAACATCAATTTGAGGACATGCTAAGTTCGTCCGTTTGGATAATCCAATAATAGTGATTTAGTTGGAAACCAAACTTTTAGAAACTCCTTGAATGTAATGCAAATATATAGCATCTGCTAATTGATTAAAACGATTTGTTATGTTAATTGCTACTTTATAATGCGAGTATCATAGTAACATCTCTATACGTATTTTTTTGATTACTTGAAGTGAAACAACGTACACTGATGAAGACCAAAAGTGTATACCTATATGAAAAAAACCTACCCTTTATGTCTTTAAAATTACTGACACTATACGGCACTTCGTCTATAAACGTACATTAACGCTCATGTCGTATTACAAAGCTTTCTTTTTATGTTAAGTATAGAACGTATGTAACCGTCAAATAAATACGTATGAGATCAGAGTGTATCATATTACTTAAATGTGTGTGTGTGGCTGCTCCGCTGAAAGTTGTTTAATACTAAATTACTGCACCACCTTTTGTTATTATGCACGGAAAGTAGTTAAAAAGGTATACGGCATTCTACCGTGACGTATCGGCACAGGAGAATAGTACCTCTGTATCAGGTGTACTAAGAGGCGACTAAGGTACCAAAATCGACAGGTGGCGGTATATCCATCCGAAACAGTGCAGCTTAAATGCATAGGGCGATGATGGGCAGTAGCATCCCCGTCACGAAAGTTGCTCTCAGCGATTGCCAACACACTAGCCCAGCGCGGCAATAACGGGCAAAGTTCTCCTGTTCTAGGAGAGGCCTATGTCCAACAGAGGGATTTTAATGGTTGATATGTTGATGATGATAATGAAGTTACCTAGAAATAGTTAAATACTTTGATGAGGGAGACATTCAGTCTTAAACTATCTCAATCTCACATATCTCCTAATAATAATGGAGTTTAAACGTCGGTATCTCGTAAACGATAGATGTTTTTATTGAAATATAGGACTTGGTATTAAGAAGCGTGACCTTAAGAAACTCAGACGAATACAAATTTGTAGATTAAATATATTTAAAGTTATTGGGGACCGACGGTGTTTTATAAACACGGCATGTAAATTTGTTTCTTTTTGCATTATGAACTTGAAAAAACGCTACTGTGTGTGTTAACAAAACGGAGTATTAATCAGGTAGATTAAAATATCCGATTAACTGAACAGGCTGCCTATTTTGCATGCATAAATCCGGAAATGCGTATAAATGCGAATAATTGTAACCGTGGCGTTTGCTGAAATCCGAATAATTTATTGAATAATCACAGTTATTCTGTCCAAAGCTGATTCATGTCAAATTTTAGAAAAGGCTGATATGAATTCGACATAATAATCATTAAAGCAGCGGTCAACATTGTTGAATTTCAATCTACCCAAGGGAGAATTTCGTACGTCAAAAATATCGTACTGTTGCGACGGGAAAGCTGCATTTCCCGATCTTGTTAAATGTGAGCTGCATTGTTTTTGGGTATCTTGTCAATTTTATTTATTTGCGGTAAAAAATAGCTTATAACATCGACCAATAAGCAACGCGACGCACGATTGACGCATACATTGCATAATATAAAACAATGCTGCTGCCTAGCGCGCAATGAACGTCTCACTGCTCCCAAGTAGTTATTGAACCAGAAACTTTTGTGAGAGATAACAGTTTAACTAGAGCAGTTGAAACACCAATCCAAGGAATTGTCAATTATTTACTTTTAGGAAAACATTAGACTTCACTACGAGCAATAACATACTATATTGAACCGTAATTCTAACACCGTAAAGTTCAGATGTCAACTGATCACAAATTTTAATTACATAAACTGTTCGATTGTACCATTATGTTGATACGCTTCACAGATTTCACTTCACCGAGTATCAACACAGCTCTCGCACTGCGAGGACGCAATAATACCGATATATCTTGGATGGGGATCGAACTCACGGCCCATAACGCATAAAAGAGGATCAGTTTCTCCGTCCGGTTAAGCCCGTCATAAAATGTGCTTAATGAGGGCTAAATTTCAATAAATATTAACTTTATATATTTTTGCTATAATAAAAAACACAGGCAACCCTATCCAGTCATCAAATCGAATCCATTTAATTAGCGGATTAACAAAACTCGCTGCATATTTGTGCCCGTGTCAATCCCCGAAATGCACTAATACGCGAGTCATTGTTACCGCGGCGTCCGCACGAATTTGAATGATTGATTGATTAGTCGATGTTATTCCGCTCGGAACGCATTGTTGTCGATTTATTACGCAAGTCGAATGTTTGCTAGTTCAATTTTTCCTACGAATGAAGCACGTTGCGTGAAATGGCAAACCATACATGTTTTTGTTTAATTCAATGATTGGATCAAAAGAAATTTTATCAACTGAAATAATATCACTAATGTCAACCTAGCTGTCCTAACACGTCCTGCCTCAATTTTGTACCTATCTATGTTTATTATAAAAAAATATTGTGACTATAAATTGAGACTTCATATCTCTCAAGTTAGTTAAAACTGTACATATTTAGGCAAAAAATTGTTAGTAGTTTAGACGTTTATCACGGACGAACACCGCGAAATGTACATACATACATACATCGCCTGTGTCGCATCGGGGTAAGCAGAAACTATGGATCTCCAATTGTTACGATCTTGGCATAATTCATTTGCTTCCCTTAGTCATTTCATACATGCTCGTTTATTCTTGGTACTTGGACCTGGCCCTTCTTTAATACCACTGCTACCTGGTTAAGATATGTTTGCCTTGGTCGTCTTATACTAACTCTTTCGTTCACTTCCGCAGCATTCTACTTTCATCCATTCTTTCTACATGCCCAAACCATCTCAATATTCGTCCCCTATTGTTGTCACAACATCATCTTTTACACTAAATCGATCTCTTATAACACTATTTAATTTATCTCTCAAACTCACACTATTCATACTTCGCAGTGCTCTCATTACAACAGCTACTACTCGTGTGCTTTTTTTGACATACCAAACATTCACTACCATATGTCAGTATTGAAACCAACACACCTCTAACAGCCGTATCCTTTTTGACACATTTAGGCTACCCATAAAAGTAACATGACATGTTACTTTTATATATAGATTATATAATTACGAGAAATAATTCAACATACGAGTATCACAGGTTCAAGGTGGGACTGTAAACTTCATCTTTCCGTTTCACTCTAAACCTAAAACAAGTTGGATATAGATTGGTAAATATTTTCTTTATATTAATGAATCTCATAAAATATTTTATTGCATAATTTTGTAACCAATAATATACTATTTTTATACAGACATTCCTTGTTAAAAGCTTTATTGTATTACTGAATAAAGGGTTTCGTGAGTTGGTGTAAAGACTACACTTCTTTGATCCTGTAATCAATGGCTTTAACTTAATTGGAAACAAATAGTTTCAATGAACAGGACTTTAACACTGATAAGTCAAAATAAATATCTCTCATCGTCATTATACCAGCCATTGGAAGTCTACTGCTGGACACGAGTCTCCCCAAGAAAGGGGGGATACTGCTCATAATTGCCGCGCTGGACAAGTGTGTTCACAGTCAATTGCAATTTCGCAACGGGGATGCTGCTGCCAATCCCCACCCTGTGATCCCCACCATTTAAGCTGCACTGTTTAGGATGGATATACCGCTATCTTTCGGTTTAGGTACCTTAGTCGCCTCTTACGACACTAGGTATAGGGGGAGGTATCATTCTAATTTACCAATAACACACAGCTAACTAAATTGTCCTAGACTAATTCGCAATTACTCGTACACAATCCAGTACCTTTGACAGCGTATCAAAGTCTAGTGTTTATAAACTAACTCTATTGAGCTGTTAGATCTTGTGTATTTTAATCGCAGTATCTAGTAATTTATCCGTCTAGGATGATTAAAAGCCGTAATATACCATTTACGGTTAAGACTGGCTCTTTAATGTGGCGTGTGGCTTAATTTATTTGTTTCTTAAGTAAAAACCACATCTCAGTCTTATTTGACAGTAATGAATGTCTTAGTAATTGATGTGAGCATGAAGAGATGGAAATAATCGAGTACTGTGAAGAAGGTTATATTATATTAGATTTATTCTTCACCTCATTTAAGCTAGGTATATTTATCATAGAGCTAGAGGTATATATATCATACGAAGGTTGTCTGCACTGCTACCTTACTCGCACCTATTTCTACCGCCAAACAAATAGACACTTCAAATAGGGGGGTTGACACATTAGAGCTTAAATTTATGGCTTTGGTACAATAATGAAATTCTGACTAATAAGGACAAATATTTATGTGTTGATTATTTGTGTTTGTTGATAGTCAGGGTGTTTAATTATATGTATTTAGAATATAATGTTGGTAAGTCCTCTATTGTCCTTAACACAAGTGCTTTAAGCTACTTACAACGGACTAAGGTCAACGAATGAGATGTAAGAAAAAAATTGTTTCGTGCCCGTTTGTTATTAGTAGACGTCACTACAAACACAACAAGCTTACTTACTAACTTGCGGAAATATATGGGTCTCTAATATTTCAGCAAAATAAGTTTTAGTATTGTATCTTATTTGTGTATTAAATAGATTTTTTTGTGTATCAGGCCCTAATTCCGGTATCAAATAACTGCAACGTATAATTTGTACAGAATATCAACGTCTTGATTATATATTTTCTAGAAATGGAGAGGTATATTAATTCCACAGGCCACTTACCTTCATCACCGGCAAAATGGCTTAACAACTCAACTCCTGAACATAACATTCGACCTACCCACCGGCAGAATCTAAATATCACCCCTAAAACTTCTATGTTAAGGGCCAAAATTCTGCTAAGGGTTAAAGGACCTACATTTTGTAGAAACGCCTGGTCAAACAATACGTATTAAGGGAACGCTGAGAGTGGGCTCTTCCCAACATTATTTATTTGCGAAAACAATCTCGCTATAGAAAAAGTACTTAATACGCGCTAAGATGGAGGACGGGCCTGATGGGCATTTTTTTACAAAGATTAATCGAAGGGGTTGGTTTTCAGCAGCTTTATTTTACTGGGAATCAGTTTAAAAGAACGATAAAGAAAATTTGAGGGCTACGTCATAGGAGAACGTTCTTATTCATGACACGTATTTACTTGCAAATAGAATATTATCTAAGAAGGTTATGTTCAACTAATTAACAATTTGATAAAAAATCTGCCTATAATATAACTTAAATTTATAACTTAAAATATAACTTAAATTTGTAAATTGATTCAAAAAAATCGTTTCTCCAGTAAGCGCCCGTGGCGTTCGCTACATACATATGATAATCTTATAATATACAGAAAAAATGTGTTGTTTGACTGAAATTTGGCAATTGTTACATATAATATTATAATTGTGTTATTGTTTCATACTTTAGGGGGCCCTAAGGCCCTTTCAAGTTACATTAATGAATTTAAGTAAAACAATTTGTAATATTTAAGTGAATTTAGTAAATTGAATGTGCGCCCTTTGTGGCTCACGATTTATTTATTTATTAAATAACTGGTTACAAATGTTTGCACTGAAAAAATAACTTCCTTACAACAATAGTTTACAATTCAAGCTATGCTGGTTTCTTAAATGTAATTATTTCTTTGTCTGTCTTAATAAAATAAATACATTTAGAAATTTTCAATTGTGAGAAACTACAATTAAAATAAATAAAAGATATATTCAAATATTTGCATTATTTAAATTGATATTTGGAATGTATACAAGAAATACTACCATTGGAATGTCGAATGTACAGAATTAGTCATCACCACCAAAGTATCCGTACAAAGTTATTTGCTGGACAAAAACCTAACCAAATGCTATTAGAATGTATATCGTAAAGTAGAGTTACTGAAACTAGACAAATTTTATTTTCATAATAAATTCCCACAACATCTTATACATTGACATGACTCCGTGGTAAGTCGCCTGAAGCACGCTAGACAGCATAGGAATCACAAATATGCTACTTAAATACATATATTTAACACCCAGAAACAGAACAGATAAAAATATCAAATAAATATTTGCTCTAGGTGGGAATCAAACCCACGACCCCTGGCGCACAAGATAGGATCACTACCATCTGCGCCATCGGGCCCGTCAAAATTCGTAATTTCTTTACTTTGTTCTCTATTCTTTATATAAATATTAGAAAATATGTCATTTATTAGAAAGTATTGGTTAAAACACCGCTATAGTACATAAACAAATCGTGAAGATCCCTGCTCGTCAAATGACGTGCAATGTTCAGTGTCAAGCGACCCGCGTGTAAGACGGAAAAAGGAGGACCAAATCTATGAACAAGGGATTTTTTCCTATTATGTCGCGGTCCTTTGAGTCTTTGTGATCTTCTTGAGCTTTTGTACAAACTGAAAAATATTTGTTACGACTACGCAATGTGATCGGAATTGCTTCAATTTGATTGCTTCAATAGAATAGTTTCGATTCGAAGTCTGCTTTTGATTCGAAGCAAATGGTTTTAAAAGGTATTATTTTGTTATTTCATGATTTTAGGTTGCTCTAATACAGTTAAATGATAACATCCAAATGGTTAGTATACTAACAGGGTGAGACCGATATATGGCGGTAATACATTCAAAAATATATATTACAAAAAAAGGACAGCAGCGTATTTTTTTCAAATTCACTTAAATTTTTTACGGCTGATATAATAATGATGAGAATAAGGTTTATTCCATATATTAATGTTCGCAATTTAAAAGATAATAAGTTATATATAAACTATAAAAGAATATATTTTTTGCTAGACCGTTTGTCAAGAGTCTATATATATATATATATATATATATATATATAATCATGTTCAAATCAATTTAAATTCAAATTAAGAACATAACAGCTCTTAATTGAAACTTGCAACGCGATGAATGTAGGCAGCATTACTCTGACTGAGAAGAGTAGCCGTTTAAGTCAGAGTAGCTGTGTAATTGATACGACAAGCGCTAGAGAGCGCTGTCTGAAACTGACTCGGTGAGTTACCGGCGAAGTAGCGCTTGTCGCAGATTAGATGTTGGGACAAGATTTTATGTTGGAACTTTCCTTGCGGTTGCTACTTTCTCTAATATAAGAAGGTGTTCGAACAAATATATTGTAATTAAATCTAACATCTTAGGTTATATTTACGCATAATACTTCACTGCAAAAAATATTATACGCAAGTGACTTATTTCTAACTACATGCTAGAAATAACGGTTACATTTGCGCAGGAAAATGGAACATATGCTTGTTTCGATTTGAAACGGAACCCAAAATCTGACAAACACATTTCAGTTTAGAACTACAAGATTTATATCAATGTGACTGTGACAACAAAGCAAAATATATAACTATTGATAGCACTTAGCTAATACGTATTTGTAACTAAAAGTTGGACCGAAGTTTTTAGACCAAAGCCTTCGCTTTGTTACAGGGTACACTCAAGGGCGGCATGTACTTTTTAAACATGCTCAACAACGTTTATTTATACTCTGTCGAATTTGCACAAATTGATTATTTTACTGTGTACAAATCTAATTATTATATTTAATTAGTTAGGTATTTTTGAATAGTAAAGAAAATAGTACTACTCCTGACTCTACGATGCGTACACACATTTAACATCTGTTATTGAACAGCAAGCCTATTTTAAGACTCGACTGCTATCACTGGACGGGTCTTACAACAAAGTGTACTAAATGTTCATTACGCGATCTGCCAGAATAGAGCCTGCAACGGGACAGGATGAAAGGTAACTTTATTTGATAATACCTAATGATTTCACAATTTCATTAAGACAGTGTATGAGTTTACAATGCGCGAATAAAATAACTATTTCCCACAATATAAATGAACTTTTTTACTTATCTGATACGTAACTTTAATAGCAAAGTACTGGAATACAAACTGTTCCAACAAATAGCGCTACACCGCAGCGAAACAATTCAATATACCGACAGTCTGAAATAAGTTAGCAGTATTCTGCTGAGTCGCGTCGACACGGTAAACTATTCGGCCCGCTCTCGGAAAAGGTAAATCCGATCGGTTTCGGGTTGATTTATCCCTTGGAACATTACGAGAGATTTGCGTGTTTTAAATTGCAGAACATTATACGTAAAATAAGAAATGTTTTGGGTGGCCGCTTGTGTGAAATCAATGATAGTAAATCTTTAAGTTCGTACAAACGAGAAAATGAAGTTTAAGAATTTTCTACATTCATTTAAATAATAAAGATACATGAGAACCATTTCGGTGATGTTGAGAAATTTTGTATGCTCACTTCTTGAATTTAGGTTATACTTTGTCTTATTTACATATGACGAGATAAGATACATTATAAGGAAACATATCTTTCTATTTATCTTTATGAATGTAAAATGGAAAGGAAGAAAATCAATTTTAAGAGACAATATACACAAACAATAGTTTGTTAGACAATATGTTTTACATTTCTTTTTTTATTCCTTCATTCATTCGAAAAATGGCGAAATTTTATAAAATATATATGAAAAAACCAGAACACCCGAGATTTTTATAATTAGCGACAATATACCTTCGCTGAAATTACATAAACAATAGCGTAAGAGATATATATCTTCGTACTTGAATAATAACTGAACCTTTCAATAACTGAATTACCTTAATTTGATTAGCTACATCACGATCCATAATTTTTCATAGCAAATTAAAAAAAATCAATAACTGGTAGCTTGGCCAGATTTTCGAGGTTTAATTATGATAATGGTTACCAGGTAGTCGAATTGGAACACAATTAGATTAAGTAAACATTGTTAAATAAACAGATGGCGATATCTCTCCGATTCAGTATAGCTCAAATGTACAGGGTGGAGATGTGTATCCTCGTCGCGAAAGCTGCGATCTGCGATTACCAACATACTTGCCCAGCGAGGCAATAGTCCAGCAGCAGAATTCCAATGGCGAACATGATAGTAATGATGTCATAGATATATATATATTTGTCATTTATACAGTGGTGTATGTAATGACGTAGAGTAATATATGCAGTGTATGTAATTGACGGGCCCGATTGCGCAGATGCTAATGATCCTATCTTGTGCGCCAAGGGTTGCGGGTTCGACTCCCACCCAGAGCAGATACTTATACGATGATATTTGTATTTATTTTGTGTATGGGTATAAATATATGTTTTAAGTAGTATATTTGTGATTCCTCTGTTGTCTGATGTCCGTAACACAAGTGGTATCCCACGGAGTCAGGTCAATTAATGAGATATTGTGGAATTTTGTTATTATTATTATTAAATTATATTAGTTATTTTTAACGAATATAATGGTAATTTTTATGGATTTAATGCATTTCTAGAGGATTTTGTATAAATGAAATAGCTTTAAGCACTTCTTATCCGTATTAACTCTAATTGTCTTACATTTCACGTTCATCCGTTCTTACAATTTCCGTAACGAAATGCAAAAGAAATGTAGCAAAAAAAGATTTTGCTACAAACATAAGTATATACAACCAAAACGTTAGCCAAGCAGTTTTTAGGGCGTCGCGTCTTAAGTTTTCTGGTCGTACATCTTACTGTAATTTGACACTCATTGTATTCACATTTTCTGTGTGTTATCTAGACACCATATATTCTCGTTGAAAATAATTTAAATAATAAAAAAAAAAAACTTAAATTGTATGTAACTAGCGGCTGTATTGGTTTTATATTTATAATTTACAGCATAAAACATACACAATTATTTCTTTTTCGTTTAAAATGTTTTAAAAAAACATCTCGTTGTATCTAAAACGCTGACAAATTAAACTCTATACAGCTAAAGTCAACTTGCCGTGAAGTACTGCTGAGTAGAATAGTCCCTCACACTGCACCAGGTGTCGTAAGAGGTGACTAAGGAACCAGAATGGACAGATGACGGTATATCTATCGAAAACTGTGCAGCTCAAAGGCATAGGGCGGGTATGGGCAGCATCATCCCCGTTGCGAAAGCTGCGCTCTGTGATCGCCAGCACGCTTGCCCAGCGCGAAATTTATGGGCAAAGACTTTTATTAAACAAACAAATTATGAATTTGTAATGAAACAAATTACAATTATTATTTAATACACAAGAAATGTGCCGCAACTATTGCAAAAGTTAGGACACGACCGAATATGCTTTTGGGTTAATTAAAAGCATTATATTCTTTTCACTTTATTATTTTAAAAAATAATTTATTTCGAAAACAGCAATTAAAATAATTTTTAATTAGGTTTGGATTTTAATTCAAAATTTTAATAACAATAAAATCGTCAATATTATCCGTAGAAAATTTATTTATGATAATATTAATAAATGGAGTGAATTGGCAGTTATTACAGATTTTAAAAACCACTACAGGTGAGTGCGGTGTGCGTGAAATAAATAAAATGAAGGCCAAGACAGTTAGATGTTTTAAAGATCTTGTTTGTAGATTTAGAATATAAATATTATATATCATCATCTCTTTAAAAAAATTATAATCTTTTTTATATTTTTAAATAGATACTAATACAAAAAAATCTTTACAGCGCCACATCCGTTTAATGAATGATAGACCTCTGCATCAAAAATATTGATGCCGAATAGTTAGCTCGTTAATCGATTACACAATCCAATTAATGGACACCGATGATTGCAGATCCGGCCTCGTAGCCGGCGGATGACCGACTAACGAGTGTTAGCTTTCCAACTAATTCCCGGATAAACAACGCGATTGCGCTTAATAAGCGGAAAACGAATATTTCGCCCGTATTTCCAGCAAACTTTGGGTATTTTTTTCATTAAGTACTGGGTAGTAGTCATTGGTGGCGTTACTCTTAAAAGATTGTTGTTCACTCGATACAGATAGACCATACAAAGGTTTGCTGCATTGGTACCTCACTCCCACCTATTTCTACCGGCAAACAGCATTGTTCGCATTGTTGTGTTTCAATTTGAAGGGTGAGAGAGGCATTGCAATTACTGGGTAATCTGACATAAATTTAAGTCAATGGTTAAGGTAGGCAATACGAGCGTCTAGTCTTGGTCGAGGTTGCGGTAACTTTTACTATCGTATCGATTTCCACAAGATCGGTTGTATTCCTGTTCACTCTTTTAACGGATTCAAAACGTGGTTTGCTTAATTTATTTAATTTTTTGATGATTCAAGACAGGAATGTGAAATTGAGAATGAAAAACGTTAGAACAGTTGCCGCAAGGTATCTAAAACGTCGAGCATAAAATGTACAAGGTTAAATAAATCGCGTTTTAAAGACATTAAACGAGTAGTTTTAAAAAGAGTAATAAACGCGTAAATGTTATAATAGTGGTAGATAAGTTTCATTGCCATGGGTTAAACACACATTGGTCGAAGACTTGTGACACTTGAGTGTTTAGTAAATACCTAGATTTTTGACAATCTTATCTCAAATCTTAGAATTTTAGATTATACAGATTTGATTTTAGAGTGTACAGAATATGCACTATTAAAAAAAAGTATTTATGTAACTGTTAAATAAGTTACCGCGCCTGTTTGTTGATTTCCTGCGGTTTTTGCTAATTGATTAGGTGATGAAAAAGTGTAATTTATTATTATTCTGTAAAAATCGGTGGCGATATGCTAATTATTTTATAGATATTGAAAAAACACGCCTAGTTAGATCTAAATTGAAATGCGCAGGCTGTTACAATAAATACCCGTTTAATTATTTTATTATTGTTTTTTATATCGTATGTTGTTTTATAGTTTAGGTCATTAAAACCTCTTTAATCTACGGTTCAAAATTAACAGTTAGGTTTTAATGTTACCTACTTAATTTAAAAATGTAAGATACCTCAAAATGGACATTCCAAATTTAAAAGACAAGAAGATTACCAGAAACGTCTTAATTGTTATAAATACAATTGTTATTAAAAAATTTACAATAAATTCAGTATTATACTGACAATACAAGTGTCATTCCAATAAAGTAAATTATGTTAGAAAATAACTTTCATTTCTTGTTATCACTGTCACCACCACGATTAATCAATGTCGGCCATTTAAACTAACTGTGGATTCGAAACAAAACTTATTTGTACAAACAAATGAGCGTTCACTTAGAACAAACTCCCGCCGAAATGGAAATAACACTGAGTTAATTTTATTATTGTCTCTCCTAATAGCTTTTGGATTTGGGAAGACATTTCTTGAGACAGTAGGGTTGTCACGATTTAATAATGTTCGTCGCTCATAAGAATAATAGATATATAAGTAGAGGATAACAAAACAAGGGGAATCTTAAAATGATTGGGTTATGTGATCGTAAAAAAGAAATTAATATACGATAACAGCGTCCACTTATAATGCAAACGTGGTTGGTGTAGTTGGTTAAGAACTAATATTGTCGTCACTATACAATTCTACCTTTTATATTCATGATTGAAAAGAAAATATATATCAGTCATTTTTATTTCTTACTATATTGTGAATATAATTATCGTAGTATATAGAAGTATATGAAATGTTGTGTAAGTCTATTTATTTACTATTATTGTGAATTACGTTACATATTCTACGTGTTATAGTCATACGGAAAATAATGTAATCCCTACTAATATTATAAATGCGAAAGTAACTCTGTCTGTCTGTCTGTCTGTCTGTCTGTCTGTCTGTCTGTTACGCTTTCCCGGTTAAACCTCTCAACCGATTTTGATGAAATCTGGCATAGACAATCTTTAGACCTTGAGAAAGGACATAGGCTATTTTTGAACTCGAAATAAGGGTTGTCAGGGGTTGTAAGGGGGGATGAAAAGTTGTTTGCATGGATCGCTATTTTTAGAGCTAGAAACTTAAAACTTATTTTTCAGGCCATTGATTCGATATAAATAAACGTGACATTCAAAGTTTATATAATTTGAAGTAAATAGGTATGGTACCCAAAAAACTATTCCACGCGGACGAAGTCGCGGGCACAGCTAGTATTTTATATCTACGGCATTTGTCTTGATGACAAAACCTTTCTTCTATTCTGAAACAAACTAGGACCTGAGTGAATTGAATATGCAAATTAAGTAACTTGCACAAAATAGCAATTTTTGCACAACTAAAATATAATACTTTTCGTTATAAAGCTTATAATCCATTGCCTAAACGAAACTTCGCCGTCGTGTTTTGAACTATTTCTCTTACTGCATTGTTCTATCTCATTTAATATTACAACCTGATACAAAGGTCGTCGGCATTGGTACCTCACTCTCATATATTTCTACCAGATAGCAGCGTCCGTATTGCCGTGGTCTGGTTTGAAAGGTGGGAAAGGCAAGGAAATTACTAATGTGATATAATATCTTATCCTTGTAATACTCGTATTACGTACAAGCGTTTAGAGGCTGTATTGACGCTTACTATCACGCGGACTGTATGCTGGTCTGTCGACCTGGTGTAATAAAAAAAAAATCTATCGATAATCGTATGGCCTCTCTCACATGAATCTCTTTATGTAAACACTACTCTTCTGTTGAAGTCACTAAATACGAGTCGCGTTTGTATTTCACTCGGAATGAATCTAACTAGTTTTATAACTAGTCCAGTGTCCTCGGAATTTGGTTACGATATTCTTCATGAAAGAGTTAATTTTTCATATTTAAATATGACAATACAGTTTATATTCACACATAAATACATTTTATAATGTGAAGTTCTATTTATCATCTAAATGAACTGCAAAGAAACTGTAATCTAATTTTAATTTGTATTGGTACATTAAACAGCATTCTAGCGAAGTCTTGTATAGTTGTTGATAGATTAAAACATACGTAAGTTGATCGAAGATTATTCTTTATTCTACAACATCACCGTTATTATAGCAGCCACAGAACGTCCACTGCTGAAGGACTTCACGAATAGAGGAGGAACTTGCTCGAAATTGCCGCGGCGTCGTAGCTGCATTTCTCTGTTTTTGGTGGATATACCGCTTTTTTCAGTTTCGGTACCTTAGCCACTTGAAAGACACTTGGTATAAGGAGAGTACTATTCTGCTCCACCGGTATAGTAAACCATTTATTTTTAAGATGTTTTGTACTATTTATTATGACATTAAACATGTTTTATCACTTATTAGCTGTGGGGTACCGGCAGAGCAGAATAGAACCTCCCTCTGTACTAGACGTCGTAAGAGGCAACTAAGGTATCAAAAAATCGTAGAACAAATGCTATAGGATAGGCATAGCATTCCCATCAGAAGATTCCTAGGTCTATGTCCAGCAGATGACGTTCTCAAGCCGCTATAATGATAATGATGACGATTTATACTTACAATTCGGTGTCTAACTCTGCTTGTAAGTATTTATTTCAAGTATCTATCCTATACTTAAAATAAATACTCGCATCCAGTGTACAACAGAATTGCAAACAAAATGGTTGGACTGAATTCGTTACCGCAACTTTGGTTTTAATCAACACAAACAATTTTGTTCGCTCGTCCCCAACTCCACCCAACCGGCGGTTTTGGGGTCGATGACAACATTTATTACTGCTGTGAACATTTATTGTGCTGTACATATAAGATTATTGGAATGGATTTCGGACGAGATATAAGTAACTCGCCGTGTCGATGCCGTTTTGTGGCAAAAACTTTAACAATAGTACTGAGCTCATCATTGCTTCTGCTATACATTGGCCTCCCGTAAAAAAAAGGAAATTGCCCATAATTGTTGCACTGGATAAGCGTGTTCGCAATCGAACTGTGTAGTTTCGCAAAAAGGCATTAAAGCTGCGCCGATTCAGATGAATATACCGCTCTAACCGATCTAACAGTTCCGGTACTTCAGTCACCTCTTACGATACCCGGTACAGGAAGGAGGTACTATTCTACTCTGCCGGTGATGAAGCCGTATGATGACATAGTATTCGGCATTCCAAGGAACACTAACTATTGATTGTTTAGTATTTGCATATTTCATGCATATCTTATGGGGTTTCTGTTATGAAAATAGGTAATTTGAATGGATTTTAAATTCACTTATTAAGGTCTATTTTTCTTTTTTCTAAATTAAGTATGAAATCCTAAGACTAAAATTTGTGATTTCTTTGTTGTCTGATATCCGTTAGACAAGTGCTTTAAGCTACTTATCTCAGAGTTAGGTCAATGTATGAATTCCGTTTGATATGTTCATACTCAGATAACAGCTTTTTACAAAATCATTATCAGTTTACTAGACCCGAAATGAGCAGTTTTAAAACCTAGTTTAATATCAATTTTATCAGTTAAATCCGTAAAAAGTGAAAGTGTTAAAGACCATAAATATTAAGCACATTTTTGAGGATCGTATTCATTATAATTATTATAATACTATACAACACTTTAACAAAAGTAACAGTTATTAAAATGGTTGAAATAACGGTTCTATTAAAAAAAATAGTTGAGATAGGCCTTATACCAAGGTCGTCTGCATAGGTACCTCCCTGTCACCGGTTTCTACCGCCGATAGCAATTCGCATTACTGTGTTCCGGTTAAAAGGGTAAAAGGCAGGGAAAATGCTGGGGTAATGTGATATAATATCTTCAAGTCACTAATTTGGCAATGCGTCAGTTCTTAGACTGTAGAGATCAGTGTTTATAGGCTGTAGGGCTGTAGATATACTTACTGAAACATAGACTTGTTTGTAGACCTGGTGTAATGAAAAAAAAGATCATTTTGTCCAACCCTGTTCAGCAGTACGTATTTTATTACTATATTGTAACGATCTATTTACAGACCGCTAAAGTCAATTAATTCGTCTACACGTTTTCATTTATGCGCACTTGTAGTAGGTAGAGTAATAATTGATAAGTTATTATATAGTCATTATATCCGATTTATAATTTGTGTGAATTATCACGGGCTATATTTTTACAGTTAGCTAAAGAGCTTTCCAAATTCAACGTGAATAATAATGTAAGTAATGTTTATACTAATTTTATTTTTCTATTAGACTATGTCGACAAACGCTTGTACAGCGCGGCAATTTTGGGCAATATTCTTCTTGGAGGGGCCTATGTTCAAAAGTAGACATCAAATGGCTGATATGATGAAGCGCGATAGCTTGTATCTACGTATTTAACAAAATAATGGAGTACATAAAATTATATTTTGAACATTACTACCAAATAAGGGTAACAAGATCGGCACCGTCCGATTAAGTTTAACCTTTGACATACGGCACTGAATAAAACAGTTTTAAAACTATGAACATATAGACATTTTCTTGTTATACTAATGATTTGTTTCATTACTATTTAGTTCAATTAAATTGGTATATTTTGTTATTAGATGATAGCAAAGCAAGTGACGCCGCTCTATATATCAGTTAGTATAAAATATATAAGAAAACTTGCACATTTGAAATTTGGATATATGAAAATAATGAAAAAACTTTGGTTTTTATTTACATATCGATAGTAAATTCATAGGCTCGATGGCACTGATGGAAGTGATCTTATTTGGTGCGTCGAAGGTCGTGGCTCGATGTTCACTCAAGACAAATATTTATATAATGAATATTTGTTCTGTGTCTGGGTATACATACGCCTTAATCTAAGTTTTTTGCAGTCCAAAACACAGGTGTTTCATTTGTATGATATGTTGTATGTAAATTTATGATTTTGTTATTGACAATTGATATTTCTTTTTGCGAAGTCATGTTTTAAAAATATACTACGATCATATTTCTTTCAATCAAGGTAAAGTAAACCAGTATTCATTTTGCAGTATCTTTAAATTTCTAAAAAAATCCTTCCAGGACCGAACTCTTGGCATATTGTCTCATTCATAAATTTATCGCAACGATGAGAAGTTTGCGGGTACAGTACAGCTGGTTATAAATTGGAGCTGAAGGGAAAAACTTACACTTAGAAATAGCTGTTAGCATTTTAATCATTTGTTAACGAAGTTTGAAAAAGGCTTGAGCCGTTGGCGCAACTTAATTGAATGGTTTAGATTGAACGGAAAAACAACAAAGACTAGAAAATTGAACCAGAAATGAACGCGATACTTTTCAATCTATCCTAGAAGAAGAGGAGCCTTAAAAGAATTTTTAATTTTATTATAATTGCTTTTGTTGCGTTTGTGCATTCTGTGTATACATTGAAATCTTCATAGTATTTATTATGAAAAATATCTCATATAAATATGGTGTTTTAAATTATTATAACTACAGCCGTGAGGTACCGGCAGACTAGAATAGTACCTTCTTATATATTAGGTGTCGTAGGAGGCGACTAAGGTACCAGATCCGCTAGATGGCGGTATATCCATCCAAAAGTATGTAGCTTAAATGCGACTGGGAAGGGATGGGCCGGATTCCAGACAGGAACGTTATACTCTGCATTTGCCTACACTTCTGCCGGGCTTGGCAATTAAGGCAAAAATTCCCCCTTTATAGGAAGGCGTAAGTCAAGCTGTTAGCGTTGTACGGGTGCAAAAATAAACCTTATTACAATAAACTACAATATTTCTCTCATAAATTATTAGCGATTCACAAAACTCAATGGGAAAAAAATACTAAATTAAGCAAACTATTAAATATATAGAATTACTGCTGATACTTAAAACTCATAATATTAAATAAATAATAGTTAACGTTGACGGGCAAGTCTTAACTTAGTAGCGACACCTGAAACTCCATAGGGAAAAAAAAACTAAATCAAGAAAATAAAATTATATATAAAAGAATTATTAAATACTAGGTGTGGCCGCGTGAAATTGTTTTTTTGGGTACCGTACCTTTTTACCTTAACCTATATAAACTTTGAATGTCATGTTTATTTATATCGAATCAAGGGCCTGAAACATAAGTTTTAAGTTTCTAGCTCTAAAAATAGTGATACTTCTATACAACTTTTTATCCCCCTTTTCGAAATAAGGGTTTAAGGGGTCGCCCTTAAACCCTTATTTCGAAAAATTGTTTATGTCCTTTCTCAGGGTCTAAAGATTGTCTGTGTCAAATTTCATCAAAATCGGTTGAGAGGTTTGAGCGGGAAAGCGTAAGACAGATAGACAGAGTTACTTTCGTATTTATATTGTTAGCAGGGATATAGAATAACTGCTGCTAATAAAAACTCAAAATATTAGATACACAATGGTTACTAATTTGAAACGTATACTGAGTTTCGAGTTTATCATTAAATCTTTATTCAAAATACAGCCCAAAGCGGGTAAATATAAAAAAGTTCAAGCGTTAGAAGAATTCTCATTTGCCTTTTATTGTTTTTACATAATTTCCGAGGAACTATGCCTCGACCCACTCGTCGAGGCTATGCTAGCTTCCTTTTTATATTTACCCAACTTTCGGCATTTAAAACTTCTAAAATGCGGGTAAGTTTCACTCCGCATAAATCCGAGGTAGCACTTAACTTAGCTACCAAAATTTATGTGAATTTTCTCGTAGGTACGTAACTACTTCACTCTAGAATATATAAAACATTACAAGAAGTTACAAACTTTGATTTTGAAACAAAAAATATTTTATAAAACCACACCAAGTCCATATTACGAGTATATAACCTAACTCAATATTGATAAGATGACGTTCTATATCGTATCATCTGAAGAATACTTGAGTAAAGTAGAATAATACCTCCCTATATACCAGGTGTCGTAAGAGGCGACTGAGGTACCAGAACCAACACTTAGCGGTATATCCATCTGAGACAGTAGCATAGGGTAGGGATAGACAGCAAGCGAAAACTGCGCTCTGCGTTTGCCAACACGCTTGAGTGGCAATTGTATGTAAAACTTCTTGGGGAGGCCTACGTCCAGCAATGGACTTCTAATGGCTGGTATGATAATGATTTGTGCTTGTACTGTGTCTGGGTGTTAAATTTACAGACTCAAGTATTATATTTGTGATTCTTCTGTTGTCTGTTGTCCGTAACATAAGTAAGTGCTTTGAGCGACTTATCACGGTGCCAGGTCAAATTATGAGATGTTGTTTTAATACATATTAATACATATTTTATAGAAAGTAGCTTCGCGGCGAAAATGCTGCCTTCTATTCCCACTCTGTTGCATTTGAGTTACGTTATTTCTGACGGATATACCACCATCTGTCCGTTTCCATAACTTAATCTCATGATAACTAGTATAAAAAAAATACTTATTCTATTATGCCTGCATAAATTTTTTTTTCATGAACACAACACAAAATGAATACATAGAATGAATATACCCGATATTGGCTCACTTGGATTTTTATGAGGAAAATCTTTAAACTTCTCCTAGAGTTAATTTTTTTTATAGTATTAATAACCACTATAAGTAGATATAAAATAGTTGTTAAAATGAATCAGCTGTTAATTATACTGATTATCGTATGAAAAATCATCTCAACTAGCATCCGTGCGTTATTATTGTTCTACTGCAGAGAGAATAAAGCCCCTTTGTTCTGCTATCATGTGCACAAAATACAATAAAATTATAATTTTAATTGCGAATATATTTAAACAATGTTACAGAACATACAATGATCTCAGTGATAGCTCTGAAGCATAGACATCAAGAAAACAAGAAAGGAATCACAAATAATACTTAAATATATATTTAATATCTAGACAGAACATACAGAAATATTCATCATATAAAGATAATCCTGGGTGTGGATCGAACAAATGATCTTCAGCGCATAAGATACTGAAAGCGCCATTTAGCATATTGATAGATCTGTAAAGGTTTCAGCCAATTATGAACATCAATATATATGACTTACACGAATGTTTATTCACTGTTTGTGATATGACCGGGTCATGTTTAAGGTTCTGTTACCATTCTTTTTCTTAAGAAGCGACAAGGAAATTATCATTACAATTTTCCAAGTTCATCGTTTTCGCCATTGGCAGTCTACTGCTGGATATAAGGGTCCTCAAGAGACGACAATTATGCCCAAAATTACCACGCCGGGCAATGTATTAGCAATTGTAGAGCGCAGGTTTCACGACAGGGATACTGCCGCGTATCCCCAGCTCGAGAATGTTATTTGAGCTACACCGCTTTGAATGGATATACCGCCTTCTGCTGGTTCTAGTACCTTAGTCTTTTACCTTATCGATATCTGGTATAGAAGAAGGTACTATTCTTCTCCGGCGGTACCTCACGGCTAATATTACACATTAAACATCCTTAAATGTCTCATGTTGTTATACTTAAATTAAGATGCTGAACTACAAAATTTTTTTATCTACGAATTATCAAGCTAAAGTAAAGAATATTGTGGCTGCAGTCCACAAAATGAAACAGAACTTCTAACTTTAAAGAACTTTGTTTACCTACCCTAAAGATATGTCAGAACTATTAGGAGTATGAAATGCGATAAATGCTGTAGTGTAAGTGGGGTATATGAACGTTTAAATGAGGCAAAACATTTTTATTAGCCGTGTTATGAAGTGAGGCACATTCATTGCGCGGTCGTGGCAGCTCGACTTCGACTAGACTGGAGTCAGCTGTGCATTGCTCTTACCATTGGTAAAATCGTCGAAATATTTCTGTATTATTAACTAGCTGTGCCCGCGACTTCGTCCGCGTGGAATAGTTTTTTTTGGGTACCGTACCTCAAATTCAACTTCCAAGGCGGCAAGTTACGCCTGCCCAGCGCGGCAATTACGGGTAAAATTGTCCCTTTCTTAGGGCCAATGTCTAGCAGTAGACGTCCGATAGCTGATATTATACTCGTATTAGATATTATATTAGTAGATTTATGATGCACCTGTGTACAAATATCTTTCTGTTCCCAAAGGACTAAATAAAAATTGTCACATGCTACAATGAAACAACTTGATACATAAATAACGGTTCTAAAGAGACAGAACCAGAAGTTTTAAAACTGTAAGCATTGCTACAGCTTACAGTTTAAAAACTTCTATTTTTATTAGAAGTATATCATCATTATAATCTTCATTACTCATCATCACTTTCAAAAGACTGTCTAGATTAGAATGATAAAGAAAAGAGGAATGAGATAATGTTTCGAGATGCGCGCGAGGATCACTAGTAGCGTTCAGTCCCAAATATTGGGCACAGCGAGGGCTCTTGAGGCCGCAATCACAGACCATTGTCGCGCACCAGTTTAATAACACGCCTGATCGTCAACCTCAAGACGGCACTTTGTACGTCTCTTTTATTACATGTATGTCTCAGTGTATTATTTGATTGAATTTTACATGGACACGATATTAATATCATAAAGAACGTTCTTTTTTAACGGTTTAAAACTTCGTTTATTTAATACTTTACGTTTTGTTTGATGTTTAAATTGAAAGCCATTAAAACAGTTGTTTTATTATGCATAGTAACTGTTGTTTGGTGATAACCTAGATTTCCTCTTTTGTCCCTTACTTTTAATGCTCATAATAATTTGAAAGTGATTCTGTATTGTGTCTATATCATAAAATACAACGTACCTAATACTTAAAAATTTTTACAGTTTACATACTTTTTTTTACAGTTTTATCAACGTCGTCTGAATCAATATTTAAAGTTCATAATTTTAATACACTCATTTGCAAAAAAAAACGGGCGGCTATGATTTAAATTCTTCTTTAAAAAAATGCGGTACTAAAATGATTTCAATCATTTGTACATGTTTGGCCGGTTTTAAAAATGCCGTGGTGTTAAAAGCAGTACGTTTTAAATTAAAATTTTCTCGTTTTTACAGAAAACCACTTTTTATCCTACATTTTTGGTGCGAAGTTCCAAATGATAATTTCGTTTTTTATAACTTTCAGTCAATTTTTATGAGTTAATTTCATATTCTTAATTGTCAAAGCTTTATTTATTGCTATTTAGCTGTCTCAATAATGTTAGAGAAAGTGGTAAAAGCTATCAAAATTATTGCGCTGCTCGAAGTGGGTTGCAGCCAATGCTTCGTGGTTCAGCTAAGTGTGAGTCGTTCACGGTTCAAAGGACCTGGCAGCGGTATCAAGACACCGGTTCCGTCGAGAGAAGGCCTGGTTATGGAAGAAAACCATGTACCCAACCACGGGATGATCGGTTTCTTGTGAGTCGCGCATTGAGAAATCGCAAGTCTTCGTATGTGGACCTTAAGAACAACCGAATCGAAGAAGTAAGTAATGTGCATATTAGTCTATGGACGGTCAGGTGGAGGCTTCGGCCAATATACGTAATCATCGCCCGGCCCGCGGCCCTAAGTTACTCCGTGAGCACAGAGTTGCCAGGCTTAGGTTTGCTCGAAATTGTGAGTCATAGACACAATAAGACTGGAATAGGATATTGTTCTCCGATGAAGCCAGGATATCTCTGTTCGGTGAAGATCGCCGTAGGTGAGTGCTATGAAGACGAGGAGAACGCTTTGCAGAGGCTTGTTTTGAAGTAATCACACCCCATGGTGGCTCTGTTATGTTTTGGGCAGGGATAAATTCAATTGATCGTACAGAGTTAGTTTTCATTGAAAACGGCTCACAAACTGTTCATCAATACATAACGGAAGTTCTAATTCCTCATTCACAACCCGCATTTGCCACTTTCGGCAATGACTCAATTTTTATGGACGCCAACGCTCGCGTCCACCGGTCTGGCGATGTGAAAGCATATGTGCAAGAGGTCAGTATTTGTTGTTTGGATTGGCCAGCTCGAAGGCCCGACCTCAATCCTATAAAAACGGCATGTGAGATCATTACAACAGGCTCTGCAGACCATCAGAGATCTGAAGAATGTGATTACCGCGGAGTGGGAACGTGCAAGCAAGTATCCGGGATATCCTCGCTAGCATACCCAGACGAATTCAAGCTGTGATTTCAGCTAGAGGGGGTCACACTCGATACTAAAGATTTATCTGTTTTTACTTTATTTAAGCAAAAAACAAACATTAGTCTTTGATAACTTGTACTTCACGAGCATATGCACTAGTTTAGCATTAAAACCCATTAATTTTCCCAAAATTTTATGAAAATACTGACGAAAACGACCATTTGCTTATAAATTTACAAAATTGTGAAAGTAAAACTTCCTATAATTATCAAATAAACCAATAGTAAAATTTGAAATAGTTCATTGCAAATAATTTTTTTTTAAATGAGTGTATAATAATATAAAATTTTATATTTCTTAGGTTACAGTACAAGCATTGAACATTCACGAGAGAGCCATATACGCGACCTGGCCTAAGCCACTTCCTCGGGCAGTTCATCCGCCTAACATACATAACACTTGCAAACATACAACTTTTACAAGTCATTGTTTTGTATGACAAAGGGTCTTCCACCGGGTGTGACAAAAAAGGCAAACAGACTGGGGCACGTTGTTTGTTTGCAAACAACGAAAACAATTCGCTGTCAAACAACTAGTAACGAAGCGAGAACTAGTTGACACTTGTTAGCTTTGATGATGTAATCATAAACTCGTCAAAGTCACCTGTTTGACCTTTCTTGTTATGCATGTTTGGGTAAAGACATAAGTGCTGGTGTACAGAAAAATTGCGTCGGCATTGAACAAATAAAATTCACCTGTAATTGACCTACCTCTAACAATTATACATAAACATTTCGTAAAACAGCCCACTTGACGGTTATTACAGCTGTGGTTATGATCGCAACATCGCAGGCATATTCATGCTTTTAGTTGCCTGTTATGAAGGTTAATTGGATTGTTTTTAATAGTAAATGGCGCCTTATAATACACAACGCTGAAATAAGATATTTGGTATTAATTAGTGTACTAGAAAGCGCTGGATTGTGATAATAGATAATTAAAATAAGTTAATTATATGCGATAAGAGGTAATTTGATTCTATACTTTTTACGTGGAAGTCTCGCAGTGGCGATAATCTAATCTCAAATAGGCCCTGGTATTAACATCTGAATTTTCGACCATCAGTCTAAACAAAAGTAGCTCGTAAAGCTATAGAGGCCTTTTGGAGTTCATATTTTATGCCGAGACATGGATCCGCAGGCCAGATATGGGTTTTACTTTTTTTCTCTATAGAATCGGCACTTCTTGCTCAGTTTCGCTGTCAGGTAGCGAATTTGATTTTTTCTCGGAGTAACAATAGTTAATAGATGTGCGATGAAGTCTTCGCATACAAAGTCGCGGGTAAAAAGCTAGCTAGCTATTGCTATATTCTCTACAGAGCTTCATCGTATCTTGAACAAAAAACTACAATTTTACAGCGTATGTTTGTATTCAGTACGTCCCTACGTGACCCGATATAAAGGACCTCCATTAGTTACTACTGTCTCCGAGCCTAGAGCGCACGTTTTGTGTAATCCCTACTTCAGCACAGAGCACCTTTAAGTTATTTCATTTACTGTTTAAGTAATGCGATGAGAGGAGTTCGTTTGAGTGAACAAATGCAAGATGTATTTTATTGCGAGCGCAGTAGTACTTAAACGAATGCCAGTCGTCTTTGAGTATTCAAGATTGATAAAGCACTTATGCAAAATACAGTTGTCTTGAAGGCACAAAATGTTCATATTTTCTATCCTTTCTGGATTTCGGACCATGGAAAATCTGTAGATTTTTAACATATTTATCGTTTGGCATAATTATTTATAAATAATATAACTTACAATACATCAGGCGAAGCAGGAATTACAAATATTTTTTGTTTTAACACATATTCAACACCTAGAGACAGAACAAATACAAATATCTGTCCTGGTTGGGGATAGCACTCACTTTAAAAAAATTGGAAAAGTACTGAATGCATCACAGCATCATTTGACTTAGTATAGTTGCAATTCAACTAAGTTTTTACGGTTCTCAATAGTTTTAAAACCGTATAAAGTTTCAGTATGAGCACGGATCGCGTTAATGTTAGAAAATGTACACAGTGCAGTATAATTTTGTTGCAAAATAATAATTGAAGTTCTGTAAAAGGGAAATAAAATCAATATTTGAACAATATCTTCAACTAACAAAAATAATACTACAAACTAAATAATTTTGGCAACATTTGGAATATTTTTTATCTAATACTAGTGTGTGCAATCTGAGTGTAGTAATCGCTACCGCTCATAGCTGATCTGTAATAAATTACACAAAGTGACATTTTCTCTACTGTAACAGCTAGCTAAACAATTCCAAGAAGCTTTAATGGTAAATCATCATTTAGCTGCCTTCTTACCTTCTACCCAGAAGACAATTACATTAATACCATGATACGAACTACTAAATAACATCTTTTTATTAATTACACCAGGTCGACAATATTGAAGATGATATTAGGTAAACCTCAAATCAGTACACGTTAACATCATAAATTTTTGATAAATACTAATTTTCCAATTGTAAATACACAAGAAATATGTCAAAATATAGTACTGTTGTTTTACAAACGTAATAAAGTTTAATTTACTTCAATAGATGTGATAATTTTACAGAAGTTTCATTTATTTATTTATAATATTACTTTAGGTCTTTCCAGCAGATTACTGTGAACATAGCTTCCTTTTATCGCCCTCTGGTGGCAAAATTACGCATATACGCATTACGCATACACAAACGACTATTGGTTAATTGAGCGGGATTTTGTGCAATCAATCAATGAAAATTAAAACTCGGAAGAAGTTCATTTTTAAATTTATCATAAACCTTATGATTAATGAGTTCGTTTTTTGTCTTTGTTTTGAATCTCAGTTTGCATACGTTTCTGGAACATTTTTTTAATTGATGACAACAATTTTCTATGTAATATTATGTTTATTTTGGCGATATAAAAGTGCGTATGAGGTTGTGTAGCCTTGTTTACATTTGAAGACTTTTGAATTTGAGTATATTATGTATTTTGGCATCATATCAGCCATAGGACGGACACCGCTGAGCACAAACCTCCTCAAAAGATTTCAAATCCGAATGTATGCTCTTTACATCTAGTGCGATTCTGCAGTTTTAGACAATCTAACTAGTGAATGAACGCCATTCGCTGAGCTTGCCATTTACCGTCGGCTCTAAATATCTATCCTGCCCAGAGCTGCGCAATATAACTGATACAATACGTTAGTAATTTTATTACTTCTTTTAAATAATACATCATTCACTCTACGCTAAACAAACGTGAGTTTTGCCTACAACCACTCTACTCTATTCTGCCGATACCTAACAGCATACATCATTCACAAATATAAACCAGGATCGTTGACAATTTCGATCGAAACACTATAAAAAAAATACAATGTGTCTTTATAAAATAATTACAATTAAACCAAATATAGAAACCTGTTAAGACCACGTATTCAGTAAACAAAACAAAAATATTTAATTAATGAAAATACAGCGAAAATAATAATTGAGACTGTTTTGTGTTATTATTACAATATTATTGTTTTGCTTCGTCTGAACAGTTATAATTTCTGGAAATTTAAAGTGGTATAGTCTTTTAAGAGATTCAAAACAGAGTTTGTAAATAAATTAAGTCACAATTCACTCCGCTTGCTAACTGTTTTAATCGTAAAAGTGGATTCGTATAATAGTATCGCTAAACGATTTGCTTTTTCCCAGTCTAATTAGAAGAAAGCCAGCTTGGAATGACGAATAATTTCAAGCTCGCTTTATTATACTGGATTTTCATTTATAATTAGATCCTTACATATAAAATTGGCGTGTAGTACGGGAGGAATATATAGTCATTTTTTTTTGTAGATTATATTGAAATAATCAAAGTATACACTGTTGGTATCTATGTACTTTTAGTATCTCATAAGTCCATTAATGCCTTTACTAAAAAAAACATTGGGTGATAATCAATAAACTCTTTAAGGTGGTTCGGACTTCCGCATCGGAGTTGAATTGTTTTCCATATAAAAAGGTGTCCCTATTTCGGAAAAAAAATGGTAATCTGTTGGAACAAAGTCCGGGGAGTACGGTGTATGTCGCGGACATTCCAATTGTAGTTCATCTACTTTGTTGTAGTTTTTTGTGCAATGTGAGGTCTTGCATTTTCGTGAAGCAGCAGTGGCCTAGAGATATTGACCAATTTTAGTAGTTTAGCAGCTAGTTCTTCCTTTGTGGTTTGCAGCTGCTGACAAAAGATATCTATCAGCCTTACTTATTTGGCCAGATTTTAAAAGCTGTAGTGAACATCACTGGCGCTACTCCATCAAACACCTACAAGTAACTTTTTTGAGTAAATTTTTATATAAGCCAGGAATTAGCTGGGTCATTAGGGTTCAGCCATAGCGACAAACGCATCCGATTATACAGTAGCTACTTTTACCACATGTAATGATTTGATTTAAAATCCCTTCATTATTATGTCAGGTGAGAAAAGTCACACCACAGTAGATGCATGTTTGAAAGTACCCATCGTTCAAGTTTTATAATTCTCTCGATTTGTTTCAAGTGGATTAATACAGTTTTATTACTTACCCCGAAGCCTGAAGCTATCTTTACGATGCTATGGATTCGTTTACACGGTAGCTTTTAATTCTTCATTTTCCACTTTGATCATCGGCCGTCCACGAGGTTGGTTCTGAAGGTTGAAATTTCTAGAACGAAAATGTTGAAACAAAAATCGTACCATGCTTTCTTTTGAGACACCAACGCCGAACACATCATTAATCCGTCGAGCTGTTTCTGCAGCACTTGGCAACTGTGGGCAACCGTGTTAGCAATCGCAGAATGCAGCTTTCACAACGGGAATGCTTAATTAATTAATCATATTATTTGAATATACTGTATTTAGTAGAAAAGCAAATTAGTAAATTTATAATCAATATGCATTCGCTACATCAATTCAGAAATCCTGAGAATATTACTCTATACTTCATCATCATGAAACAATCACTGCTGGATGAAGACCACCCCAAGAAAAGGGCAATTTGCCCATGATTGGCGCACTGGGCAAGCGTGGTGGCAAATCGTCGAGCAAAGTTTTCCAACGGGAATGCTGCTGTCCTTCTCCGTCCTGTTACATGTGAGCTAGCTTTACTATGTACGTATTCTATGTATGTGCGTATTCTACACCGCCGCCACCCAATGGTTGATACTACACCTACATCTTCATTATCATCATCATCTTAGAGATAGCCTTTTAATTTCTCGTGGACCAAAGATTCACTCTTGTGGACTTCTAGTGTTACGTGGTACTGATTCGGAACCACTGTGATGACGATTTTTAGTTGTCACAAACAATAATTAATCAAATTGAGGGGCCCGATGGCGCAGATGGTAGTGATCCTGTCTTGTGCACCAGGGGTCGTGGGTTCGATTCCCACCCAGAGCAAATATTTATATGATGATATTTGTGTTTGCTCTGTGTATGGGTGTAAAATATATGTATTTAAGTAGTATATTTGTGATTCCTCTGTTGTCTGGCATTCGTAACACAAGTGATTTAAGCGACTTACCACGGAGTCAGGTCAATGTATGAGATGTTGTGGGAATTTATTATTATTATTATTATTATTATAAAATATTTAATCAAAAGATGGCTGGCTTATATTACACGAATAAACTTTAGAGCGGCCAGTATAGATGACACGAACTGTACGAAGTCATTTATATAACTTGATGAGGTGCTTTAGGTATTTAACTTTACTTAATCAAGACTTTCAAAGTTACACAGATTATTCAGATAAAACTGAGAAACATTTGTCAATATAAATTATTTTTACTTAGGAACTTTTAAATTTGGGATATATATTATTTTAACCTGGGGCGCTTGGCGAACGGTGATTGGGCGTTGTTCCTTACAGGCTGTACGACGATTTATTTTGTTAATGTAGGTACAAGTAAAATGTTCTGACTGACTGACTAATCCATCAACGTAAAGGACTATTGCTACAAAACTATTGAGACTAAAAACGCAATATTTTGACCGTTTCTTTTTTGTCACGTATAGGGATAAAAAGGGGACGGGCAATTCTGGTATCTGTACTATCTGTTATTTACTACTAATTATTTGGAGAAAATGAAATGAATTCTTTTCTAAACAACTCTTACAAATAGATGGAGTAGAGGGTGCAAGATTGAAAAGAAAATCTATCATTAAGAAGATATTAACTAAAAAAGAATTACTTGTGTCAGGTGTCAAACGGGACTCGATCCTGCCTCTTACAATCTTACCCATATACGGGGACTGCATTAACGTTGTACTACCGAAACCTTTACGGACACCTCAAATTTTTCTACTGTTCTTTTTGCGCTGTGTTGCAGCGCTATTTCTTCAATGATGTAGATCATTAGAGATTTAAGAAGCCAATTTTGAGAAGGTGGTAATTGTAAACTTTAAAAATCCTTTTTGTTAATATAATTTTTTTAATTCAAATAGTAAATCACAAATAATTTTTGTTGATCTTGAAAACAGTTATCGCCTGGTAACCAAAACGTCGAAGAATAATTTTAAAAGTTTAATGAGTTTGATTAAGCCGACATAAAGTAATTTTTAATAATTACTAACATAGTAAATTTTAGAAAATATTAGTTTTTATTTAGTTTTTTTTAAGGTAGGTTGTATAATTCAAAACAAAAACATGAAGCAACTGGATAGTCGAGAATTGTACTCTAGTATCTATCGCATGCCGGTATCGCACAAAACAATTAATACAACACTAACCAATGCCGCTTCCGCATCCTTACCATCTCGGTCATTGTACCCAAGAATTTATAAAGTTGAAAATCCTTTCTTCTTTCCATTCCGAAGGGAACAATGACTATGAAAAGACGTAATACGAATAAATATTGTAATATCAACGCGTATTCGCAACTCTAGGAAAATTATGTGCATTCATTTTCTACACGTGTGCTACTAGGTCGTGTTTGTTTCTACACAGAATGTTTTGTATGAGAAGCTATTCCGTGTAGATTTGTTGTACGGGTTATTGAAATGGCTCGGAAATTTATTTTGCATTGTTTATACTGGGATAACACAGTGCATCGTTCTCTTAACTGGGTTAAAGACTTATTATAAACGCAAAAATACCCAAGATTGCTCATAAGCACAGGCAGCGTTTATTGTAATCACTTTAATAATCTAGTAGAAACTACAACTAAACTTTGTGTCTTGTTTCATTATCAACATATCAGCTATAGGACGTCTTCTGGTAGACATAAGCTTTCTCAAGTGATCTCTGATAGCACCGGTTGTAAGTAGCCTGCGTTCAGCGCGATCCTGCGGTTTTAGTATCGTCTTGTGAGTGGGCAACCTACGCCGCTTTTGCTAGTACGTAGTCTCCATTTCAGAACCTTATGGTTTTATCGGCTATAGGTTCTGCGTACTAAAGATTAACGGAAAATATTCAACTTAATAATCCGCCGGGCTATATTAGTAACTTTGGTTTTGTGCGGATATCCTCATTTCTGATTTGATCGCACAACAAAGTGACTGAATCATTGCCCTTTCTTCTATATATATATATATATATATATATATATATATATCTTTGGACTTTTTGGTAATGTTATTTTATTTAATAATAACAATGTGGACTGTTTGTTTGACAATGCAAAATTTATTTATACAAATGTAAGAAGAAAGCTCACATCTTCCAACTGTAGGTGATTTTTCAAAACTGTCTGTTCATTAGAGTTTAGAAGTTTATAAGAGTAGTTTAATCGAAAGTATATAATTCTTACAATTATTAGTATATTATATTTTCCTTACATATAAAGCTAGGTATGTTGTTTTATTTATTTTCTATTTTCCCTATAGTTAAATACCAAATACCAGTGGATAACGTCAACTAGTTTTCACTCTATAAAATGTAAATAATCGAAAGTAATAAAAACAATTATTGCAGCGATCCTATAACTAAAATAACTATAAGTTCATAAAATTCGAAAATGATGTTTTTAATAAAAAAGTAGTCATAAATTTTTGAGATTCATAAAGCTGTGGCTACTGTAAGCTAGACCAAAAGGCGTAAATTGTGTGGTCATTTAGCTTCAAAGTTGTGAAGGAAGATGCCTTGATTAATGCATTTCCTTGGAAAGATAGCCTTTGAGCTTGCAACTCATTTCAGAGGGTATACCTGATACCCACTAACATTTTGCCTTGAGGTGATTTAATAGCTCGTTGGAAGCCAGACAGTTTATGTTATTTGCTTTGCAAGTTCTGTTTTGTTTATCAGCATTAAACGCTTTAATTGCTCTATGAATTAAATGATTAACTAATATTGTTCAATATACAACTTAAAGGCTCATATTTAAGAGCGGGTTAGACATTTATATCAATTAATATTGAATAATTATTAAATATATGACTGATCAAAATATTTTCCACCTTGCATAAACAATAATATACCTTATGTGTTATTTATTAAATGAAATGACGGTGCTTTCTACAGGATCAATTATAGGACTCAACGTTTGATGACTCAGAACAGTAGAGACTGTTAATTTAACTAAAATGTAAAATTAAATTAAGAAATATAAAAATCTCAACTTAATCTTCAGTTAATGACCATTTTTGAACGAAAAAAAATCCTTTTTTTATATAAATATATAATTGCAATAGTAGGGGTTGCATACAATACATTTGAAATACTCTCGCGCTCTTTTACGAACTCAAAATTTATTTTGGAACGATATCGCCTCTTAAGAAGTGAAGGTAATAACGATACTGAAGAGTGGCGATTGTGACAAGAAAATAATAAATAAAAACAATCTGTTATAAAAAAGTGAGAAATTTTAACACTGATTGACAATAATTTATTTTAAAGCTTCGGCTACTAAAAAGTCGCTGTGTGCACACCGACCAAGCCATTTACTTTGTCCTGTATCCAATTATGTCTGCATCATCATCATTATATCAGTGATTTAGACTCTACTGTTGGACATAGGCCCCCTATAAAAAGAGGAATTACGCCCATAATTGCCGTACCGGTATAGCGTATTGAGAATCGCATAGCGCAGCTTTCGTGACGAGTATAATGCTACCCATATCCGCCCTATGCATTTGAGCTACACTGTTTCGGATAAATATACTATACTACTATGCCGGTACCTCACGGCCATGCAGTACAATATGGGATGATTTATGTTTTTGTTCGTTTCAGTGCCTATTACTAAAAACTACCGAACTTAATTCAAAAAATCTTTAGCCTTAATTTATTTCTATATTCTAAAAAAAACTGGAGTTACTCTGGTAAAACTGACATGCGCTGATTATATATTGATAAATAGGTGGAACTCTCTATACTACATAAAGTTTTGTCAATTTAGAATGTCAAGACAACATTGTAGAAACTCATTTTCATCACTAAGGAGATTTCTTCTTCGTTCAGGGAAGGTCAATAACTTTTAATTACTCTAACCTTTATATTGAGCTCATCGCTAAAAACTATTAATGAAAATTCGTTCTACGTTTCCAGAATCCCATTCTGCAATTTGGAAAACCGCTGCTTAATTTGAAACTTAGCTCATTTCTTGGCTGCTATGTGCACGTTGACTCGTCTATTCGAATGCAAATATGGTCACGTCTGTTCCTCTCGACTAGAATAGTATATAGATATGCATAACATAATGAGATGACTAGTATATACCTAGAACATACGATTAGTATACGTAAGAGAAACGGCTAGGGCTGTCACACAAATCTAAAAACACCACCGAATCTGAAAATGGTACTTCACCTTCGCGGTTAGAAGGAAATCCATTAACACAAGTACCCAAGGACTAGAATTAAGGAAGCCGCGGCTTGAAGTGTTTTTGTATATATATATTTTTTTATTAGCATTATTTTGGAGCGTTCATATATTGATTTCAATAAAATGATGTTAAGTTGCAGGCTTTTTCTTATCATAAATATGTAATATTTTGTAATAATAAAAAAATACTTAGCAGGTATTTGATGCCACAATCGCACCGGCAGTTATATAGATCCATCGTCTGTCCAATAAATAATCATGACGAAATGTGTTTAAGGATCTTCTGCAATAATATTCAAGTAAATTTATAAAAATATCATCAAATTAGTATATCATCATATCAGCCATAGATCACTGAAAAGGCCTGAACATAGGCCATACATACATTTTTTGACCATAATTGTCGTGCTGGGCAGGCGTGGTGGCAATCTCAGAGCACAACGATGATGCGCGGATGCTGCTGCCCATCCCCACACTATAGTATTCAAGTTGTGCTGTTCCGGATATATATGCCTGTATATACCTTAGTCACCTCTTACGACACCTGGTACCTCACTGCTTTATAGATAGGTACATAAACATTTAAAACTCTACTGCCTGAAATATACCATTATATTACGAGTTTTCAAAAATATCCAGTCAATTCTAGACTAACTTGAAGCAAATCGAGATTGAAGTAGCGAGCGAACACTTGACAGCACTCCACCTGTAAGCTTCGACTTAATGTGTTTGATTGTAACATTGAATGCAGTACTATTCTCTTCTTTGTATTTTGTAAGCTGTTAAACTGCCTCAAAACTTAAACAAACATATATTAGGTTATAAAAATTAAATTATAAGGTCACACACATTTTTTAGTACCCATCATAATTACGGCCATTGGAAGCCCACTGCTGGACATATACAAGAAAGGGGGAATTTAGTCCATAATGGCCACGTTGGACTAGCGTGCTGGCAAGTACAGAGCGTAGCTTTCGCGACGAGGATGTTGCTGCCCATCTACACCCTCGGCATTTGAGCTACACAGTTTCAAATGGATATACCGCCCTTTGTCGGTTCTGGCATCTTAGTCGCCTCTTACGATATCTGGTACAGAAGGAGGTACTATTCTACTCTGCAGGTAACTTTCGTCTTAGTATTGATAGGCTGTAAATTATGTAAAAACAAATTGTGTAAATTGTATATTTTTTATAATAAAAATATCGTGGTAAATTTTTTATATTTAGATTACAATTATATACAATATATATAATCAACAGCTTCTAGAAGTTGTTAAATACATACAAAAATAGCAACTTGGTACTAACAACATACATCTATCATATTCAGTACACTCAATGTTAAAAAACTGACTACTATTTAATTATAGGTAATGTAACTCACTTAGACATTTCAAGTAGAAAACGACAGACAGATATTCCCTATTTTAAACTTTACTATTTATTACATTCCTTCATTATAGTTGTATTTAATTACATTTACACATTTTTAATTAGTAATAATTAGTAATTTTAATTAGATATACACATTTTTTTTATTTTCTTTTGTATATTATCTTTTTTGTCTATCTCATTTCCACCTTTTACTGTCTCTTACTTTCAATTACTCTTCCCATCCAAAGGTTGCCTGGAAGAAATCGCTATTTGCCATAAGGCCGCATATTGTACTTTTGTGATTACTGTTTTTCTCACATATTTTTTATGGTTTATAATAAAGTATTTATTATTATTAAAAAGTCACAAACTATTGTCTTTTGTGTGGATTTTTAGAAAGGGTTTTCAAAGTGACGGTTGATGTACGGCGATAAATAAATTTAAAAACAAAAGTAAATGCTTACCCCATTTATCTAATAGACAATCTTATAACGGTGTATACATCTGTGTTTTAAAATATAACAGGGTGGAGAGTACAGATGTTTTTTGACACATTATTGTTAATTCCGCCAATCACTTACGCTGTTCGGAGAGCACTCGAAAAAATTACCCCCGCCTACAATAATAGGATGAAATAAATGTTTTGCGTAATTCAAGTGTGAATATTTCAGCTGAGAGCTATCTCAGCTAAAATGCAATTTTCTGTGTCAATAAGAAAGTGTTTTAAGAAACACAAAAAACGAAAAACATAAAGAAATAACATCAACATTGGGTTTTATATAACAATAACACAAAAATATCACTCAATATCATATTCATTGACCTGATTGTGATAAGTCGCTTAAAACACTTGTTACAGATGTCAGACCATAGAGAAATCACAAATATAATACATAATATTCAACACCTAACCACAGACTAAACACAAATATCAATATATAAATATTTGCCCTGAGTGGAGGTCGAACCCACAATTTTCGCGCAAAAGGCAAGATCACTACCATCTGCGCCATCGGGTCCGTCAAAATTAATATTACATCGTAATAATTTACATTTCGTTAATAATATACATCACAAGTGAACATCAATTCAATACTGGCATTAATGACTATCGCCGCGAGGCACTGGCAGAGTAGAATAGTACCTCCTCCTGTTTCACGTGTCTTAAAAGGCGACTAAGGTAAAAGAACCGACAGATGGAGGTATATCCACCTGAGACAATGCAGCTCAAATGCACAGGACGGGGATGGCTGCTGCCCATTCCCTCCCTCTCCCTCCCTCTCCTTTTCTTAAAATTTCCTTTTGTTTTTCTGAGTCATTCCTAATGATCATTTAATGACAATGTAGTAATTTCTTTGTGATCTTATGATACAGACATAAATATAATATATTGCATGTAACAAAGTACTGAGACTGAGTGTGCTCCAAATGTTATGGTAAACATTTAGAACAAGACTTTATTATGATTTTTTTTTATGAGTAAGTTAAATTCCATTTTGTGAATTTTATAAATCACATTTTATGTGGAATTCTTTTGCTCGTTTCTTTTCCAATTCATTGTTATATTCCAAGTACTTGAGGAAATCTCACATATTTTCTGGAAAATATGGTTGTAAAATACGATTTAATCTTTCAGAAGCTGAGTCTGGATTGATCTGTGCCGTAAGAGGCTTGGCCGTGAACCCTCGGTCCGTGGGCCCTCGTGGTAAGAAGATTTGTACACATGTTTATGATTTTATACTTATTTGATTTCCTCCCGCAATATTTTAAGTAGCTCTATCTACTACATATTTTTTTATATTTTCTATTACTAATTAACGATAATATTACTTTTTTGTGTTCAAATCTATCAACATATCTTATGTAGTTATACCGGTATAATTGTTTATATTATACAAGCTAAAATTAAGTTGGTTTTCTATTGTTATGGTTCACAATAAACCATTCGTCTTTGCAGCCGTAGAGCGTGAACTGCTGGACATTGGCCTTCCCAAAAAAGACTGAATTATGTTCCTTACCTTAACGCTGGGTAGGCGTGTTGGTAATCGTAGAGCGTGTAGCGTCTCATACGCTTTTGATACTTCACGTATTAATATAATATCATGAAAGCGTAACATAAACACTATCATATTATATTAATAGTAATTATTAAACTATAGTCTACAGGCCGATTTTTAAAGCATTAAAATGTTGGACAGTTAAAAGTTTAAGAAAATACTACAGGAGTATTCCTTGTAGTAAAACCATTAGTAGGATACTAGAAGGAGTTTTACTTACAAACGCTGATACAATAAAAAGTAGGTAAATTTTCTACTCCAGAATGAGCGTAATAGATCACGATATAAGATGTTTTCGACTAAGGATAAATGAAAACGCAACAAAACTTTTCTTTGAATTCCTTTTTCTAAATTAAGTGCTCACAGCAATATCAAAATGACATTTGTCATAAACTATCAAACTTTGCATAGACCATATCATGATAACAAATTTTATAATATTTTTTTGACTTTTATAATAATTTTCATATACAATCATGGCAATGGCTGAAAAGAAAAATGAGTACCCACCTAGTGTTGAGGCGGATAGGTGTCTGCTACCGTTTGAGACATGGGAGGAGTACTTGGACTCCCTCATCGACATTGCTGATCTTCGGAATCTGAGGAGTATTGCTTCTGCCAGGACTATCGCTGCGCTTGGCTACAGGTTTTAATTTTATACATTTAATAAAATAAATAAACTCGTGACCTACCCTAACTCAGCACCATAAGTGAATGGCATAAAATGGTATATATAATATAACGAGTATCAATTAGCAGCGGTCTATACGCTTGTTTATTGAACCGATCATATAAAAAAAGAACCCATGTAATGCGAAAAATTTAGATCGAGATATGATTCCTCAGAATTCCTATACTGACAATCAATAATAAAGTGCAAGTTAATGTATATTTTGGAATATTGCCAGAGTAGAAAGGCTTTTGCGGAGTTTTGAAATGGTCTTTAAAAAAAGATAATATTTGTATTAGGCGAATGATTCTTGTTTTCTCACTGTTATTATTATTCGGTATTAAAAATGTGGCGATATTTGAAGAAATAATACAACGATAGTTTTTTTTTTATTGAGTGTATAACTACAAGACTGTCATTGTTTAGGGGTTTATTTTATTTAGGGGTTTATTAATACACATAAACATCATACAACAATGATACAATTATGTTTGATGACTTTAGTCATTTAGTATTATTTATTATTATTAACATAATTATACGGATTATCCCAATTGCACAATTATAAAGTTGTAACAAATATTAAATTATTCTACATCGAGCTTAATTATCAATGATTTGACGTTGTCGACAAATACATCAAAGTCCGCGTGAGATATAAGGATGGAGATATTTTACATTTTTACTAGCGCCATCTGTTGCTGTTATGCGTATTTAATATCGAGGTAATTTTGTGCATGCACAAATGAAATCCATATTGGGATTGATGCTTAATTATGGTTATATAACTTATTAATTATGGTTATACGTGCATATATTACTTTTCAGAGCTAATGGCGACACTTTGTCAGAAAAGGAGTTCTACAAACGCAGGGCAGCCATACACGAGATTGTGTACCCGTCATCTAGACCCTATGTGCTCGTAAGTGCAGACGCAGATCTTACAGACCCGTTTATTAGAGAACTGGCTGTAAGAGAGAGAGCGAATAGAGTGGGGATATTACAGGTACCTTTCTCATTAGAAAAAACTATTTGGGAAATATCAATTTATATTTTATAAGTTAATTTATGTGCCTATACGAAGCTTTCTTTGTGTACGTGGTTGTTTAGTAAAGCAATTATTTTATTTAATCTGTTCAATGACATTTTAAGCTCATATTTGTTGAACCCAATTTACTAAAAAGAAAATTCGTCTTGCAGACAATAATCTTCATACGCCACTTCACAAAAGGTGGATTTGAAATATCTGGCTATATCGATTATGCTCATCGGCTGATCTCTGAGAATTGGGCAACTTTCTTCAGGAGCAAGAAAATGCTTTGGCCTCGTGACACAGACCTTGGATACTACCACTGGCGTCATGGTACAGTTAGGAGCAACATGACAAGGAATTATAAGGTAAGAACAATTTTTTATGTGCAAATTTTAGGTTCGCTTTTTTAATTTCTGCGTGTACCTGAACATTTCATAGATTTTTTGTAAAGGTAGGTATTTTAAAAGATAAGCCTGAACACTAGTAAATACTTGGCTTTGGTCAAAGTCTTTTAATTTTTATATCACGAGTAAATTTGTTTAATCTGAAAAAACAAGGTTTCAACGAGAATATTAACCTGTAAGAGATAAGGAAGGTAGACTTTTAGAGTTCTTTCAAAGATATATTTTGCGAACGCACTTAAGCAGTATTCAGTGTGTTAGTTTCATAGAAATATGCGTTGAAAACAAAGGTATTCAATTTGCGCAAAAAAGAAAGAAGAATGAAAATTTTATTCATTCAATCGATGTAACGGCTTTCTCACGACATGACATTGTGACAGTACCTAGAAATATTTCAATTGCCGCACCGAATATGATAAAAATGTTTAATATAAAAAACCGTTTCGCCTGTTTCCATGCGCGATATATCCGAAACAATGTGTATCGACTCGGACGAGCGTCGGCTTCTACAGAATATTTGAATAGTTTGTCGTCGTTTGCGGTATTAGTAGCGTGTTGTGGAATTCTGAGATATTTTGGATACTGAGAAGGTAAATTAGTTCACCCTACTATCTCTATAATAGGCGTAGAGAAAACCTAGATTGCGAGTTACTAAAATCTCCTCAAAAAAACTAAAAATGTTCCCGTCTAGACTAACTCTGTGGCACAAAGACTCGACACAGCGATTAATGTAACGATCTATGTCGTATTCCGTTTTCTTCTCTGCAATAATAAATTATGATACATTTTGTTGATAGAAGAAAAGATTGAAAATATCTACTTAACCACCCCGATCTATTCGTTGAGCTCAACTATTGCTGTTAAACAACTACCATACCGTAAAATGCAATGAAAATAAATAGTTGCAAACAGCGTCAGTTGAATGTCACACATTACATTGTTATCAAATGAACATTACAATGTTTAGCAAATTACACTTTTGCGTATTAGCAAGTTCTTGTGGCTTGTAAAAATCTAGTTGCGTGACATTTTATGACATAATATTTGCGTTTGAAAATGACGACATGGCTGATTGAAACACTTATATCCTAGTAGGATGTCAAAACATTCCTTTTTTATCAATATACCTTCAGCTAGATACATTCAGCCCTTGTCAAATGATTATCAATAAAAGGTCATTATAAGCTATAAACCAAAATAAACACGCTGGGCGATAGGAACGTCATCCTCGTCCTGTTTCGCTGTTTCTGATGGATATATACGAGTGCTGGCTCTCTCTTAGTTCGCACACCATCAGTTGCCCACTACGTCACCTGGTGCAAAAGGAGCTACTGTTTTACTCATCCGATACCTTCTAACTAATTAAGATTACTGATATTTTCGACTAAGACAAAATGCAGCAAGGTGATAATGCAGACGACATATTTAATTATAATAGCAAATTTAAACATCTATATAAGGAGCAAGATAGCATGGCCAAAAATATTATAGGAAAATTTAAATTATTTAATTTCTGGCCCTGTTGCTGAGAGTGCAAGGAAGTTGAGATACATATAATTTTTCTTATAATTAATTTTAGTTTTTAGTTATTTAGTTAGTAGTTATAGATATATTGATCCGTCTTTCTTTAAGGATAATTATCTTGCTATAAAACTGAATCTCAGAACTTCATTATTTAAGATTCTAATATTTGTTTTAAAGTTAAAAAAGACTGCAAAACTAAACTAATGACTATGTTTAAATTAGCCGTCAACGATGATATTTTCTAACCTTTCACATTTCGCGTTCAATGTAGCTTTTTAAACTGCTTTAAAACGCGTTATATTTAACTTTTAAGACTATATTCAAAATTTGGTTACCTTGAGGCAGCCGTTCTCAAGATTGACAAAAAATTTGCTAGAAATTGAAAGTTTCAAATATTACTTTCACTATTTAGTATTTATTTTTAGTTTTAAAATTTTTAAGACCTACGTTCTTGTTCTGTGTCCATATTAGTGCTTACTAGTTAACATCTTTTTAGCCAGTGATGGATCCAGATAAAGGACTGCTATTCCAGAACCGTCACGACCACAAGATCATATTCCCCGACCCTCAGCAAGAACCAGGGCAGAACACTGTTAAGCAGAGAATTTTCTCTCCAAATTACAATCAGATCGAAATATATGACCACGTTGTGAGGAGAAAGACCTGATTATGACCTGATGATATTATTGGTATCATACTATGACAACAATGCAAACGCTCTTAACGATTTCATCGTTTTAATCCTTATAAGTGGTAAGCTTCTATACCATATCAAACTTCATTGTTTTTAACTTGTTTTTAAATATTTTTGTAAATATTTATTATTATTTCACAACGTAATTAGTTTAAAAATTACATTTTTTATATATTGTTATCGCACTTTTCTATCTTTTAAAGAAAAAATATTTATAAGTTATGTGAACATCAAAAAGGAAATAATACACCAAATACTATGTATGTCTTTTTATTTTCGCTATTAGGTATAATAAAATATTAATGTATGCGTCGTAATTTTGCAAGTTACATTTTATAATTTGCATAACTAAATGAAATTGACTGATATAACAAATGGTAATACCTTCGACTCGATTTTGAATATCATAAAGAAATAAAGGAATCCCAGAGCTTTGTGATAAATTACTGTTTTGTTTTGACATAGATCTGTATCAGGATCTTTGCTAAACTATAAAACAAATACAATATCTTGAAAACACCGAAAAGTTGAGTTTTCCCACAACTCATGAAATAAGGACTAAGAATCCCAGTCTAATAATAATCAAGGCCATTTGCTATAAATATATTACAGAGTTTTTAAAAAAGATAAGGAAAGCTGATGAAAGTTATCGAATTTACGATAATATTGTTTTAATAAACACACAACATACAACTTGAGACTATAATTGTGGTAAACGATCCATCAGAGGTATCTTTATACGTCTGGGAAAACGACAGTACATCCAGACTTGAGAAAAGAAAATAGCAATAATATAATACTAATTTAAAATTTATTTATTTATTTATTTCAATTTGTGTATTCACTGAAACTATATAAGTATTAACCATACTAAAAAACTATTTGTTACACTAGACGGATATTATTTAGGTATATTTGCAGGAATTCCGCCATTTATTAACAATGTGTTGTAAACGTATAGCTAAATAAACTTAAGTAGTTTTAGGTTCATCATAAAAAACTATTAACAAAAGGTAATTATTGGCCCCAAAAACATGTAACGTGTGAACAATAAAAAAATAAGAAACATAGAAAACAATAGTGGTTAATCAGAATGGGGTTACGATACTGATACTTGGAATCAAAATACGAACAGATGTATTTGTTATTAAATTATTATAATTATTCAGTTCTTTTTTATAGTTAGATGAAAGTATGAAGTCTTTACTGAGACACCATGTATAAAATTGTGACTACAGTTTGGACACAACGTCGCTAATTTATTATAGTGATCCTTTAAAATATTAAAAAATGTGCTCTTATAAATAAATATCTTATGAATTAAAGATTTAGTACTTAAACTAACTTTACTGTACTTAAATTGTATAAAAGATGATTTTGATTCAAGGCTGAGATTATATTGAAGTTAGTCTATTAGTTTTTCTCGCAAATTCTCTTGATGCACTTTGAACTTCTGCGGTCCGAAGAGTTATACCAAAAATGTCTTCATGGTACCGGTTTTGATCCTTTGAAGGAGAAAGAAATGGTATTTATTATATGTGATTTCTGATACGGACTACATGATGTGTTAAAAAATATTTTTTAAATTACTTAGTATAAAATTCAAACTTTTAAAATGCGACTTATTTAGCAATGTATTTGATTTCAACGAATTTTTCATTCTTACCATGAGTTCTAAAATAAATTCATCGACTTCCATATCAGACATTTTAGCGTGTTTCTTAATTATTGCCTTTAATGTTTGTTGGACCTCTTCTGCCATCTTGCAGTCACCACATACATAAAAATGGCCATCTTCATCCATCAACATACGAGTTACTTCTGCCCCCTCTTCTTCTAGAAGAACTTGCACGTGTTTCTAAAAGAAAAGGTGTTAATCAATCAAAGGTATTATTGATGTCAATTGATGAAAATCTTAATTTAATATTTAATTGGATTAGGATTACACTATATACAACTTTTGGAATTGTAAATTGTATGATAATATATTTGGAAATATTTAGTGTATTAATTATAATTATTTATAAAGTAGAAAACCACACACTTCATATTATAAGAAAGTATATAAATATAAACAGAAGTGTTCCATTATATGAAACGCACCTTATCAACACTTGGTTCTCTAGATAGTGCTAGCATAACTTTGCTCAGAACTCCATCTTTCAAAGCTTTTTCCTTTTCTTGCTTATATAGATCCATGCCTCTATTTCTACAACCATAGAAAAGCCAGACTGGTCCAACTTTCTGTTTGGCGGAGGCAATTTTTTTGATTTGTTCTCTCCTGTGATGCCAGAAACCTCTGAATGGTGCAATTCCAGAACCAGGTCCGACAAGGATAAGCGGAGCTGATATTTCTTTGGGCATGTGGAAGCTGGGTGCTCTAAAATATATAATGATATAGGTAATATTGTAATAACAGATAATATTATAATAAGTGCTATTATAGAAATAAATTATTTTATTCAATAAGAGAATTGTGCCCATATATTTCAATATGTAGTAATGTAGTTTGCCGTGAGGTACCAGCAGAATAGTCCCTCCTACTGCCACCAGCTGTCTTAAGAGCAGCAGCATCCCGGTCACGAAAGCTGTGTTCTGCGATTGCCAACACGCTTGCCCAACTCGGCAATTATGGGCAAAAAACCTCCTCTATCGGAGAGGCATATATCCAGCAGTGGACTTTCAATGGCTGGTATGATGATGTCGGTATGATGATTTTATTAAAGTTCTAGGATTTTTTTGACAAAAAATATTTTTTTCTCAAGCGCAATTCGTACACATGTCATTAATTTCATATAAAACTAGTTTTCAAAATTTTACTCATTGTGTAAGAATTGAACTACCTTTGTCAGTATGAAATGAAATTAATTACGTTATATTTTAAAAATCGTTTTTATTAATACAAAAAAAAATGGTTATATTCACTTATTTTATTTGAGGATCTAAGGCATGAATTTTTGCCACAACATGGTAAATAAGGTCAGATTACTAGATAAATTCGACATACCGTCTTATGAAAACAAACAGTTCGTCTCCAGGTTTTGAGTCTTTTAAATAGTTAGAACAAACTCCGTAATGTGTTGGTCCATTGCCATCTGAAATTTATTTTTTATTTATTTCTCTAATACACAACAGTATTAAAATATTAAATTCCATTATGAAATACAACATTTAAAAGAAATATTCGCAATTTAATAATGAACTTTTAGGAGAAAAATTCTAAGTTCATACTTTAGGATACCATTAAAAAAATCGTTTCATACTTTGAGTTTGATATGTGACAACAGCAACGGTGACGTGTATTCTACGATTGTGTGCCGATGGAGATGAGGATATGGAGTAAAATCTAGGCTGAAGTGGAGGAAGCAGCGCTGCCAATAAAGCGGCCTGAGGCTGGCATGAAGGGAACTGTTCCAGAACCTCGGCAAGGTGGGGCCAGTAGTGATGCTTCCAATCGTCGTATTTGTTCGAGTCCTTTAATGTAAAATTATCATTTATAACAAACGATACTGAATTAAATTCGGTTATGTAGACTGAAATATTGTAAAACGTTATTTGATAGATTATTTAACAATATTAAACATAAATTTCTACTATAGAGTTTACCATTATAGAAAATGGTACATTAATAAATTATAACAATATATGATGTCCTACAAATATGAAATGACAATCGAAATATAATGCTTAAATTCTACACCAAATTAACTAAAAAAAAAATAATATTTAAAATATTATTTTTTGATATTATAGGATCTTACCGTAGCCAACTCCATAATTTGATTAGCCTCATTCTGGTCGCTGCATTTTTTAGCCAGATACTTGAGTACCGTCGTTGAAGGAGGCGTCGTAATATCAAGGAATCTCGTAAATATTTCCCTTATTGATAGTGCGGCCACGCGTTCATGACTTTTCCAAGTTTTGATTGCACCTGAAATTTAAATAAATAGATGTTTTGACATTATGAATTAAGAGACGATAAATAAATAGTATTAACTTGATATGACCAGTCCGTCAGAAATATATAATATATATGAGTAGGGCATATGAAATAAAAATTAAGCATTTATTGACTAAATACATTTTAAGTTTATAAGGATCTTAAATAGGCCAGCTTATGCCATAAGGGGTGCCGTGAGGTACAAAGAGTAGAGTAGTATCTCCCCCTGTACTAGGTGTTCTAAGAAGCGACTAAGGTACCAGAACTGACAGATAGTGGTATATCTATTCGCAAAAGTGTGGCTTAAATGCACAATGAGATGGGCAGCAGCATCCTCGTTGCAAAAGCTGCGCTTTGCGATTGCCAACATGCTTGCCCAGCGCGCAATTATGGGTAGATACTCGCTGCTGCGTGCGGCAAAAAGGTGATTGTGCACGCGCTACAGGGCGACATGGCATATATATAATTGTGTTTAAAATGGGTTGATCTGCTAAAATAGTCCTTACCTGTCGGCGTTAAAGTCTCTTTCATAACCTGCAACTGAACTGGATCGTCATATTTATCTACGTTTAGCCTTTTCAGGACACTCTCTACTATTTCCTTGCGATTACATGTCATTACACCGACGTGGTCGCCTGGGTCATATTTAAATTCATCCTGTGGAACACCATAAATATTGCAATAATTTTGAAGTAAGTTAGTCGACACATTGCCGACAAAAAATTGCTCTAATATTGGTGTACTAATTGTTTAAATAAGCTTTAAAATCTTCATGTACCAATTGAGACGAATTAATGTCGAATAATTACTTTATCAATATTAATTAAATTAATCGGCGAAATGTATATACTCTTACTTGCAAACGGCTGCATCAAATAGGGTATAATGTTTTCTGTTGACTTTGTCATTTTTAAGACTTGATTTGCACACGATCAAAATGGAGTTTATATGAAAAAAAATGTTTACTGAATTTTTGTGTGCATGTAATACGGTAGGCATTTATTACAGTCATTTTTGAACTCAATATCTCACTTTTATTGATAAATATTGATTGCGAATATTTGACAGATTTGGGTAGGTTGATTTGTTATTCTATACAAATTGAAACTGAAATTAAACTTCGTCAGTTAAGGAATCAATGGTATAAAAATGTACTATGTTTCCGGACGTAGGTTCAGCGGGCAGTATATTAGACTATATATAATAACAATTCTTCAGAAACTTACTTGTGCTATCATGTCAACAAAAACCGTTGCCCGGTTCGCTGTAAAGTCACCTAGCATTTTGTTTTCTTTGACTGTACATGTAATTAGCTGCTTTTTAAAGCTGGCTCCTAAGGCACTCTTCAATGGTAGAACTGCTTGTGGTTTCGCAAATTTCACTGTATCATCAGTAAGAGGAATGGTGACCAGAGCTTTTTTCGCGTCCTTGACCATGTCATTTTCATCCAAACAAAATGTTTCACAGGCCACCTGGACAATTATGTAATATTTTTTTACAATTATCATACATTGTCCTAACTCGGAGATAAGTCGATTGACTACTCGTGTTATAGGTTTCAGACAACAAAAGATAAAAGAATGTCAAATATAATACCTTAATATGAAATTAACACCAACACAGAGAAGGAAACCTAAATATTCGTCATATTAATGTTTGTCTTGGGCGTGGATCGAACCCAAGACACTTGGCGCACAAAATAGAGGCACTACCGCATGTGCCATCGAGCCTATCAATTATGTATATTGTTTTTATTCGACTAGGTCGTCAAACAAGCATGCAATCTGCTGCTGCTGCTGCAGACGCTCGTAATATCACAAGGATAATCCTAGTGCATTGCCAACCTCATGACTTGAAGATATTATGTCACATTACCCAGTTATTTTACTGGCTCTCTCACCTTTCAAACCGGTAAAAGTGAGGTACCAATGCAGACAACTTTTGTATGAAGCTTACCTCATATGAAATTTCGTGAAGTGCTGATAAGAAAGTTAAAACTTAAAAGGTTATTGCAACCTTATTATGTATGACAATATGTCTGGAAACTCACATGGAATATATTAGAAGACCAAGATCTGAATTGTTGTTCCTGCCCATACATTTCGTCTCCAAAAGCCACGTCCAAAAGTTTTTCTCCGCCCAAATCCCCCAATATCTTGTCAACGTTTTTACCGAAATTACAAAATTTTGGATAGGCACTGGACCCCAATGCGAAAACAGCAAAACGAACGTTGCTTAGTGGCCCTAAATGTTCGACCGAAGAAGATCCACCAATGCTACCTGTAAAGAATAGCGATATTAAAATATCTTAATCTCTTTTCTCCTACAGAAATTAGTATAAAATTATTATTTGATTGCATTGATATATAAATATTTAAACATCTCCATTACTTCTTTAAGAACCGGTACATATATGAATATCAATTTCAATCCATTGTCTCTTTTTATTTTTGTGAAAAAATGCTTACATTGACTGACGAAATAGGTAAAAAAAAAAAATCTCGACCCTATCAGATTTATTCCCCAAAAATATAAATTCGTAACATACATCAGTAATTTGAACATAGCGCGGTTGTGAAAATGCTTACTTTTATTCGATTCCAACCTCGTTAGCTGTCTTTTATATTCGATACTAGGCGTCCTCACACTGTTTGTTCGCATGAACGACTTTGGTGTTGGCACCTTAATATTTCTGAGAAAAAACAATATTAATTTTAATAATATCTAGTCTTTTATTTTCTTCCCAAAGTAAATTTGTCCGAGTTTGGTACTTTAATTTACCCAGAGTTAGCATCGCCCGTTTGATCGCCATGATTCTTTGCTTCATTAATGGACATTTGGAACAGATGATCAGCAAAATGCTGTAAAAAATATCGTGTCATAAAATTGTGTTTTAATAGACAATTTATATAAAAAAAGAAAATTGCTATGTGACTTACAATCCCATTATCGGGCGGTTCTCCATTTCCAAATGTTGATGTGACAATCAACAATAAAGTTTCGTGTTCTATTGAAAACATATCGTAGTCTGACATGCAGTGAACCTGGCGGTAAATTAAAAAGATATTGAAATTTAACCAATTTCCTTTAATTTATATTTATCTAAGTAAAAATAATAAATCTTGAATAAATCTTAGGTCCTAAAAATATTAGATAGACAAATTTAATAATATCTTTAGATATTGAATTTTGTGAATTTCGCGTTCAGTCCTAGTTTTCGTCCTCCTAAAAATAATAGACAAACGACCCTAACCTGAACACAAAGTCCTCAGTATCAATATTTCAGTATAACAAATAATTTGTATTACGACTATATCCAACTTGTACCTTTACTTTCTAACTTAGTATCTGATCTGACTCACCTGGGCATTGAACGCGTGACCAAAAATGATCCCTAGCTCCTTGGCATATTGTTCAGACTTGCCTGTCTCAGAGGCGTAGAGGATCGTGGCCTTGATGCGCTTAGAAAGAGCTCTCCCGTATAATTTTGAGGTAAACTTGACAGCGCGAGCGATTTGCTTGAAGTGAAACTTTCTGTGTGGGGTTTTATTACCGGCATGTTTTGTCCACTGGTGGGTCTTCCACGCTGGTTCCTGAGTAAGTGATCTTGGAATTAAGTAGCTGGTAGGTAAACTAGACTAACCCCTATTAAATAATCTATTTGATTAACGTCTCATTCTAACTAACACGCGAGTAAAAAGTTCATCAAAGACTTAATGATGCTTTTTTTGACATATATAAATATATTTTATTAAAAAAAAAATTAAGAACTTAATAACAAGTAATTTTAATTCCCCTTCTTTTCAAAGGCAGTAGCTGGTAGCTTTAATTTGTTCTCGCATAAATAGTAAACTGTATATGTTATAGTAGTTAGTTTAACTCAGGTAGTCAGTAAGGTAACTTACCATATAGTCATAGGAAGGTCTTAAATAGTATAGAGCCATTTCTTGATGAAACACCTGCGTCAATGAACCTGACATCGGGGGGACGATCCAAATCCAGTCAGATGGGCATCCACCCCTAAAATTATAATGAAATTAAAAATCATATTTAAAAGTTTTTAATAACGTTGAAAATTTTCTATATACCTACAATTTAAAATTCTCATTTTGTTTGTGCAAATTAAAACAACTGTAAGTTAAAAAATCCTACATATAAATATATATTAAAAAATTCTCACTCGAAGGCGAAGGTAAGTTATATAACCAAGGTAAGTGTTATAAAATATCGGTAAATCTCAAAAAGATTATATCTTAGTTTTTTCTAGTGCTCATAAATTCCCAGGAGTGCCTCTACGACTTCCGTCTTCAATATAAATGCCACTTCTGTGTGGGATACCACGTTTAAATGACAAACACTAATTTTATACGTTGAAATCATAAAATGGGTTTATAAATGGGTACTATCAAATAAATAGCTCTAATAGGTAGATCTTGAAGTATTCAATCAAATAAAATTTGGACACAAAAATTTACTTTTACATCTGGGTGTTCAATGTCCGTAACTTAAAAACTTAAAGCGACATCTCGGAGTCAGGTCAAAAATGTGTGAATTATCATTAGTATTTAAACCTGAGGTTCCTTAACCGAGAGATACCGACAGAGTACCTCTCACTGTACCAGATGTCGTAAGAGAGAACTAAGGTACCAGAACCGACAGATGGCGGTATATCTATCTAAAACAGTGTAGCTCAAATGCAGAGGGTGGGGATGGGCAGCAGCATCCCCATCGCGAAAGGTGCGCTCTGCGATTGCTAAATTAAATGGCTAAATTTCCCCTTTCTTGGGCAGGCCTATGTCCAGCAGTGGATTTCCAATGGCTGTAATAATGTTGATGATTTATACCTGCTCTTCTGCTCGTTGTCCAGATGTTTGACAAACTGCTCAGAAGCTGAATGATGGTCGACGATAGACACGTTGTCTCTATGGAAACTGTGTAACACGGCGATGTTGACTTCGACAAGGGCTTTGTCGCGCCACAATGAGACGTACGTACTCGTATCAAGGCCCATCTTAATTGCTACTGACTGTAAGAGATACTTCTTTTAATTGGAAGGTCAGAAAGCAAGAAATATCCTAAAGTAAAAACAGAGCTACGTATTCCACCATAGATGGCTAGACTGGAGTAGAAAAAGTAGGACTCTCATCTATTTACACCGCTCATTTTATATATATATCAATATCTAGCCGTGAGGTACCAGCAGAGTAGAGTAGAATAGTACCTCCCACTGCACCAGGTGTCGTAAGAGGCGACTAATGTACCAGAACCGATAGATAGCGGTATATCATTAATGTATATATTAATCTAAACAGTAATCAGTACTCACTTCAATGACGTTAAGTCTGTTGGGATCGCTGAAGTTCCTACAGCCGATTTCAGTGCCCATGTACCACCCGTTAAAGGCAGTAGCGGTGAATACTAGCCCACCACAGTTCATACTCATGTTAGAGACGGCTGGCAAAGCGTACCACTTCAGCCCTAAATCCTTGAACCAATCGTATCTGTAAACAAATGAAGGTAGCGATGTTAACTTTCTATTTGAATGTATTTCTCCTTATTTATTATTTATATTTATAGTGATTTTAGGCATTTCAGATTGTTATCTTAGATATAACGTCGTCGTTTGAAAAATTCATTTTCAGTATAATTTACATTAAAATTTAAAGATAATATTTCCTAGAAAAAAAATAACTCGCTCAGGCTTTAGGCGGCACTGGAACCAGAATATTTCCCATGCCAGGGGACTGCGCTATCAAGACCCTAGTATGTGTATACTATACACGAAGAATGTTTTTCTCATGTTCCTTTTATAAGTTGAAATAATCTAAATATTGCTCCCAAATTAAAGTTCCGTATTTTTCAATGCATAATATCTTAAAGTCTATTAACATTAGTACAGCGGATAAGTGATATCACTGTAAACATAAGTAAGTATATACGAAAATTTTGAAATTTTCTGCGGCGATTTTGTTTTAGTAATTTGTAATATACTAGGATCTTTGATTTTAATTCATGCAGTATGCACTAAAATACATAAATATGTTCAAGTTATCTTACTTAGGATGCTCCATTTGCACCTCCATGATGATCTCACGTGGTATATCAAAGTACTCGGGGTCTTTTCCTGCAGCGGACAGCACCAGCGGTAAAATGTCCCACGAGGTCCGTGGTGGCTTCCAACCCAGTTTAATGCATACCTCGAGAAGAAGAAGACAGGATATCAGAAAAATGGAAAGAAATATTAAACAGGTAGGTAATATTAACTGAGATGAAAAAAAAAGAATTGAATAAAGACGCAAAATATAAATAACGCATGATACAAATAATAGGAATAGAGAACTACGCAATTTTTTTTTAATCTTGCGTGTCTACCCATAATTTAACTGGCATTTCTTTTCACATTGGAGAAAATTAATACAGCTTAGCCACAGCCTGCTCGGTTCTCTAGTACGAGGGCCGTTAAGTCCGTCGAGTGCTGCTTGCGCTCAAGAACAGTAACGAAATATTTTAATTATTATACCAACCATAGGCAAAATAAGTATCAATTTTATTAATCACATCATCTTATATATTTAAACAACTCTCAACTGTCATTAAATAAATTGAATATATCAACCCTATAAAATATCCAAAGGTTTGTTTTTTGGATGGAACATAATCTAGAACATTATCTGTTTGAACAAGTAATAAAACATTTAAACGGCTTTAATACGCAGCTTATTTTTCCAATTTCTTACTGACTCCAGTCTTAAAAACGGATGCCACAATATCGAACGATAAAAACGTTTGATAAACCGCATTTTAAAGCTGTTCGAATAAATTGAATTATTGCAGCGGTAGAAATATAATTTAAACAAGTATTTGGAACAGGTAATAAACGGGATATAAGATTCCGTTCCAAATACTGTTTCCGTTCAAAATTAGTGTCTAAAATAAATATAATATTACTTCGGTAAACTCCACTCTTGCTGGATCTCCTATAATAGTTCCATCTGGTTCTATGTAGCCTGCATAGGTAATCAATTGTGGATTCCATATCCTGTAGTCGTGTTTCCCATCTGTGCGTTGGGGAAATACCGTCATGGCTGATCTGGGGATTTAACGAAAGCAATTGATAAAAATTACATCAATATATTTTTTTCATTAATAAACTATATATATATATATATATATACATGAGAAGATGAGGAGAAAACAAACAATATAATGAAACCATAAATATCGATACCATAAATGCAAATCGACAAAGCTGAGCAGTCCTAATAACACCAAATAAGTTTGAGTTATATATATTTATATATATCCGTTGCTATATTAATTTATCCTTAAAATGTAAAAAGTAATGAATTAAGGAAGGCTTTCTTAATAGTTATTAGAAAATACTCTTTCATCTACTACTAATCATCTACGTCATGGGGCCTGACGGGCCAGTAAATGATTACTTGATAGTGATACTCATCTTATGCGCCGTGGGTTCGAACCCCACACTGGATAAACATCTATATGATGAGTATTTGTGTTTGTGCTGCGAATGGGTGTTAAGTATCTTTAACTGCTATATTGTAAAATGTCTATTACACAAATGCTTTAAGCGATTTCAATTGAAGTCAGGTAAATGTAAGAGATGTTGTGTGAATTTATCTTCGCTTACTAAATTTATTGAAAAATATTATACACTCTGGTCTACCTTATATTTCCTTTATTAGTAGCATATTTGATGTGGTTGCAGAGCGCTTCGAACATGCCACTCGCAGTTGTTACCTCTCTGCAGTCGAATATCTAAAGAAAATAAAACAAGTTAAGACTTGGCTATTTATACAAGTTGGGTCTAGTTTATTTGGAAAATTTATTTAGCCTGAAACAAAATGTTTTACTGAGGTTTAATCAAAAGGAACTAGTAGCATCGATAATTGGTTTAGATATAAATTAAGCCTTAGTATTTTTTTAACGCAAACAAAGATACACATATGTGTGATATGTATCCTATTTTATATAAATTGAACAATGATGGCATACTTTCTATCTTATAGTATTAAAAAAAAAATTGGCTCGTAACCTTAGCAATAATTAATAGTGAAGTTAATGACGCGCAAAACATATAAGAAGTATTTTGTAAATTTTATAGGAAATTGTGTATTTATTTTGTGCCCTGGGATGCAAAGTAGAATCGTACCTCTCTCTGTACCGGTTGTCGTAAGAGGCGACTGAGGTGCCGGAACAAAAAATAGTAAAAAAGCATAGCTTACAGGGCGGACATGGCAATATTTGGCATTGGCATTCCGATCGCAAACCATGCTCTGCTATTTCCTGGCAGTAATTATGGATGAAATTCGACCTTCTTTCGGAGGTTTATATCCAGCAATAATCTTTTTACTCCTGCAAATTCTAACCTATATGTTCTTCAGCATGAGGTACTTTATTATACAGATTTAGTAATACCCATTAAGCGGTGTTGTGCACCTTAACAAATTTTCGTGGTAACATTAATAGGATTCATTCTGCGGTGCGTACAAAACAAGGAATAGACCTTAAAACACGTGTTGTGTAGATAAGACTTAACAGCCGTGTCACATCTTCATGGAAGTTGGGAGTGCCTAATGACGTCCCGTTTATGTCTCATTATAAGTTGTTTAATTAAAAGTTCTGTGGTTCTTGTGGTGAAACAAATGCAAACAAGCTACATGCAAACACTCGTAAAAGTATCAACTTTATCCTTTTTTAGCCTTTAGCCTGAACGCTTCATGAGATAAGCAAATCGTCTGTACCCTGTTATTTTTATGTTTATTTTAAACTGTCTTTGTATTGCGCTTGCTTCTAGGTTTTATAACATTTTGAGAGTTTGCTATAAAAGGATTTTAGTTAAATCTTTTAAGAATATTTAGAGGTACAGCTATATGTAAGATAATGAAAATCAAGTGGGTGGGTTGTAAAACTAATAATAATTATTTAATACCTAATTACAGATCCAATGCATAATTAGGCGTAAATATAAAAAAAAGGCAATGAGAAGAAATTTAATTTTTTTTTTCAATAAAACTTCTTTGTACCTGGTTATAAAATCCCGTACTATGAGGTAACCATAATACAAATGCTACATTACAAAAAGAAAAATCAATGAAAATTCAGACAGTACAGCTGAGGGTACAGCAGAACTCATCTGCGTCGAAACGCCTTCCGTGTCTATACACGCTTAGTCAAATCTATGACCAGCAAAAAAGGACAGTAAAAGATTGACTCTCATTACCACTGTATGCCCCCGAGAACGAAATTAGGTTGCCAGACGAGAAATCCTGTTAAGAACTCATTTAGAAATGTGGAGAGAGTAATCATGTAGAAATTGTAACTGTATCACGCTGCGTTAGTTGAAAGAAAAGAGAGTTAAAATTTCATGCCGTGAGCTTTCTTGGGTTTGGGAAAGAAATCAGATTAAGCTTTGTCTAGACGCATTATTTAAACATTGTTGTCGCAGAATACATTTTTCGATATTACATTTAATTATTAACATATGTGCTTTACGGTCGTTTTTAATCTTTTAGTATAATGTTGCCAGAATTGAGACGATACAAGCATGTCTTAAGAAATCTTCTCATACTTCTCGTATATAACTTAGGACAAGTTATTATTTCTTTTTTAATCGGATCAGTAATTACTTAGAAACTGATTTCTTGTGAAACATTGTTCTTCTGACTATTTTTCATTTAATTAGTAAAATAATTGTTTGTATAATAAATTAAACAAATACATATTTTTAGTAGATATTTTTTTATTAATAATCATAGCAATTTTACGAAGCAATAAAGTATAGTTAGGTATATGTAATAGGAATGTTGGTTTTTTACGAATAGAAATAGTTTCACTACGTCAATTCTAGGTCAGTTCTCATATTATTGTATTGAAAGTTTAGCAACAAAATAGCAATAATAAGAATGTTATTTAAAAAGAAATTAAAGGAATATTTTAATATATTTCTCAATATAACAAAAACGTAGACTAGTTGGAACACTATCATACAAAGGTTATGCCCATATATTTTGATTGACAATTAGTTCTTTACTTTAGTTTCATATAATGGTTGAAATTAAAGCAAATAAATAGGTAATCTAGCATAAATTACTGTATAATCATATATGTATATAAATGAATCCCTTTTTCCCTGGGTCGATGCATCAAGTGTTTACGGCTGAATCGATTGGCTAATCTCTATTGAGTTTGGTAATGCAAAAGGTTATTATAACAGAAAAAAAGTTTTGCAAATTATTATAAAATTAAGGAAAACTTTAACGGACATATAACCTTTTTAACGAAACCTGATGGCGTTTTGGTATTAATATAAGTCTTTTGACAGTTGCGATTGACGAATATCGTTAAACAGATTTATCGATCAAAACCATATCATTTTGTTAATTTTAATGATTCGAATTCAATATCATTAAGACATAGTTAAGACATGACCATGTTTGACGGACGGGTCAGCTACTATTTGGTTATTCCTTCAATGACAACTTGCACCGTGGTAACAATTAACATGACAACCTTAGGCTAAAATTTTTTAATACAGACTATATTAGATATATATAAATTTCTACAAGGCAACTACTAATACTGATAAATATGTACAGTATACTCTCTAACAGGAACAATTAACTAAAATAAAATATAATAGTAGTGAAACATAGATTGTTGCTACTATAGGAACGGCTTTCATATAAATTTTGAACAGCTGATAAAAGTGAATCAACTAAATAGTGTTTTATTATTGCAATAAAAAAATGTCTTTATATAAACACCGTCATAACCTACACTGAATACTGAAAAGCATGAATATAAAATCAAACAGAATAGTGTATAGAGTACGAGTACGTTTCAGGTCGAATCAGACAGCGATAAATTTAAAATCACTTGTAACTCGTTCAAGTAGTCCGGGCCGAATGCCCAGCAGTATTTCCCAAACTTAGAACATTTGAGACTTTCTTTTATTTTACTTTTCTTTTCCACTTCTGTTGAATAGTTTCTGCTACTAGTTGTTATTGGTATATTGATGTACTTATGGAAAGTGACTGGAAACGAATGTGTTTCACAATAATGTACTTGGTACTGAATTGTGAATGAGTTGGATTGCCAATTTTTCTCTTTTAGGCATTATTGCTTTTGTGTCGAAATTCACTATTCAAAGGGACTTGCCTGCTTGACTACTTAGCTTTGAAAAGTGGAATAACAGTGGTTTAATTGTTATTGTCCTGTGTGAAATATGTTATATTATTTTATGGTTACCGGAAAATTTAAATGTTCTTTAATTTGGGATATATATCTTTAAAGCAGTTCGTAAACTTTCTTCAAAAGATTTTTAGATTAACTAAATCAACTCATACAAAACAGTAAAAGAGAAATATTAACCACTCATAAGAATCTCAAAACTCACTTGTAGCTTTTTCCACTGAATCCTGCCGATGCATCTGGATGCATTTCTCCAGGCTAGTTTGGTACCAAAGACCAGCTCTGATGTCTTCAACTGGTATGTACCCTTTTCATTTAATTCAGCCTTTACCTCTTCCAGTCTTATTCTGTGTGCTTCTGTGTCTTCTCTGCAAATGATAAGGTCAATTAAACATTTTTCGCAATCGCAATTAGAGCAGACTATGTATGTGCAAACCAGGAAATAGATATTAAGAATTAGATTACACACGTTGACCGACAAATACGTTACGTTTTTGTGATTTCTATACCCAGTACTTTTTAAATGAACTGTATGTGTATGAAATTCTACAAGTGAATCCCGTTGAAGATGTATTTCACACCACTTTAAAGGAAAACGGAAAAGAAGCCTGGTAATTAATTTTAAAAATAATGATAATTGGAATATCCCATGTAGGTTTTATTCATAAATAGATACAATCCCATAAATTAATTTTTCTTTAATATCTGGTCTTGAAGCCATAAGATATTAATTGATTTACGAGCCACTTAGCTCTTGTTGCTCGTACAGATATTGTTTCAATTCTCTAAGAAACAATTAATATTATTGTGTGGACATTTTCCTTTTCTTTTGTTTATAGAGATAAACGTAGTATAAGGAGTATAATTTACATAAAAAGTAAACATAATTTTTTTTAAACTAGTGATGAAAACTATTAAAGAAAAAAGGAAATAATATATGAATTCATGCCGGTAATTTTATATTTTGTGCTTCTCTGTAGTTCATATAAAAACTATGAGGCGATTTATGGTGAAGTTAATAAGGACTGATAAAAGCGACGCTGAGTTATATTAGTGACATGTCAGACGTAGTCCTGTGTAAATTTGAGATATAAACTATCTTTTTTGTTGCAAGCAAAAGTTGATTAAAAATCGGTTCATAGTTTAATAATTTTATCCAAGACAAACACCGTGACACGTAATTGTATATATGAAGATCAATTTTATTTTTATAGAAGGATAACGGAAGAATACAAATAAATGAAATAATTGCTATGAAAAATAGATATGTATAAATATATCTCTATATTCCGAAGTGATTTAATTGAGAATGAAAGTAAGCGTTTTCCTGTTTTTATCTACGGAATTTATGTTCGATACTAAACTGCGTACGTATAACACTCCTCGCGATTTTACGCGTATAAAGTTGTAGATCTTTCATACTAACTTTGCACTCTTCTTTAACACTTTGAAGGATGATATTCGAAAATATAACACATGTTTCATGACATTCAATAAAGAACCTTTATACTGAAATTCATTCAAATAACTTCAAAAATAGCAAAGTTTCGTCCTAACTTTGTACCTCCACTTTAACCCTTTAGGGGGTCAATTTTTAAAAATCCTACTAAATTTCCTATGTCATAAAAGGAATCCATGTACAAAAAACACTAGTTTCTAACCCTTATAGTTTTGGTCCTGCCTATCAGTCAGTCAGCTTCCCCTTTTTTATTTATAAGTAGACATACGAGTAGATATTTCGTACCTGCGTATAGATGCATAGTATTGTTTGAGGAATACTTCGGCCTCTTTGTAGATGCCCTCGTCGCCTTCGTTTGGGATGGTCATTACGCTCGACATGCACAACTTCTCGGTGCATTTTGTGTTCTGTAAAAAAATGATCATATGTTTAACTATTTATTTGGTTTAGTTGATGTCCGTGACTTTTAATTCGCACTTTTATTGATACTTCAATTTTATTCTAATGTTAATGTTGTTAAAACCATATAGTTTTTTTTAATAATTCATTTTGATTTTCTCGTAATTTACAACATCTCCTAAAAAAAACTCGAAAGCACTACTGTTACCGATATCAGACATTAGAGGACTACATATTTTTATGAATTAGATGCAGAACAAACACACATGATCATCATATAAATGTTTGTCAAAAGTAGGAATCAAGCCTGATCATCGATAGGGACACAACCGAAAGCGTCGTCAGGCGAGTCATGTAAGGCCCAAGTAATATTTATCGCGTGAGCGAATATACCTTATAAAAAAAAATTGCATATTTGAAGGAACTATATCTTACAATATTTCGAACAAAATGCGAAAATTAAGAAACAAGAATTTAAAACAAATTTAAAACATGTAACAATAAGTCCCATAATAAATATTAACTACTTACCTATCCAATGAAATTATTATAAATCTACTATATTGACGACTTTAACATGCAGTTTATTTAACATTTAACATTTTTTTGACGTTTCAGTTACTTTCTGGCAATTGTTTTTAAGTCGCAGGGTAATTGAAACTTAAAAAAGAGTGTTTTAAAACTTTCAAATAAGTCGTTTTATTGTGAGTGAACGCATCAAACAAATTTAGAAAATATTATCCAATAAAATCAAATTAATTATATTACAATTCTGTTAACAAATGAGATCATATGTGTATAAAGGTTGTCTAAATTACCGTTTTTGTGAATGCGTTTCTGACATATCCATCTTATAAATCATTATATTAATGATCAGCGATTAACGCGTATAGTTAGTATACAATAGAACATAATTCACGAATATTACACTTATAGTGTGAGAGCTTGTAAATAATATTGAGACAGTATTTACAGAGTCGTGATGATAGAGAATCATCCTTTATATATATTTTAATGGTTTATGGTTCAATTTATATATTTTAAAAGTGCTGTCTTTTCATATAAAGATTCAATGATTGATGGTATCTATTTATTTAAATTTACAATTAACAACAGTCCAAAATAGATAATGATATTTGTGTCGTAATAATATAATTCTACTAGTATTAATTACGATTGATATCGCTACGGTTATCCTTTACTGGTCTGTATTTTTTAAAGTCCGTTGGAATCTTTTTTGTCTTTTTTCCTAAATTTTTAGACGTATACATAGATTAGGATAATTGAAAAGCATCATTTGATGAAATAATTATGTAGAACGCAAATGGCCACTGAAATTACATAATGCTAAGTATTCAATAAAGCGCGATAGAATTATTTAATCCGTGTGCCAATAGATGATGATGTACCGGCAAAAAACCCTTAGAGGTATATATAAATACCTCGCAAAAGAAGTTTCATTTCGTACTCATATTATCAATACCTTTGATGATATGGTTTCTAGTAAATATTATCCTAAATATTTTTATACATAAAATCTCTAAAACAATGATTTAACTGTTTCTTATTTATCTAAACTATGCTTCAAACTTTTAAAAGTTTGACATTTCAGTGTTTTCAATGAATGCGGTGATAATATGCGCATAGTGATTAAAGAAACGGCGCTCATTTAGCACAAAAAGAAACACTAGGAACCGTAACTTCGTAGCACTCGGTAGCACGACGATACATTAGAAAAGATGCAGGTTCGACTCCTACCTGAGGACAAGTAGATTTTTCTCTAAAAAATATTTTCTTTAAAATACAATTTAAAATAAGATTGGGTATTTTTTATTGTATACAACCTATTCAATTATTTTTCACAGCACCTCTATTAAATTACCAAAGTTACCGGCTATCTCTCGGGCTATCACGATTTTTGAACATTCAAACATGTATTGAAAAACGAACGGTCATTACATCACTTAGTATAATTTAAAGCAGGCTGAGTCAACTGTACTGAGAATTGAAATCGATTTTTGAATTGGGTAAAAAATAATACAAATGTATCTACTTAGCCAATCAATTTGTTACAAGACATCCGGGTATTGAACCCCCCGGGTATAAGAAGAGCCATTAGTTTTTTCTTAGATCGTTTAAAGTTGAATGGAAAGCAGTATATATACTTAGAAAATGTTTTTGGCAATATTAGTGAAGACTATCTACACTTATTTCACTTGGACTTAGTACTGGTTGAAGGTTAGAGTAGCATTCATTTATCTTAACCCGTTTCCTTTTTATTCCCTCGTTTTATACCCAAATTGGATCGCTTCATCTTAATTCATTAGAACTGGAAATATGAACATTTTTAAGGTAAAGGCGTTGTTTTGCATTTATGAATAAGAACCATTTTTCATTGAATGCATATTGCCGTTTGTTCATGCAACTAGTTTGCACTCGATAAAAAAATATAGACTAGAGAAACTTCATATAAAGGTCGTCTGCATTGGTACCTTAATATCACGTATTACTACCGAATAGCAATGTTCGCGTTGCTGTATTCTAGTTAGGGTGATAGAGGCAGTGCCATAACTGAGTCATGTGACATCATATTTTCTATTGTCTCAATGTTGGTAACGCGCAAGTGATATCATTGTGATAATCAGAGTGTCTGCAGGCTGCGGTGAAGTTTAGTATCACACAGACTATATTTTTATGTCAACTTTGTCATAGAAAAAAAAATTGTTGTTTTTTTCTCGAACAGCAATACATTATTAATAATAAATAATAAATTCCTACAACATCTCATATAATAACCTGACTCCGTGGAAAGTCGCTTAAAGCATTTATGTAACGGATGCTAGACAACTGAGGAATTACAAATATCCTACTTAAATACATATATTTAACACCCAGACATGGAACAAACACAAATATTATCATATTATTATTTGCTTTGGTTGGAAATCGAATCCACGACCCTTGGCGCACAAAATGGATCACTACTATCTGCGCCATCGGGTCCGTCATTAGTATGCTAGTATTTTTTATCGTGTATAAACTTTCTTGAGAATCGTTCAATACATTATTAGATCCTGGTACATGGTAACAATGGCTAATTACAGCTCGATAATTCCATAGCAATAGTTAAATGTATTCTGCAGCTTTAATTACCGATCGCAGTGATTGTGCGGTTCACTGGAACTAATCATTGTCTATATTTAGCGCGATTAATATGAGGCAGTACGTTCTCTCTCATACAAACTTAAATTTACACGACAAATGTTACATACATAATTCTAGAAACCTGCATTCCCGAATTAAATTCAGATAAATCGCGATAGATATAATAATATTTGTTTTCTGATATTATTGTATTCAGTAAAATGTTCTTAAGTAGTTCATTCCTCTTTAAAAATAGTCGAGCATATGACACAAACTTTGTTAATCATGATAATATAATAAAATATAATATAAAACATCGATGTATGGTAACATATATATATTTATACTACTTCTTTATATAAAAAGATTACGTGTTATATTTGTCCGGGATGAACTTCTAGACTACTGAACCTATTTACATATTTTTTTCCTTAATGTGTACAGTTAAAAATTGTAAAATTAGTGTAGTTTACATCGCAATTTATTTTATTTCTATAATAAATATGTACAAATATTTTTCTTGAGCGCCAAAGGTCGTGGGTTCGATCCCAACCAGGACAAATATTTATATGATGATATTTTTGTTCGTTCTGTGTCTGGATGTTAAATATATCTATTTAATTAGTATATTTGTAATTACTTTGTTGTCTGGCGTCCGTAACACAAGTGCTTTAAGCGACTAGCCACGGAGCCAGGTCAATGTATGATATGTTGTGGAAATTTATATTTATTTATACAAGTAGGTATAATTAAAACAGGACAACATCAGCCGCGTTAGCTAGTTGACATATAAAACGAAGTGATTCCAAAAGCAAAACAAGTGAAATCTATTAAATTATAAAAGTCTTAGAGTATTATTATATAAAAGTCATTGCTTCGGAATTTCAAGATTCGAACAACCCAGGGTTAGATTTCCAAAGAGGATGAGTTGAGAAAAAGTATTTCTGGCAAATTCCCAAGTCTTAAGTGTTATTTGGAGACGCTTCCAGTTTATTCGTTTGGTATCACCTTATCCATAGCTCTATAAAACTTCAGTCCAAGAACAAACAATCACCGCTAGGCACGCGTGTTCAATTACTGCCTGTTAAAAGTATGCCAGCCAAACAATAAATAAAGAATATATATGACCAATCAAACGAACAATACAGTTTATCGCTACTTTAAATATTACTTTTAATTATGTTGCATGGGGCATTAATAACATTTTTATAATGGTGGCGCCACATCTCTAAATTTAGAACTAAACTTTGACATTAGCACTGTTTGTATGGAAGTGACTTAAATCGATGGGCAATGAAAGGAAATGTTGGATGGGCCCACTAGAGAAGATAGAAGTGATCATACCTTACACTCTGCAATAAATACAGACGATATCTCATACGTTGGCTTGTCTCCGTGATAAATAGCATAAAGCACTTACGTTACGGATATCATATAACCTAGGAATTACAAATATTATACTTAGATACATATTAGAAGAATCACTAACAACCTACGCCTACGCCATCAAAGTTCATTATAATTGATTTATTGAACTTATTGTCTGAGTCATACGATACCAGTAGGGTAGAATAATATCTTCCCCTGTAACTGGTGTTAACTGAGGTACCGGAAATCAAATGCAACAGGTGGGGGATGGGCAGCAGCGTTCCTGTCGCGAAGCTACGATCTGTGATTGCCGCCACGCTTGCCCAGCGCGTCAATTATGGGCAAAATTCCACTTTTTAGGGTATGCCTATATCCAGTAGTGGAATTTATTCACTGCCTTATATTCTTATTTAAATTAGCTATTTGAGTTCTGCCTTGCTGAGCTATCATTCACTGTGACTGGCATACAGTGTAAACTTGCCTAGGCGGTGACGTCGGACAAACACATGGTCCTACGCGTTTTGCTATGATAATGCTAATGAATTAACTTTATAGAAATCTATGGATGTATTAATATTAATTTTTTTGTAACGTTTCGCATAAATGGTTCTCAAGTAATACCAGCGTACCAACGCTTATGATTTCTCCTTCAACATTGACTGCACAATGGTAAAGTATGGACTTGATAATTGTGAATCCCGTATTGAGTAGAGATGAAAACGTCATGCAAGAGTCCCACCAAGTCTTCGCACCCACCTTTTACTCTCTTTAGAAGTGGTTTTAAAAAAAATATTTACACGTGTTCCGTGACTTTCAATGAAGAAATGAATTTATTTTAACAACTTCAAAAACAACAAAGTTTCATGCAAACTTTGGACCCTGTTATTCCGTCTGAAGGGGTGAATTTTTCAAAAATATTTCTTAGTACTCTACCCTACGTTAAAAATGGAACACCTGGGCAAAATTCTATGCTTCTAACCCTTATAGATTAGGCTCTGTTTTGATATGTCAGTCATTCAATTAGCGTTTTCTTTTATATATCCAATATAAATAACATGACTGTGACACAAACGGTTTGGCTGTATAAGTTATATTAAATTTTGACATGATAGTTTATGTATGAAAGCTTTACAAACAATCCGAGATTCAAAACATTAACCAAAGGTTCATAAATATAGTGAGTTACTAAGATTTCATAACTATAATGTAGTAGAAAAATAAAACTGTTCACTTTCAAGTTTTATTCAATTGAATATATGAGATGAAAATTGTTACAATTTTTTTACACGGCTTCGTGTACCTTCGTGTTATTACTACACATTTCAGGGTTATATATTTCTTAATGAACCCCAAAAATCAACTCGAATCACATCTAGTAATGGACTACAAAAACTCCAAATGAAGCTTTCAGACGAACATAGTAATAGCTAACAGCCAACCGCCTTGAATGGGTACGCACACAATACTGGAATCAAGCGAACCCTGGCTGCATAATGAATACTAATTACCGGATCGTACGCTCACTATCACAGTCAACTCGTCACAATTAATCTGGCAGATATTATCATTATAATCGATATTCATGTATACTCAATCTTAAAATACTATTCTACATCTATAAGATTTATATTTATATATTTTTTTTTATTCAAAGCTATTTTAATGATGTTTTAATATCTTTGTTCAATCTTGATAACAACTGCCGCTATCTAACATTTGAACATAAAATATAATAAGTTGAATAAACCACGTGTTAAAAAACCGTTATAAGAGTAGTTTTATTACGAGTAGTGAACACGTAATTGTTAAATAATATTATAGAGATAATAAATTAAATAAATAATAATAAATTCACACAACATCTCATAGATTAATTAATTGATTGAATCAGTAATAAGTCGCTTTAAGCACTTTTGTTACGGATGTTAGTCAACAGAGAATTCACAAATATAATATGTACTTAAATATATATATTTAATACCCAGATACAGAACAAACACAAATATCATCGTATATAATTACAAAGTTAGTTTTTTGTTACCTCTTAACGCTTTATCTCCTACCGATCTTTGTAAAATTTTACTAAGTACCTTTCATCCATAATAGTATACTGTTTTCATTAGGAATTAACACAAACGAAGCTGCCAGGAAAGTTTTGTAAAACATATTTGGGTTTGGTATTTTTTAACTCATTTCAAGAATAATAGAGTAACAGTTTGTCAAATGTTAAATTATAAAGAAAAAACCAAATCATTATTATATTACTATTGATAAATTATATTATGTTATAATTAATCACGTCCAAATAACAATTATTGAATTATTAAACTTGGATAAATGAACTCTCCTATTTCATCTTTCTAGATTAGGTATGTGTTTACATTCAGACCGCTTTCTTGTTTGATTATGCAAATCAGTAATTCCTTCTTGTCAGTACACATGACGTTATAATATTGGTTAAAGTATTTGTTCAGTATAAAAAAACATAGTTTGTTATGTCACGTCCTGTCACATTATACGATTTGTACGTACAATACTAAAGACTCGCCCACTATGTTTAAATATATCTCCCACTAGCAAGTTAGTCATCAACTAATGTTGGTATTTCGTATCATACAGTGGAATATATAAGTATATATATAAATCATAATATGACGTAAGGTAGCGGCGGTTTAGGTTAGTACTTCCCCCTGTACCAGATGCCGTAAGAGGCGACTGAGGCACCGGAACTGACAGATAGAGGTATCATCATCACAAAAGTCATTGGAAGTCCACTGCTGGACGTAGGCCTTTTGAAATGACGAATTTTGCGTGTTGGCAATTGTAGAGCGAAGCTTTCGCAATGGGGATGCTGCAGCTCATTCCCCGCTCTGTTCATTAAAATTGCACTGTTTCGAATGGAAATAGATTAAGATGGATATATTCAATGCAAAACACCGCAGCTCAAATGCAATAAGGAGGGGATGACCAGCATTCATGTCTGCTATTACCACCACGTCTGCTCAAGGAGGCTAGTATTTGATAGTGGATAGCCTACAGCTGATATAATGAATAAAACTATGTGAAACACGTGTAGATGCCATTTACAAATTTCAGCGTGTTTTTAAACGTTATAACAGTAAAATGTCCACAGCTAGTTAAATGCGAATACGCCTGCCATAATCAGTATAAATTAGTTGCCTCCTCCAACATCTACTTTGTGCTACCCCAAGGAATTTTTTATACACAAGTACTTTCAAATTAAAAAAGAACTTAATTCGTCATCGTTACAAATCATTTACTACTTACATAGTTTATAGCGAAAGTTTATAGCGATGTATGGATATTTATTATTTCTTGAAGTAGTAACTACCTAAGCATTTTTATTCCCTGGTGGTAATTACTACTACTACATATATTTGATATTAAGACAAAAACATCTGCGACAAGTTTTTAAGATACTTCCATTTGTTCTTAGCTAGAATGAGTTGGTTCCACATTTAAAAGAACAATTGTTCTATTCAAGGATTTAGATATTTTTTAAAGTAATTTTAATACAGTAACTCAAAGCAAAATGTTTCCAGAACCCGATATCATAATACAATAAAAATAAATAACTTAATAGCCTAAATATGATTAAATTATAGACAAATTACATATTATGTTTGATATATTTGATGATATTAAGTTGAAGATGAAAATCCTGCTTACATAAACAAAAAGGACCTTGACCAAGATTTTTTGCCAGCTAATCATGATATTTAAGGCTACAATTAAGATAAACTTGATACGTACCTTTATTTTTTGCATCTTTATACGAATATAATAAATACATAAATTACATACATTTCTATTATTCATTTACAGTTCATCTAGAGTATTCTATGTGAAACATCGAAAATAATTGAAAGTATTAGCAGTGACAGTAGCTTACGGACATAGTAAATATTCTGAAGGTGAATAGTTAATAAAATTAAATCTACATAGAAATCGTAATAAAAATATATATTAAGGTAATATATACTATGTACTATACTATACACTTGCCGTGGGGTATCAATAAGATTGAAAAGTACTGTACCAGGTGTCGTAAGAGGCTTCTGAGGTACCAGGTATATCCATACGGAACACTGTAGCTCAAATGCTCAGGGCGGGGATGGGCAGCAGCATCCCCGTCGCGAAAGCTGCGCCCTGTGATTGCCAACATGCTTGCCCAGCGCGGCAATTATGGGCAAGATTCCCTCTGTCTTGGGGAGGCCTATATCCAACAGTGAACTTCCAATGGCTGATGTGATAATGTTAGATTTCTCTGCGTTAATTATACTGTAGGCATATATACAAATTAGAAATCATCATGACTTAAAATTCAGCTAATATCATTTATTAGGCACTAATTAAAGCAGCTGTAAAAAGTCTACTGCTAAAAATAGGCCTTCTAGAGAATTTCGCTGCGCTAGATAGGCGTGCTGGCAATTGCAGTGTAGCTAACCGACAGTAATGCCCATCGCCGTTGCATTCGGACAACACGCCATATGTCGAATCCTCAGACGTCTCTCACACCTGATATAGGTCCCCTTACACAATTCTATATTGTCGGAACCTCATGGTACTGGTTACTTATACAAACTATGTATTAACTTTTCAGTAACTAAACTATATTGTTACAAAGATGTGACATTGTAACATTTATTGTAGTGAGAAAACAATTAATTTTTCATTAAATTATTCAGGTCAGAAGTAACTAGAACCGATGAGACACAGACGTAATGTATGTTCGGTTGTTGGCATCGGTTGTAGGTACTTTTGACCTCAATAATTTATTGAATACATACATATGTGTTTATTAAGTTATATGACGTTTAAAACCTAAATGGTATAACTAAATTTTTTATGTATTTACGTTGCGAGGAGATATAAAAGAAAGCATTTAGTCCGAGCTTGTTGTGACAGACGACAAACAAATCAGCGCGGTAGATATTTATAACAGATAAGAATAACACGATTACACCATCATGTAGGTAGGGGACATGGGATCGATAACGAGAGCATTATGGCATATATATATATATATATATTATATACTTTTAACCGAGATATATAGTACAGTTTTATCATTCGATCAATAAATAATTTTAAGCAGATTGGTTGGGCAATCAAGTTACATCAGAACAAAGTACATACTACAATGCGGTTTATTTCTTACTTGATCTAATACAGAGAAAGTGTGTTAGAACATAAGCACAGAATTGCTGGCTTGTCAACAAGCTTATTGTCTAAGTTATGTCTCATTTAAGGGTCCGATGGCGCAGATAATATACCTATTTTATTCGCCAAATGTCGTGGGTTCGATTCCCACCCAGAGCAAATATTTATATGATGATATTTGTGTTTGCTCTGTGTATGAGTGTAAAATATATGTATTTAAGTAGTATATTTGTGATTCCTCTGTTGTCTGGCGTCCGTAACACAAGTGCTTTAAGCGACTTACCACGGAGTCAGGTCAATGTATGAGATGTTGTGGGAATTTATTATTATTATTGTTTTTTTGTTATGTGTAACCTTGTACAGAATTTGTAAGGGAAGTTTGCATGGAAATAATTGTATTTCTTAATATTTTTATGAAGGTAGAAAAACAAATGATAAGAACTGGGTTAAAACTGGCTCAGCGGGATAAAACTGTACCCGGTCGAAATAAAGCGTGCAGGGTCGAGTTGGTAATTCCTTATAACTTCCAAAATATTTGATGGTGGTAACAGTTAAAATTACATTAATGTCACTGTTCTTTGAGAAGTTATAAACAATGATGCTACAAAAACAAAGATCTTTTTTATTTGAATAGCCCTATAATATGCATTTTTAAATCGTCAAAACAATATGATCTATAAGTATTAATTTGTTTGTTATAATATTACACAAATGACCGATGAACCTGACTAACTTATGGGGTTATAAGAACCAATTAATCAAATACTGTCTGCCGGCACTAGACGGGTATTAAAACTAAGTTCATAGCAGTTTTATTACGCTAGCCAGTAGAAAAGAACTTGCGAGAAAAACTGTGGTAAGAAGGGTTTCAATAATAGCTATGGTTGGTGTCATTGGAATCTTTACTGGCGCCGGCGTTAACAAACAACTAGCAACTTAAATACAAGTCGGTAAATGTTACAAAATAAAATATATATTTCAAGTATAACCAAAGGTGCATTCGTACTTATCGCGCAATCCTAATATGCCGTTCACAAAACGAAATAGTCAGACACAAATCCATACTAGCGATACCTATCATGACAATGGCATTTCAAACTGTTTTTACCGTGTAATTGATGCTAAGAGCGGCGTTTTTTGTGTAGCGACCACAATGAAGCGGATGCGGGAAATACGCAGGAGTCCCACGTCTCGGCCGAGACTGATGGCCAGGTAAAAAATAGCCAAGCACGTGCTACTCTGTGAGCTTGTGTGCAGGTGTACGGTAAAAAATGGCAAAGTTCGTGTTGCACTTTAAGCTAGTAAACTTGCAAGAGTTCAATATATTATAATAGTTTAACTAGCAAAGTATAAATAAAGTTTCTTTAACTAAATTTGGCTAAATGATAAATATAAATGAAAAGAGAGAGAGCGACAGAGAAATATTTTATTAACTATTATATTACTATGTAAAAAAATCATATGTAATATAATACAAATAGAACAGATTTCTCGTTTCTTCTTCAGTCAATTGTTCATTTTAAATGCCTAATGGCATAAAATTCACCCTACCTAGCGTTTCATAAAGATAAATAAATACGATGCCAAACGATTTGAAGTCTAGACTTGAATGCTTACTTACAGTTTCAAAAGTAACCTGAAATTATAGTATAAAATGTAAATATAAAATTACTAATATATAGATATATATATAAAAAACAAATATAAAATTATTATATGTAGTTGCAGCCAGTACCAGTTCAGGATACATTTATAAAGATAATTTTACATGATAACTCTCTGTATCTCATTATAAGTAGAATGTTAATTACTAAAGAGAATCAAAGGTCTTTAGCCTAAACAGGATTCAAATTACTATATTTATTAACATACTAAAGCAATTAACACGGAAAATATGTTCATTATCCAGCACAGATATATTCCGATACGGTACTCCAAATTTTGACACAAAGGTCCCAACTCGGAGCCGAGAGATTGTTCTTAGAAAGGTGACGGTTGTATAACGTCTGAAATTAGATCGAAATGAGCCGATACGAGGCAGTGACCTCGGCCGATGGCATCCGGCATTGAATAAATGAATAAATATAGCTAATAAGGCGCACGCTACGTAGGCCAGGGTATGAAATATACGCTGTATGAACTCCGAGACATGCAGCTTAAAGAACGTGTGTTACAAATATCAGAACCACAGAGAAATAAAAACATAATTTTTAAATACAAATAACGTAACCAGACAGAATAAACACAAATGTTCATTGCACTAATGTTTGTCCTAGATGGAAATCAAACCTATCACTTAGGATGACAAAATAGGATACAAAATGCGTCATCAGATCCGTTCAAGTTAAATGGGATATACCGTATTTACTTTGGTAATTCTATAAATTGTGATTAATTCATTTTACCCATCAAACAATTTACTACGATGGCTTCTTTGGAATAAAGCATGCTTACAAATGTTTCCAAAACAATACAATCCGAATGTGAAATTTATTTTAATAGTACAAGCTAATACTAAAAACTGATGATAATAAATTTGGGGATGCAGTTTGGTATTTTTACTAAATTATTATTTACAAATAAAATTAAATTATTTTAGGCAATTAATAAAAAATCAAACAATTAAAAAATTTCATTTAAAAATTTTCCTAAATTTGCGTAGACGTAATCACTTAAAACATATGACCATATGCAAGATACAGCTGTATTATACTTGTTCAGTTTTATAAGCATCATTACAGCCGTAGAACGTTCACTTCTGGACATAGTCCTACCCAAGAAAAGGGGAAATTTTTCCCATAATTCCCCACACCTGGTACAGGAAAAACCTACTCTACTACCCTGCCGGTACACCAAATAGAATTTAATCCAAGATCCAACCCTTCGCATGATCACACGACACATCGACTAACAACAAAACTCATTTGTGTGAATAGGGCCTTATTCCCAACTCTGGTTGACAGTCGTTAAACTCGTAACATATTGTGAGAATGTTGTGATACGACATTTTATAATATCTTATTAGCTTCTGCTGCTTTAAATATTAAATAGGATCTAATATTATGAAGTATTAATGACTCTATTATAACATGTATACTCAGGGTATGCGTACTTTGTTGACATCTTCATTCCACATCGAATAATTTATATATTACAAACAAGTGTGTTTGCTCGTGTGGTTAGATCAGCTTATTATCAAGGAACTTTGAATGTAGTGTTAGTATTCTCTTGGATCATAGTTGTTATGTAATATTTAGAAATTACCTTTAAGAAATTCACTACCTAAATTATTTAAATGATTAAATACATAAATAAATTATACATTAAAAAAATATAACTCGTATATGTATTTAATTATTTGTTTCTAGTATTAGGCCCACAATGTAGAATTGCAGCACAACATAGTTTTAGTGTCAAAATGTATATGATCTTGGTAAACAGTGACTCCAAAAGGCTAACAGCATGACAAACCTAACTAGTATGTACTTAAGCATGAAACAATTGCCGCAACGTAATAGAAACGTCGGATAAAAAATATATGAAGTTAATAAGCCGCATTTTAAGGCAGTCAAAAAAACGTTTTTCTACGGGTAGTGAACGTGTAAATATTATATAATAATAAATAAATAAAATGCTATGTATAATACATAAATAATTGTTCTACGATTTTTATAGGCTTATCTTTAGTGAATCCTTGTGTGATTATAGTGAAACATTAGGACTCTGTGGTAAATCTCTTGCAAAATGCTTTTATGTTAGTAGTAAAATGAAATACCCGTCCAAGTTAAATGCTGCCTCAAAACTGTTGGCCTACTTCACTAGCTCAATTTTATACTAATAGAATAATTAATTAAATAGTTATGATATTCGGCATAGATATGTCGGCCGCGTAATTCTGTGCAAAGGTGTGGGTAATTTATTGTTGAGTTGTCTTTTAAGTTCAAAGAATAATTAATTATTAGATTCATGTACTATATGTACTAAAAATAGTTTAAAAAGATAACTTAAATATAAACATCAGCACAATTAGTTTAAGACTTTAATAACTTACAGTTACGAGGCATAAAAAACTTTCAGTTTAAAAATGCATTTGATTACACATATCTTACTGTTCTAGAGGTCAACGTTTACGTAATGGGTTTTAATATGCAAATTTGTGATTATAATTATTTTATTAAAAAAAAAAGTAACCTAAGTTATTTCTTATATTTTAAGCTTTGAGCTGGTGATAGTTAAGTCGAAATCTATCTAGCTGATTTTTAAGATAACGTACCATATTAACTTTACTCTTGGTATTTATAACAAGCACTTAAATTTCTAAAACTAGTCGAAAAGAAAACAACATAATTTTTTTCTTCAATAATATATTTTTATATAAACATTATCTGTGCAATTAACTCGCATATCGTTATTTAAAATAGATAAGACATTTTTTGTATTTATTTACTGCACCGAATACCTAAACTTAAAACTTAGCCTGTCAGCCATGATGAAATCAATATTCGGTTTGTAAACTCAAGCCGAAATAGCTCAGTTGGGAGAGCGTTAGACTGAAGATCTAAAGGTCCCTGGTTCGATCCCGGGTTTCGGCAACATTTTTATGTATTTAGTTTTTATTTATTTTCACACATACTAACATATATATTTATATTCTCGTGCTCTAATGGTCGTGGGTTCGATTCCCACCCGTGGCAATTTTTATGATAACAAATTTATTAATTTATATAATTATTAAATATTTGTGATACCTTTGTTCTCTGAAGTCCATGATACAAATGTTTTAAGTGTCTTATTTTAGGTAATAATTTATTAAATTGTAGACATTTTAAAAAAGTCTTGTTACCACGACATACTTGAATTAAATTCTTTTCTTCCCCGATTTCAAGTACCCAAGTCTCTGATAAACCTAAACGTCTAAAGTTAGACAAGTTTGAAACTTCCAGCTTAAATTGTTCGGCCTGCAAATTGTCAGATATGTTATCAAACTGTTATTAGTAACGACCAAAACATTTAGTTACAAAATTGACAGTTGTTAAATCCAATTAGGTCGTTATTTGAAATGCAACCACAACCGCACCCGCCAATTACCTGGCAACCGGACCATTTAACTCACGCTCAATAAAAACTATTGAACATTTATCCGGCTCTGTGATATGATTTGCGTTGGTGTCGGACTTTTTATCTAACTTTAATTTTATTAGTTAATTTTAGCTGGTACAATTTAAATATAAATAAAGTTAAATTACCTTTGTTAACAAGAGTTTGACTTTGTTGCTCAGAACCTTAATACTTTTCTAAGATTATAGTATCTTGAGTTACCTATTTATAATGTTATTATTACAGAAATTATCATATTTGATAAAAACTAAGTTCGAAATCTGATAAATACGAAAAAATTACGAGCAAGTAAAAAGGAAGTTTTCTTATTCAATTCATTAGTTAGTAATCAAAATTATACTAATTTAAAATGCATAAAAAAAGTCTGCCGAAACCCGGGATTGAACCGGGGACCTTTAGATCTTCAGTCTAACGCTCTCCCATCTGAGCTATTTCGGCTTAAGTTTAGAAGACGAATATTGATTTCATATGGCTGATAGGTTAAGTTTAGGTATTCGGTGAAGTAAATAAATCCAGAAAATGTCTTATCTATTTTTAATTAAGATATGCAAGTCAACTGCACATATAATGTTTGAATAAAAATATATTAAGAAATATTATTAAATAAAAAATGATGTTGTTTACTTTTCGGCTAGTAGAATTATTTTATATATATATATATATTAATATATGTATATATATATATATATATTAATATATGTATACTACCTGTTTCGCTTAAAAAATATTAATATAATGTAAGAACTGATGTCCTGATAAAAATATGATATTTGAGTAAAAGTGTAGTACTTTTGCATAATTTTAGATGCGCCATATAGGTGCAGTTGAGTAACTGAGTAGTTGAGTAACAATACGGCCGTGAGGTACCGGCAGAGTAGAATATTACCTCCCCCTGTACCAGGTGTTGTAAAAGGCGACTAAGGTACCAGAACCGACAGATAGCGGTATATCCATCCAAGACAGAGTAGCTCAAATGCACAGAGTGAGGATGGGCAGCAGCATCGCTGTCGCGAAAGTTGCGCTCTGCGATTGCCAACACGCTTGCCCAGCGCGGTAATTATGGGCCAAATTCCCGCTTTCTTGGAGAGGTCTATGTCCACCAAGTAGAATTCCAATGGCTGTAATGATGAACAACAACATCCTTTGTTAAATATTAAAGTAGAGTTGGATGTATCGGGATCTTAAACGGCATACATAGATAGCTTACAAAGTCTACCCTTATGTCGAGTATTCTTACTAACCGTTGGTCTAATCTCAGAAGCAACTAACTTTAAATTGCAAAAGCGTATTAGATAGACTAGCGGAAAAAAATTTCATCTCCAGCACGGCATGTAGACATTAAATGCCCTTTTAACATATTTATGGATCTTACTTACACACGTGCTTTCATTTCCTACTCTATTTTGACGCAAAATAGTAATTCAATTTGAAAACGTCGAAAAAAATCAATTCTCATCATTTAATTTCAAAATTACAATTAATTAAATTGAAACTCATCCATGCTATTTAAAACCTAATACATAAGACTAAACTAGATTCATGTGAATAGAAAATTGTGTGGTCGCAGGTAAATTTGATCCTGATGCTTTTGTGTAAATGATAATTACTCCTTTTGATACAGCGGATCGTCCTACATAATTAATTCTGTTAGTTCGCAAAGTTTATTAATTGATATTTGCATAGACCTTCAATAGTGTGAGGTTTGCCCGAGATAAGTTGAGGTTAAGTTTAGTAATAAGTATATATTGGACTATAATTGGAGTCAAGTAAGAAAATAATATGGGTAGATATTATCTTTCAAAAGTAATATTATAAAGAAGACTCAATTTATTTTATTCCTGGATATCTACATTATCAGTGAGTAACATGTGGTTTTATGTGGAGTATCACGGGAATAAAGACAGAGATTCCTGCAATCGGTAGTACGATAAGAACAGATTATGATAATATGTAGTAACTATTACTAGTATTGCAAACGTATAAATTAAGGTTTTGCAAGAGGATATACCGTGTGGTACAGGCAGAGTAATATAGTACCTCCCCTTGTACCAGGTGTCGTAAGAGGCGACTTAGGTACCGGAACTGAAAGATGGCGGTATATTCGAAGTGTAGCCTAACTGCAAAAGGGCGTGGATAGGCAGCAGCATTACCATCGCGAAGCGACTCTCTGCGACTGCTACCACGCTTGCCTAACGCGGCAATTATAGAGAAATTCCACCTTTTTTGGTGAGGCATGTGCCCAGCAGTAGACGTTTATAGGTTTACAGGTAATGTTGATGAGAGAACAAGCGACCTTCGCAAATATAATTTAAAGACGAGAATTACGTAATTTGAAAAATAAACGATTGATAACATGATTTCGTAAACAGCTGAACTAAAAATAAGAAAATAGTTTTAATAAATTGAAATTGAGATTACTATATAACAAAGACATTATTTATTTGTAGAAAAGCACCCCACGCTTGATGCCAATTGAAATTAAAAAATATATTTTTTTTGGCAGATTTGGTTAGACTTATTATGAAAATATCAAAAAACACCCCACGCAGACAAAATTTGTTAAAGACCATAGCCCTAATTAATTTAAAATTATTTTTCTTCTTTTTACACAAAGCATTATTTTTCTTTTATTTCAAATTTGTTTGCTTTATGTTTTAAAACTTAAATCGATTATAATTTTTGTATTAACGAATAATCGACCTTTTGCAGTTAAAAAGAAATATTTAAACTTTATAAACTATTTCATAGTCAGTGGTTTTCAATATCTAATTTGACATTTTCGGTGCACATTTTTTAAACATTTCGGCAATTTTTCATTGACCTCCATTCTTTGTGAAAAAATATATAAAGAGGATCTTAACTATCTTAGCACCTTAATGATACGAAATTTAAAAGATTTTATTGATCTTAATCGCAAAACACAAGAAAGATTAAAAGATTTCATTGATGTTAAATGTGTCATTTTATCAATCGGGGACACTCGTAAAATAGTATTTACTAAACTAGAAGTCGTAAATATCCTAATGATAAGCAAATTAAGAAAATTTATTTCTTTTAGTCGCAAAATAAATCATGTTAAATATGTAATTTTTATTGGCCAAGGGGACACACGTAAAATAGTATCTACAATATCTAAAAAAATCTGCAAAGTAGAACAGCTGCATCTCTCTTGTTCCACAGTTGCTATCATGCTTGCCCCGTCTGGCATCTATTGACAACGATTCCCCAAACGATTCTCGAAACGGCTTAACTTAAATGGATATCCAGCACTCATTAGAATCATATGTTAATATAACAATATTGATTGAGCGAGATACGACTCCACATCCAGTTGTTATTTTATTAACAAATTGCTATTAATTTGCATCTAATTGAACTAATACTCTCGAATGTAAGAATTTTAATCCAATAATGAAAAAATTCGAAATTTTTATATATCTAGAAACCCGGTTGTTTTTCCTAGGCTCACCTTCCACTCTCATTACTGAATCGTAAAACGAACTACACATTTATAGTGTACCATGATATTAGACAGATCCAATGCAGTTGGTGGCGATTAATTACGAGGTAAGGTTACAATATGCGTAGTGAAAAAATACAACGAACAATGTATTGACGCAATAGTTTCTCACTTTAATAAAATTAAAGGCCAAATAATGGCGGCAGAACAATGAAAGTATTTAAACTTGATGATTAATAAATATGAGAACTTTTAAACAATGTATAATTCCACATACAATGAACTATTTTTATCACCGATATTAACTGACAATTTCGTTGGTATACAGAACCTTGTAAGAACACATAGCTCCAGATTAAAATATACATACCTGTAAAAAAATGTCAACCAATTTTACACTCTATGCAGTATCCCAAACACATGTAAAGACATTTGACAGTGTTAGATATGATTTTACTTTAAATACCTAGACTATAAACCTAGCCTTATGACTTCGCTTATCACAATCGCTATCAATTATTTATCGATTTCACAAACATCTCGCAAACGCTCGCTAACAGATGTCCAAGTTTAAACATATAAGCAAACACCGATGTTTGTTTTAGGCCAATTACACTAGCAGCATACGCGAATTCCAGGCAATAAATTAATAATGCTCGACTAACAGGTGTTCGGAAACTCGCTCATTATTTCGAGTGGGTCTGAGTCTGCAGGCTTTGTTGGTAAATTAACACGTCACGGCGCGCAGTTCTCACGAGCGTGGATCGTGAGACTCGCCATTGCCTTATGGCTGGTTAGTTTTGTCGCGCGATGTGAACTAAATTTAGACAGAATGGACCCCTTGGAAAAGATTTATATTTGAAATATAAGATAATAACAATTTTTTTATGTATCCTTTAGTCATCAATACGAATCGATGATATTAAATAAATGTCTCTATTCAGTGACCTATAAATCTATTAAATATATTTCAATAATGTCTAAATTTAATATAGTCTATTTTACTTATATAAAATAATAGCCTCGTCATCATTTCCATAGGGCACCGGTAGAGTAGAATATTAACTTCTCTTGTACCAGGTGTTGTAAAATGAGACCGAGGTTTAGGTATCTCTTGTCTCGTCTTATGACAACTAGAGAGAGGCAGTCAAAATATTGGGTACTATAAAATAATCTCTTCCAGTCTCAAGGTTGGCAACGCGTTAGTGATATCCTTATGATAATCCGAGTGTTTATTGGCTGCAATGACGTTTACTGTCACGTGGACTCTACGCTTGATTATCAACCTGAAGTAAAAAATAAAATATTAGCCAAAAGTTTGTGTATGTTTTTCGAGCATTTACGCGTACACTACTCATAACGCGGCAACGACAACGATTGCCGTAAGGGAGCCGAAACGTGAAGCAAAAGATGTAAATAGTAAGATAAACCGCGTTCTAAAAGGCGTTAAAAATAAATAAACCGAATTATTTATATGTTAAACCGTTCTTATTAACTACATACTATAGAGCCATTAAAACCTAATTTGTGAATAAAATATTTCTGTTGCATATTAATGCCACATTGTCGTTTTAAACCATAAGGAAGCAACCCTTTTATAAGGGACAATGATACTCACTTTATTCCATTTTTGATCTCCGATGTATACGACTATTTGAGACATTTCAAATCAATTTGAATATGTATATATATATATTGAAATAGTTTCTATACATACATGCAGTCACATGATAGGAAGCATCACTGCAGCCTATAGACTCTTCTAATATCACTAGGATATCACTAGCGCATTGACAAGTTATTATGTCACATTACCCAGTAATTTAACTGCGTCTTTCCCCCCTTCAAACCTGAACTCACCAGTGCGACACTGCTTTTTATCGATAAAAATAAGTGAAAGTGAGGTACCAATGCAGACAACCTTTGTCTGAGGTCTACCTCATGTGCTTTATTTTTTTACAAGTGCTGTATAAATGAACCGAAACTTGAAAGGTGCGGATCTCTGAAAAACAATTTTCCAGATAAGAGGCTATACAAGCAATAACTGGCAGGCTATAGGTCGTTAACTGGAGTTTTCGCCTATCTGAAGAATAGAAGTGCGACACTATGCTATAGTATATTTATATATATAGCAAGGTGAGGCACTTAGTTCGTCCTATGAATAGAATATGACGCCCTATGACTTTCATGTGACGATAGATAAATACTATGATCTATATGAGATTGCATATCTTATCTTTATAAATTGCGTGTCACGTTTTGTCAATGCAACGCATGGCCGATAAAAAACCAAACAGTAAAAATTTTATATTATTTTACTGTACTGGGCTAATTTTATTATTTACATATACCATGTATACATTTCCAATCCATGGCAACATTCCCTCTCTATTCTTGTCACAACATCATCTTTTACGCCACATTGATCTCTTAACACACTATTTTTTAATTTATTTCTCGAACTCACACACACATATTCCGAAATATTGTCATTACTACAGCTTATAATAATAATTTTGTCAACAATGTCAGTTGTAGTTGCCTTTAATTAGTTTTAATATAATAGAAAGAAAATATTTGATTATTTGCTTGCGTGACCTTTGTTCATTACAATTTAACTTAAAAACTATCAAACCAATTTTCAAAAATCTTTTATCATTAAAAAGATACATCTTAACCGACTTACATAATCTATATATTATAATCACAATAAATAGAGGTCTTAAAAAATCTTACTATAGGTATTTATGCATTTGTAACGAATGAATTCATTAACTACTAAATGTACAATCCAAAATTTATTTCATTAATGGAAGCAACAATATTATATAGTTCAATTGCGGAGCGCTGCTAGTTCTTAATAAATGAAAAGCCCAAAGCTATCAATTAAGACGTAAATATTTGGCATGCATTTCAAATAATTTGAATACAGAGAAGCAAAGTGAAGGTGTCTCGTATTGTAATTCAATTTTATTCAAATTTGCATAAAGCGTTCAAATCGTTGGACGAGACTAATCCTCGGAGTTAATGTTAAGTGCTAGCACGTAAAGTCACGGTGATTACCGACTTATCTGGTGCATAGACGTGTAGAGGTCGCAACTGGCGCGCGTAACGACCATTAGGCCCGTGGACATGGTTCGTTTTTCACAATTGAGTTTTTACGGGATGTTGGCTTCGTCTGGTGACTTAATGTTGCGACAGTTGCGACGTGAGGTGATTTCAATCATAGGTCATAGATTCGTTGGATTGAATATAATTAATTTGACTGTCCAATGGTGGTTGGATCCACACTTATTATATGATAAATATTTGTGTCTGGGTGTGAATTATGTGTTAAATTATTAAATTTGTTATATGAACTTATCTTGAAGTCAGATCGATGTTTGAGATATTGTGAGAATATATTATTAATATTTTTTATTTAAAAAGATATTACTTTTCTGACTTCCTGTGAATACGAATTAAACCAGGGTAAATAGACAAATAATCTGACCTAAACCTTAGGATTACATACAACTGATCCTACTAATCACTTGGGGAGGACTATAATTTATTAGTCAACTTCTTATGTCTGTTATGGAGTGGAAATAAAATCGCAAAATAGTCTCGTAACTATATCAATCACAAAGAAATAGAAAACATTTTATTATTTGGTATTATAAAAATACATTTAAGGGTAACCGAATCAAATTTTTATCAATCGTGAAACATATTTTTTGTCATAAAATAAGTGGGTATATAAAACTCGTAGGTACACAGCAAAACGAACCTTACGCTAACTTAACGTTGAAACGATTCTTTATTGCTTAAAGAATACAAAGATAACACGAGGGTCTCGTGTAACACTATCGCGAGTTCCGAAAACTCCATAATGAGCTCATATTCAAGATTAATTCTGTTATAATTTTTATAATTAAGTTGACAAAGAAGCATTTAGTCAGCGTAATAGTAATCGTTACCGCAGTCTATAGACGAACACTGCATTTGGCGGTAGAAATAGGTGAGTCTAAAAATTGAGAATTTATAATAAAAAATTATAATAGTTATTCACTTAAGAAAGATACCATCAATCAATTAAATAGAATAAATTTTATTCGTATTAACATTATCGGCTATTTACTTTTAGTAAGTTCGACGGCTAAATATCTCGGATTCCCAGAAACGCTCTACAATTTCAAAAGAAAGAAGACGACAGAAATTCTGTATAGTATATTTAAATTATATATAAATTGCTGTAACTATGACTTCATCCGCGTGGACTAATTTTTTTGGGTATCATACCTCTTTACCCTAACTTATATAAACTTTGAATGTCATGTTTATTTATATCGAATCAATGGCCTGAAAAATAAGTTTCAGTTACTAGCTCTAAAAATAACGGTACTTTTCATTCCCCCTCTCGACCCCTTGTAACCCTTCTTTTGAATAAAAAATTGCCTATATCCTTTCTTAGGGTCTAAAGATTGACTGTGCCAAATTTTATCAAAATCAGTTGAGAGCTGGAAAGCGTAACAAACAGACAGACAGAGCTACTTTCACATTTATAATATTAGTAGGGATTATATAAACTGAATATTTCCTCATTAGTGTCTTTAAGAAGAATATATGAATAAAAAAAAATCTTTAGAAAAAATATTTTTTCCTCGTACTACCGCCCATCCGGTATTGGAAATCTTATATATTAGCTATTATAAGAAAATATACAGGCTAACTAGCAGGGCGTTAAGTTATAGAACTTTCATACTAACTTTGCACCCTATTTTTACTTCCTTAAGGAATGATTTTCAAAAATCCTTTCTTAGAGCTCTCTTACGTTATTAAAGGATCATCTTTGCAAAATTTAAATGTTCAAATTTTTATAGTTTAGGCCCTACTTTGATATGTCAGATTCTGCGATATATGTACGCACAAACAAAACTACATACAAAAATATCGTATTTATTAACATATTTTTAAAGAAGCACCTTCACGTTGAATTAAAACATGTTGAATGAATTAACGAACGCTGTCAAAACACGTATGCGGGCAACAAACGCGTAAGTGCGGTAAACAATGTAACTCCATACAATATCGGCACCGTCGTAACGCTGTGTTGTTATCGGCTAATGGAGCTCTTTGTCAATGAACCGATACAGTTGCTGGTCAAAGTGATCATTGGGCTGTGCTGATAGGATGACGATTCTATATTCTTTTCCAAAGGGACTATTGCCTTGTGTGCTAATGTCATAGATCCTGATACGCGTATAGACTTCCGATAGCCATTTATAGCCATTATAACCGTGACAGTATGAGTCATTATATCATAGAATCTTGTTTATCATTATTTTATTGATTTTAATACGAATAAAAACTCTCTAAAAGATAACATTAGGCCTTACTAAATTATTATACCTAATAAAATTGTGTTTGAAAATCTATCCCCAATCTGTGGTTATATACCACAGCTCCGCTGTTTTATGGATATACAATCATCAGTCGGTTTCGTTATCTAGGCCGCCTCTTACGACCCCTACAAAAAAGGGAGGTTCTATTCTACTCCGCCAATACCCCACGTCACTTTTTCGCTTACTGTATACAGTATATTATAGGTATTAATACCCACAGGTCTTTATAATACCATTTTGCTTCGTACATAATATTTACTTTCACACAGATTCCGACAGATATGTGGCAATACGCATAAAAAGAACCCGAAATTGACAAATCACTTATTAAAATTAATGACACGGTATATACATATATTGTACGATATAAGACGGGAACGAATGCGCAGATGGTAGTAATCCTATCTTGTGCGCCAAGGCTGATGGGTTCGATTCCTACATAGAGCAAATATTTATATAATGATATTTGTGTTTGTTTTGTGTCTGGGTGTTAAATATATGTATTTTAGTAGTACATTTGTGATTCCTCTGTTATTTGGCGTCCGTAACACAAGTGCTTTAAGCGACTTACTACGGAGTCAGATCAATGTCTGAGATATTGTGGTAATTTACATTTTACACTTTAGACACCAGGTGAAGGCTTAGTATTTTAAATTATTAAGTATTGCAGCTTACTATCAATTATGAGATTTTAATGTATCCGCGTCGGTTGTATATACATAGAGAGTGGTACAATTCTACTCTGCAGTATAATCAAAGCAATAGATTTTTTAACGCTGTTAAATACATATATAAGAGATACCTATATAAGGACCAGCTGACTGACTGACTGACATATCAACATAGGGCCTAAACTATAAGGATTAGAAACTAAAATTCTGCAAGAGGATTTCTTTTATAACGTAGGGTAGCAAAAGATTTTGGAAAATTCAAAATGGCGGTGAAAGTTCAAAATAATAAAACGGAGGTCCAAAGTAAGAATGCAAAATTGTTGTTTTCAAAGTTATTCAAAAATTTGTAATTCATTATTAAGGTTTTTCATAGAAAGTCTTCTTTCGAAAATTATACCTTAAAGTTAGTGTGAAATTTCTACAATTTAACGCGGATAAAACTGCGGGGCACTGCAAGTTGTGTATAATTTTGTGATAAACGCTTAATTGAAAACTTATGCATTGCTTATTTATTTACTTTTTTTTTTATTTTTCGTCACTTTACAGCAACCGTTCTCATGTTTGGTTTGGATTTTTTTGACTGAGTACTGAACTAAGTCGAATACAAGTTCTTTAAGTGTAATAGTAGAGTCACCAAATTAAATCGATTCAGGCGTTTTCAAGATTAGCCGGAACAACACAAATTCGTTTTTTTTGTTATAATCTCCGTATATCATTTTATACGCATGCGATAAAAAGCTTATTAGATAGGGTGTATTTTTAGATAAAAAAAGAGTCCGCACACAGGCGTCGAAATTTGAACACCAAATAAACCGCTAGTAAAAAAAAACCCTGCTTTTCGGTCAGTTAAATATTGTTTCGACTTCATTTCCGAGACGATCCGCAATGTAGAGAGACGAAGTCCTTTAAAAACAGTAATGTCTAAGACAGAGCATATGTTATCAATCTTTAGTATGACAAGAAACGGTGGGTGCGTCAAGGACATACTCTTCAAACATCGTGGCCGCTACGACCTCGTGATATTTAAACCAGTGCGTTGACTAATTAACGCCCGAAATTTTCCGGACACCTGCTCGTAATGATGACATGATAATTGAAAACGTATCATGCAGATAATGTTGTGGTTTCAGGGAACGATGAATCAGTGAATAATTTTAGGATTATGAAAGGTAAGAACTACATACTTAAACTATTCGTAGCTAAGATTAAAATACTTGAAGGAATTGAATCAGCTTTGTTAAATATGTATGTTATTGTTTGCTATTTACGAAGCACATAATTATTATTATAACTACAGTTGAATAATTCTGAATAAAATTTTGAGAGTTCTAATCTTACAATGGTCCTCTTTCTGAATGCCAATTTCAATTTTTTTCTACTGCCTCTATACTCGTTGCATAGACTGATTTTGAATATGAGAGTCAATGGGCAATGTGATACTTAGACGAGGCACTAGTTTCATCTTTGCGCTAACATTAGCACCAATAGGGTACCGTGATGTTGCGTTTATACGTTATCATCATCATTATTATAGCAATCGTGAAACATCCTTTGCTGGACTCCGGTCTCCACAAGAAAGGGGAATTTTTTCATATAATACTGGGAAGGCGTGGTGGCTAACGCAGGGTGTGGCTTCGCGACGGAAATGCTGTCGGTCGTCCTCACTCTGTTACCCTTGTACCTTGTACGGGGAAGTACCATTCTTTTCTGCGGTACCCCTCTGCTCAAGATCCGAATATTTGCTATATATAATACTAAGTTCATAATAAAAAAACCAGTAACTTAAAATAAAAATCCAAAAATATTAGAGACAATTAAATGCATACTATAACACAATTTGTAATGAACCGGGCGAACATTATCCTGTTATTTACTTTTAGTGTGCAGGATAAGATTCCAAGAAGTAATACCAACCTAACTACACTAATGTACATGGAAAACAACCTAACAACATAATATATTTATCTACCAATATTTACTTATATATGTAGATGTGTATATATATAAATTCCTTCCTACCTTCCTACTCGTAGGCTACAAAAAGTAATGATTTTAACGTGCGTTTCTGCAGTGTTTATTTATTCATTTATTCTGTTGTTAAATGACTACTGTACCATTATGATTCCCAATAATATCTGACATTGGGAAGTTTCAAGGTCTGAATCCAGACTTGCAAAAAATAATACCGACTATTATTTCAACTTTATATCAACTAGTATTCATTGTATACGCACAGATGTTGTAAGTGATCGTTGAAATTCAAACTCGCTGTCCATATGTACTCAATAAAATACCACAATATCGAAATCTAAAAACAAAAAACAATCAGCGACCCCTGTTACTTAATACATATAAATATATTTAAAAATATTATAGTAGGTTTTACTAACAGGTGCATAGTAGAATTTTCCACCATTACCAGCTAACTTCAACTACATACTTACAAACATTACGTATTACAATTATTTCTATATATACTCCCCGATCCAGTTAATCCCGTACAAACATGGTCCTGACAATCACCAGAATTACATGAGTTCCTTAACCACCTCCTCATACAAAGGCCAAGGTCAAGGCATTGGTACCTCACTCTGACCTATTCCTGTCGCCAATTGCAGTTACAGTTACAGTTTGCATTGCTGTGTTCCAGTTTGAAGATTGAAATAGGCAATGAAATTACTGGGTAATGTGACACAATATCTTCAAGTCTTCAGGTTGGCAACACGCTAGTCTTGTTGACCTGGTCTAATAAAATAACAAGAAAACATAAATAGTTATTATCCAGTTAGGTGCAGTCGTTCTATAGCTTTGGGCGTATATGTATGGCAATTAATTTTTATTTATGATATATTTTTAGTAATATGAATCGTATTTGATCTTTTCCGTTTAGTATCACGACAATCACGTAACGTCTTATATTTAGTAATATTTTGTGTAAAACCTATAGATAAATATAAGCCGTAAGGTACTGGTAGAGTAGAACTGTACCTCCAAGCGGTACCAGAGCCGACAGTAAGCGATATCCATTCGAATCAGTGTAGCTCAAATGCAACAGGACAGGGATGGGCAGCAGCATCCCCATTGCCTAAGCTGAGCTCTGTGATTGCCAAAGTTTCCCTTTCTTGATGAGGTCTATGTTCAACAGTGGACTTCCAATGGCTTGGATGATGATATATAAATAATTTATTCTAAGTAAAAGTTCTCCTTTTCAACTATATCACATCCTGTGCAAAAATTACTATGAACAAAAACAGCCGATGTCCTTCACTCTGTTTTAATCTGGTTACAAATTTTGTCAAAATCCATTAAACGCTTTGCCGTGAAAAGGCATTAATTTACTTATACAGTTGCGCATAAAGCGGCTTTAAAGAAATCGATTTTCAAATATGAGTCTTCACGTATGAATTGCGCCTGCTGAGGTTTAATAAAGCCTTTTTCATCATCATACCAGCCATTATCCATTGCTGGACATAGGCCTCCCCAAGAACGGGGAATTTGCCTATAACTGTTTTGGATGGATTTACCGCCATCTGTCGGTTTTGGTACTTAAATCGCCTTTTACGACACCAGGTGTCTAGACACTAGGGAAGGTACTATTATACTCTGTAGGAACCTCATAGATTTGCCAATACCTCACGGTTTTGCCGGTACCTCAAGGTTTAAGCTCTTACTGGTTTTCTGATATATCAATTCCTTATTTCTTATTATTTTCTTTTTTGATGTTAAGTAATCCCAAGGCTGAAGTTAGTATAATATTAATATTAATCATGTATTCCAAAAGTCCAGTAGGCTTCCCTACCTTAAAAGGTAGGAAAACTACTTTTTATAACCGTGAAAGGTTATGCAATACAAATTAGACCATCGCATTGCCCTATCATTATTATGACAATACTGTCCACGTTTCAATAATTGGCTGACCCAAGATGGAGCCCGCTGTTTTTATAGTACAGATTATGTCCAGGCATAACATTCAATATCTCTTACGTCAACCCGTAAGTGAGTAGGAGAAACTATAAAATAATAATTTAATGAGCGATGAGATGATTCATTTGCTAATCAATTGGGTAGCTTATAGACAGGCGATATACTAATCAGACAGGTTTATTTGCGCTCTATAAATTACATTACAAACCAATAACAATTATTGCTGATGACTATAAAAATATATATGCAACATATAAAATATATATTGTAAGAATGAAAATATTTGCTATAAACACGGTATTTAAGCTGTTCACAAAATTAGTTAACATCACATCATGTTTTACTTAGTTATGAAAATATTTGTTTCGTATGGGGACCAAATCCAACGACCTTTGGTGCACAAGATAGGATCTCAATCATCTGCGCCATCGGTCCCGTCAAAACCATTCTACATTTAATAAGCCTTATTTTTAATAGATTTATTTGACGCAATGCAATGCAACGAAAATAATTTTTCAAGAAAGAATATATGACTTTTCTAAATATATAATCATGTGCTGCTTGTTTATATATATGTCAAAAGGTCCACTCAATTTGTTCATATTTTTTAATAAAATTTATTATAAAACACATAACGATTGGTATAAGTCCGAAGCTTTTGCCTGAGTGCAGTCGTAGTTATGATTCAAACCTACATTCGCATTAGGCAGACGTCGCTCCGTCTGCGTTTCCTTTACGAAGATTTGTTTGAAATGACTGTCTCAATTATCTAATCTAATCTCAAACAATTTTAACGTAGTAATTCAGAATGTTATCATATGAAAACACTCGAGAGTACGTCATCAGGCCCGATCCATCTAAGTCACGGATTTCAGATAGGTATGTACTACGTTCTTATGAAAATTATACCTATAATCAATAAAAATAATATAAAATAAGGCTGATATTATGTTCCCATCACCTTGCGAACTTTTTCAAGGTTAAACATAAACTATTCCTTCCTTGGGATTCGAGATATTAATGTGATATTAGATTTTATATCTTAAGTATACATCGCATTTATTTAAATTTTAAAAGTATGTGCGTAACGTAAATTTCTATTATTTATTCATTGATTCTCCAACATTAATTTGTATACACTAATTCATCAGTTAAGATACTATATAAGTATTTTCGCTCTAGATGTAACAAACAATTACAGTATACTACGTTTTATATCTCTAGGTAATAACAAAACAATATATATTATATACAAATTTTAAAGGAAAATACATTCGGATAAAAAGGTAAAAAAATAGGAAAATTAAAACCAAAACACTAACCTTAAAATATAGTCTAAATCACCGTATATTTCTTCTAGTATGTTTTTGTAAATAAATATAATAAAATATTGTTTTTTGCATTAGTATTTGCCAGGAAAAGGTTTGTTTGTGATTATAAGCACCGAGAAGTTTATATGGAATTAACTACACACAGGAACAAGATTAAATCAATATAACTGGGTTTAACGGGGAAAAAATATTACGTAACCGGATTAAGTCTTGACTGGTCACTAGTTAATGATATTTTTTTGGATTATAATAAATATTTTACAAATATGATAGAAAAGGCTTGATATCACAATAAATCACACATACAATTTCCTTAATAATTTAAATAATTTATATGAAATAAAAATTTTAAATTATTATATCTTAAAATACATTTTAATATATATTAATTAGTACTCAAATACCTTTAAATTGCCTCTCAAGTACAGGCACAAAAGACCTGATCAGGTCTTATTGTCATATAAAACGCTTCTTATTTGATACATGTCAATTTATCCTATTTCTTAACGCTAAGTCAACATTCTGTAATAGGACAATTGGATGTCCAATGTTAAAACACCTACAGGATCCTTGCTTCTAGACTCCTCAGGATTTAATCGTACTAATGTAGAGTAACATTTATTGGTAGACTTCTAATGTCACTGAACAGTAAATGTTTACAATTCACTATATCGATTAGTTTGTTATATCGATGATAACAATAAAATTTTCATGTTTAGAATTATTTTTACTTTAGGTAACAATTGAAACAAAATATAGTAATTCACGCTATATAAAAATGTAAAAAATATAAAAAAACCTGATTTAAATACAAATATACTATGATTCTAAATACTACCTTAGTTCCGATATTTGATAATAAGAAAACTGGCTTTTGTTTTTGTTCATTGTTATTCAGATGAAAGTAGTTAGCATTATTTATAAAAAATATGTCGTAAGAAACTAGCAAAATTTTCTTCAAACTGTTCTAATAGATTAAGTAACTGACTTTTTAACTAGTTTACATTTATGTTATTAATTGTAATTCATAATTTTTGGGAACAATTCAACATTATCTGTAATTGTACATTCTACTATTAACTTATTCTACTATTTTTTGATACAGCTGTCTCTATTAAAAAGAGTGAATAAAACATTGCAGTGCATAATTTATTAATAAGTGTTTCTTTATATAGTTCCGTCAAGTATTTTAAATTAAATATTAGATTTTATTATATGATTTAAGATGTAGGGAAATGGGTCATGTAGGGAATAAAACATTTTGAAACGTTACTTACGAAACTGGTGATTTCTTCCATAGTAGAATGCAGTGTGTCAAACTGCTGCGTATTGTCGAGATGGTTCTGCAGTTTGATCGGCTGAGGAACTTTGATGCGAAGATTCGGCTTTCCATTTCTTTGTTCAACTTTCACCTCACTACCACCATTAAATGGACAAGACGCCGGCACCAGTGGGTTCACTTGCGCCATTTTCGATATTTCCTTCACTCCCTCTGGGTCCTTGACGCAACAAAAATTAAATATATTCGACATTTTCAACGGTAAACGTATCGATAGATCGCGGCTTCTCTATTGTGTTCAAACACGGATGCGTAAATAAAGCGTGCGCGGACTGACTGAGAGCAAAGATCCTAACTCATGGTATATATGCACCTAGTTGCTCGCGACGCCGGACTGAAGTGACTGTCTCACCAGGCTTGTAACTGTTCTACCGGCTGACGCGTAGACCGTATTGCTATAGTAATTAGGTTCAATATAAACTATGAGCTTAAATGGTACTGGGGTTTTTAGAAAACCATGAATAACTCATTAAGTAACAAACTTAAATCATGCCACGAGTAAAAGAACAGAGCAATAAAGATGTGAATAAAAAATAACGGTGTGTGTATGTACCTCACATTAACTGGTATTTGAAACTGGTAATTGACTGACAAAAAACGTCAACAAATGAGCGCTATCGTCGGCGGCACGCGCGTGTGACGCTTGGACGCGAACTACGCGGATATCATCAGAAATCAAGGTGGTAGTCTAAACAGATAGTGATTATGTTGTAATATGATTGAACTATCGGTTCAGTAATGACGTTTATGTGCGCTAACCTGTATTTACTTTCCTAGAAACGTGTGCGTGACATTTCCTTTCTATTATTATCTTTTTAGCCAATAGGAAGTTATGAGTTCCAGGTCATACTGTCTGATCGAATAAAATAAATTAAACAAACATTTTTACACTATCGAAATGTTAATAGGCTAAAACCATATCGATCTTCTGAAATAATAACGAGGCAGTACTTAAATAGTCTTGTTTCAAATAAGAATACACAGAAATACTAAGATTAGGTTAGATTTTAGACTTGGATTTTTTGCAAAATAGCTATAGATGTTTCATAAAGTTCTTAAAAACTAAACATCGCCTAATATTTTACTTAACAGATTTGTTTATATGTTAATTAATTGTCATTCTGCTTCCATTCCTAGATTACATTCTTGTTAAACCAACTTTATATTTAGTCTATACCACAATCAAAATTTAAGTAATGCATTTATTACAAAAATCATTTGGTCAAGCTATAATATGAAATATCCCTTATTTTCGATTCATATCTCTGCACAGGTAACAGTAACTTAATGATATTTAAATAGCATAGCCCAGTTCCTACATTGACATCAACAGAACCATTGTATAGGCGGGCCGGCGTGATGCCTTATCTATTGCTCTCTATCTTTCAAGTGCTAGTTGATTTCATCAAAGGCTGCACCGCAGTATAGGTATTGTTACTACATAGTGCTGTAACCTTGTCTTTTGAGTTCAACAACATTAATTCATATTAACTTAGAACTTTTTCATATTGTTTTAAGTATGATGATGCATTTGATAAATAAGACAAATATAGAATCACATGCATGAATTATAAGTTGCTTTTTTTGGCTAGTATCAAATTATTTTGACAGGATTGGAGCATTTGGTACTACAACTATCTTGAACGCCAAAGGCCGTAGATTCAAATCCCACCAAGGATAAATCTTTATATGCTGAATATTTGTGTTTGTTCGGTGTCTGGGTCTAAAATATAATGAATTGCCACGGTTAGCAGATGTGGTGGCAATCACAGAGCGCATTTTGCTGCTACCAATTTCCGCGGTATTTCAATGCAGCTACTCCGCTTTGGGTGGATGTACCACCACCATTTAGGAAGCATTTGATCACAATTTTAGTATAGTTTATATAAACTTGAGATTATGCAAACGTTTGCATTGGACTTTGAAACTTTGAAGAGGAAAATTACTATAGTTACGGATTAATTTTCCCACGTCCAAATGAATCTAGCATTCGAGTTAGTTTGTGAAGTTACGAGTATAATACGTGATCAACTAGTAAATATATTATTAGGGAATTCGACAATATGTCAAAATGTTTAAAGGAATTTCTTAGATTACCTTCTCGTGTAAGCAACTATTGTTTTTTTTTGACAAAAAAGAAAACAAAATAATCTAAACAAGAGATAGAGAGAGAGAGCTTATTGGCATAAGCTAATAGTCACGGAGCTTCTCCACGATAAGTTTTAAGACTGATTCCCAATGGACAACTTAGTAGTACTTATACGTTACTACAACTGACAAATAGTTTTTTTCAAATCATACTATTACTAATCTAATTTAGTTACTTAACCTAGTTATATTGTATATTCCTAAAAATAAAAAACTATGAAATGTACACTTCAAATGTTTAAGGTCAGCTACTTCTCTTAGTAGAAGTCGAAACCGTTCATTTAAACCTCGTTTATTTTGAATACAAAATACTTAGTATCATTTACCATCGAGACCAAGATTTATTTATCTTGACGTATCTTCGCGACTGTTCCTAATGATACGTGCAATGTACAGCGAGAGACTAACAATAATTACACGACTGACACGGTACATTTTGTTTTTTCCTACAATCAAAGTTACCGGAACTTATTAGCGCTTATTCTTAACCTATCTCAACGTTATTATAGTAATCATCAACATCATATCAGCTATTGGAAGGCCACTGATGGAAATAGGGCTCCATAAGAAAGGGGGAATTTCGTCCATAATTGCGCCCATATTTGCGATGGGAATGCTGCTGTAAATCTACGCCCTGGGCACTTGAGCTACACTGTTTTAGAATGTATATACCGCCATCTGTCGATTCTGATACCTCAGTAGTTTCTTACGATACCTAGCGGTATATCCATTTGGAATAGAGTACCTTAAATGCAACTGGCAGGGGATCGACAGTTGTATTCCTGCCGGCATCTGTATAGTCTGCGATTGCCAACACGCCTGCCTAACGCTGCAATCAAGGGTAAAATTCCCCCTTTATGGGCAGGCCTATGTCCAGCAGAGGACATTGTATAGCTGCAGTGATGATGATAAAGATAATATTACTACTAATATCTGATTTAATGTTTTTTTTAGTTCATTGAAAGGAAACTTTATATCAAAGCCAAATTCTATTTGGTTCAGCCAGAAACACCTTGTGAATAGTGGGAAACATCCTAGTTCCATATCGCTAGGTTTTATAAATAAATATCGCAAATTATGATAAATATCACAAAAAGTGTTAGAAGTAACTTCGACCAATCCACACATTTGCCAAAGCAAACAGTCGAAGTATTAACTTAGTCATAAAAAGTACCTGTACCTTATATTTGCTTTATCAGCAATGTACGAGGAAACTGTGTGATGTGCGGGCACAGTCACGTATATCAATGGATCTACGTAATTCTAAAAGGCAAGTTATTATACTTGGTGACATCATGCAATTACAAAAAAAAAAAAATGGCCATTAATTTTGAATTCATTCGTGAGCTAATTCGAAATTTGGATTATTTAAAACGGTCACGAGAGTAAACAATACAATACATTAGCAAGCCTAATTTAAGGCTTTAAGATTGAATTTAGATTGATAAATGTACGTGTACATTAATAATTATGCGAAAAGTTATGATTCTTACATTTACTTTGAAAATGGGATTTTGGACCTTTGTGGCGGGCTGTCTGTTGTCATACAGCCTAGCTGATGACGTAAGCATCTTTTCGACTCCATCGATAATAAAAAATATCTTAATATAACTTAGCGATGAGTTTGGATTAAAATTAGATTTCACATTCAAATCTAACTTATTAATACGCGACTCATAAACTCAATGAAATGTATTAAATATTTATGATACTAAAAAAATCAATAAAAGGCTTAATGAAAAAACACAAACCCATTTTCATTTTTATGGGATTGAATTAAGGTGCATTTTTCCACTTTATTGTGGTATTTTGTTACGCATATTGCCGTATTGAGCAATTTATTGTAAGTGATTGGACTTGGATATCATTTGAACGGAGACGCACTCTTTTCTCAGCATAGAAAAGAAAACAGAAAGCTATGTTAGTTTGCAATAATAAATATTGTGGATTCTTAAATAACATTTAATAATGTATGAGATCTCTATTATCTCTATTTGTTCGAGTTGTTCGGTTCCAATGTTAGTTTGTCTTTCGCTTCGAATAACTATTAGTGGAAATATTGTCTGTATATTCGGTATTATCATATAAATAGCAACACTGATTTAAAACAAACTTAACCGTCAATTCCGTTGAATATTAAGCAATCCCCAAACAAATTTATCCTGAAACGCTGTCCGTACTTTATTTACTGATGCTGCTTTTTTATGATGTACGTTATTTTATATATATATATTTATTACATATGTATATACTACTACACTATATATATACTATATACTACACTATATATATACTATATACTACACTATATATATATATTATCTGTTTTGTGTTATGGTTCACTGAGAGATTAACATTTTGTGCAATAAATTTAATTTAAAAAAAAATACCGTATTAAGCTTGAATTAATTGAACAATTCAATCAATGTTTACGAATCGACCCATTTTTCTGTGGACTCCGACACTAGCATTTTGTAACGTAAATAACACAAGTACAAATACAATTTATATTGTTACCAGACAAACTTCACACGGATCCTGTATATTACTTCCTAAAATAATCAAGGTTAATAACTGAATTATTTATCTAAGAAAATATATAATTCTTAAAGTATAAGTTATATTAACTTAAACTATAAGATTTTCTTAAATTATTTATGCATTCAGTATTCTTGATAAAAGCTCTTTTTATTTGCTTTTAAACGTTTTATAACTCGTATTTACATTTTAAATCTACGCTCCGATTATCTTATGGCTTTCATTGTCCAGAGTGATAAATGTTATGTCAGAATGTGTGACGTATATAATTACATCGCCAACAAGTTGAAATTTTATTTTAAATTTTGAATAATCGAATTTCTATCCATGAAGGTGCTAATTGTGTTTTATAATCCGGCAAGTTAAAAGAGACGCTGATAAATGGATTTATTATTACACTTTATTTATCCTTGTAGTAAGTACCTACAGCACAATATCACCCCATTTGTCTTAATTAGATGAATACTTCTCAATTTATTAAATTTATTCATGTCCCGGAACTTTGGTCGCATTTAAAAAGTTTTTTTTTTATTTAAGGTAAGTACCACTTGTAGACTTATAAAATTATTTTTAAAATTAATACGTGACCTACACAGCGCAGGCATCAACGACATCTACAACAAAGCAAATACCTAAGAGAATATATTGTTTATTTATTAATGATGTAAATTTTGTATATTATTTAAAAATATCTATATACTTATGTTTAAATGTTATGAATAATTATAGTGTAAACTTATCTCATGTTTACTTGTCTACCGCAACCTAATCTTCAAACCGTCTGTCGCATTTATTCTACATGAACTAAAGTTCACGTTATGTCAAACACTTTCATTATCATACAATCGTGTTAATATTAATATTGTGTTCATAATAAGGAAGTTGCATTCGTCGTCATTGCAAGGTAAATACCCGTACTCCCCAAATCCCTATATCAATTTATCTGAACCATTTTAAAGGAATTAGTATTATTCACAATGCTACGTGAGCGGTCACATTTATTACCTTTTTCTACGTCAAGGGTCCTAATATTAAAGACGTTGCGTCAGATGGCGAAACCTCCGTCACAAAAGACATGGCTGGTAACAAACCGATTATGTCAATACTTCTCAATTGACAGTGAACTCTACTGAATATATATTGAGTTCAAAATTGGCTGTAAAAGTTTGATAGATTTGTATACGTTGACCAGTAGAGTGTGTACAAATGCGAGTGGATGGCAGCCTGATCTAAGTTTAGTATTCTAAGCACTTTAAATCGCGACCCGGACACGAGTATTTTTGCTCGGTCAAATTTAGATGCAGGAAATCCATTCGATTTGTCACTTGCTATATTAAGATACCTTTTACTAAGTATGTTTGATTTATTGTTTAGCTATCTCTTATGCTGATAACAACACGACATAAAAATACCCGTCATCGTTGACAAAAAAAGTTTAACGCAAAACTATATTTCTATTAGAAAACTTAAATATATTCCTATTGGAACTTAAATAAGATATATATTTTAGTTTTTTGTTAAACAAAATAAACAAATTTACTCGAGCGATTTGATCAGTTTAAGTGAGAAGCCACCAGTAATGATAATGTTAATCTAGAAATGGACTGTTATTCCAAAATAATTTCTATAATGATTATTTTTATGTTATGAAGTCAGCAAACAAGCATACGGTCCGCTTGATGGTAAACGTGACCATAGCCTGACCATAGACCATAGACGCCCGTGTCATCACAAAGACATGACTAGTGAGTCGCCAAACTTGTACAATGAAGATACAATTTCACATTTACCCTGTAATTCCACTGCCTGCTATTTAGCTGTAGAAACCGGTGAAAGTAATGAAGACGGCCTTTGTCTACCTCTAGTGGACACGAACGAGAAATAAAACGAGATCTACATTTTTTATATCACTAATTTCATTAACATTTTTTCATTTAACATTAACATTCATTTATTGGCAAGTGACAGTGCAGTTGTGCCGTAACTTATGAATAAAGAAAATTTATTTACACATTAACAAACCCAGCAATTGTATTGTAGTTATTAAAACCTAATTTACTAGAAACAAGAAACTTAGTGACTACAGTTCAATAAATATATACATGTTTTTTAGATTACATTTTTCATTTTTTGCACGTAGAGATTTTTTTTCTCTATGATCTCAAATATAGAGCGCTAATTCATATAAAGAAAATGAGATACATTCATGAAAATTTATTGAAATTCATTGCAGGAATTTAATTCAACGTTTTCAAAATTCTTTCGTCGTTTGTTTTAGGTGGCACAAGCCGCATGCCGTGGAGACATTTAGGGGAAGCCTATTTCTAGCTGTAGACATCAATGAGCTTATATGATGATAATGATGATCATAGAAATGTACATAATTAATTATACCTCCGTTAATACATTTCTACATTATGTGCTTAATACTTTTCGATTTTGCACATACTTCAAACACAATTAGATATATAATTGAGTGGTCTTGAGCTTCGGTTTGCTTCACGAAGCACGTAAAGCTTTACCGCGCAACGGCTTAAACTATGGGACGGCGAGTCTTAAAATCGAATTTTAATTGGCTTTTCTGATGCACTGAGTATACTGATATAGAGTAAAAAATGGCAAATGCATTAAGTGTTAACTGCAAAAAGTCTATTGATTTAAATTTGTTTAGATGATCGAGATCCTTTCAATTTACTTCTTTGGTGCCCTTATGGTAGCGATCCCATCTTATGCGTTAGTTTGAGTTCGATCTCCACCCAGAACAAACATGTGTATGATGGTATTCTTGTTTATTCTGTGTTTGGGTGTTAAATTTATGTGTTTAAGTATTATATTTTATCTGACATCCGTAACAGAAGTGCTTTAAGCGACCTTTTTTGCCTAGGAGTCAACCAATGCCCGTAATGTTGCGTAAATATTATTTATTTATGAAACAATCGTTGTTTTCTCAACAGTCAGTATGTATATTTATGTACGAGCGCCGTAATGTAGATCGCATTAGACCTTTTATTATTATATTTTAGGTCAGCGTATTCTTCATCTTCTTCTTATAGTCTTCAAAATTCAGTAGTGTCTACTTAAAATATTGTTATTGTTCAACACCATCATCATATCAGCCGTAGAAAGTCCCCCGATAGCCATAGACCTCCGCAAAAAAGAAAGATGCCCTCAGTTACCGCGCTTCAACATACCCACGCTATTTCAGTTGGTTATACCGCCATCTGTCGGTTTCGGTACCTCAATTACCTCTTATGACATCTAGCACATAGGAAAGTATTATTCTACCACACCAGTACCCAACGCAAGTTATATATTTTTAGGCCTTTTATCATTCAATTGTACTAGATCTATCGTTCGAGCTCTTTCTTCTACAAATATCTGCTACATAAAACTTGTTTTTTAAAATCTTCTTACATCTGATATGACTAATAGACATACCTATATACAAGTGAAAGGATGTGATCACACTTTACTCTAAAATGAAAATATATTAATGAAACTAGTATTTAAACGGCTTTAAAACAGGGTTTATATAACTTTTTAAATTTTTTGTTCGACGTCTCTCTCAAGATTGACAAAAGATGTTGTGTCGAGATTTAAATATTACATACCTTTAATTTTCAATAGGTGTATCGTAGACGGCCTGTGTTTTAGTCAGATCGTCTGTCCACCTTGTGGGTGGACATTCTACGCTGCGCTTGCCGGTACGTGGTCGCCATTCCAGAACCTTACGACTCCATCCACCTCCATCGTTTATCGGTACCAGCCTGCCTACTGCCACTTCCATTTCATATCAATCATACATAAAAAATCAAATAACATCTGTAACATGAAACAAACACGAATATTCATCATATAGATATTTGTTTTGGGGATCGAATCCACGTTCCTTAACGGACAAAATAAAAACACTACTATGTGCGCCATCGGGTCTGTCAATTTTTATAAAACTTAATCAATATAATTGTTAGATTTTAAATATATCATGAAGCTCGGTCAAGATTTTCGATTTTATTTAACGATGACAGCATTAGGATTTATGGTAATTATAAAATAATTTGTTTAACTTTTATGACTGCTTTGAAATCCGGTATTGTACTACGTCGATAATTATGTATATACAATACAGTCGCAGACTTGAATGAGTATCTGTTCGTTACATAATTTTAAAACTATTTATATTTTTAATTATAATAATAAATGAAATATATTATTATATTTATATTCTACAATATTTGTAACATATTGTTGCGTAAGATCGATTTTTATATTTCAAAACCATGTTATTATCACTAGAGAATCAATGTAGTTTTAAAGTTATGTAGTTTAAGAGAGAAACAACGTCATAGATTTTTATATATTTCTGCCGCTTTAGTGCTGCCCTATATTAAAACTTGTATATTATCTTTTTCATGTGAAATAAAACTTTAGGCATCACATATTTTTGTACGAAAGTTTATTAAATGTTTTTATTCGGTACTGCTAGAGAAGACTTGTTTTTGTTTTCAACAGAGCTAGGTTTTGATGAGAGTTTCCTTAACCATTCCATATATGTAAATACAACTAAAATGATATATTTATTTACACCGGACAATTAAAATGAATATCTTAAGAGTTATCGTAAATTAAAAACTTAGAGTAATAATATAAATTTAAGCGGTCTTGCACTAACGCGACACGGTAACTCTATGCCGAGTGAAGCCGGGTCGGGTTGCAAGTATGTTATAATATTATTGCTTCTTAGAACTATTATTTAAAAAAATAATTAATTTGATACCTCATAGAATCGTTTTATTTAAAATAATGTTCTTAATTTATTTTTATATCTCCAATTTAGTCAAAACGTATCAATATATTTTTTCTTGCGTTTTCTTTTAGTATTGACAACCAATAATAATAAGACATTTATGGCCAAGCAATTATTTTGAAATAAAAAGTTATTATTACCTAATCATTTTTTGATACCCGTTTAAAGTACCGTCTAAAACTATGCAAGACAAAATTAAAAATATTTTTTATAGTAATACAATTACGGATCACTATGTTTATAAAATATTAATAAATACTTATAACCTATTGTTAGGACGTAAATAAAAAAACGGTTTAAACACTAAGGTACCAGAACCGACAGATGGCGGTATATACCTACATCCGAAACAGTGCAGCTAAAATGCACAGGGCGGGAATGGACAGCAGCATACCCGTCGCGATAGCTGCGCTCTGCGATTGCCAACATGCTCGCCAACGCGCGGCAATTATGGGCTAAAAACCTCCTTTCTTGAAGAGGCCTATGTCCAGCGAAGGGCTTTTAATGGCTATGCGACTAACTACACGAGTTTGCTCTTTGCAACTAAGCGCACACATACATTTAGTTATACACCGATACAAAATCATACAAAATCAATGCGGATTGACACAAGCTCACAGATTTTCAAATACCCGAATACCTACACTCAAAGTCGTGAGATAATCTGATTTGTCTATTATCCCCAGATTTCCTAAACATTCATAGTGTTTCGTTGCACAAAAACTTTTCGTTAGAACATCTGCGGGCATTTTTTCTGTACACAAATATTTAACATTTTTTTTTGCAGAAATCTCAAATTAAGTGGTATCTAACGTCTACATGTTTTGTTCTAGAATGATAATTTCTAGTTTCTCTTCTAAGTTCTTCACTAGTGTTCACAACTTAATAAGTTCTAGTAGAACAACTTTCAAAACACTTTGGTTAACATTGAACAACGTAACAACCTCGCATTCCATTTTCACATTTCCTAACACATCCTGCAAATAAGGTTCCTTATAACATCTATCTTAATCGATTCAGGCTTTCTTAATTTTACTAGACCATCTCTTTGGATGGATCTTTGCAGGGTTACACTCACACATACCATATCGCTTTAAAAGTCTTTAAGCATACATTTTTAACTCAAACATACTCTGTTTTATTAATCTCGTTCAAACTCAATACCTAAACAAGTTTTAATTTCTTCATATCAAAAGCACTCATTAATTCTTTCTTTACATCTTTCAGTCATCCAAGATTATTTATAGCTAAAGTTTGATCAACTACATTTATACCAATTATCCTTATATTATGTTAGTTGTGTGACACAAATAAACAAGGATTTTGAGGCCATGTTTACTGTAATTTTGAACCCCTGCCACTGATTTCACATTGATTCTGATTTCTGTTGACAGACAAGATATCTCCTAGAGTAGTCCTAAATTGAATGAGAATAATTTGAAGCAGGTAAATTTGGTAGGTGTATTTAGTTACTATTATTTGTTGTTAATGCTCCATTATATGCCTTAGTCGAATAATACTGTTAATAAATGTGTATAATACCGATTGGTGATCTTCGATTTATATTACCCGCGTCTCGTGCGATATCGTTTTACGAGCATGATACGATAACTTATGAAACCTCAGCGCGTATGATGTTTCAATACATCAAAAGCAGACAGATACGCAGAATGGGGTTGCATTGGGCGCGATCGCGACTGATTACTCGTGTTTCTGCTACGTCATCACTTTAGATATTTTTTCATGTATTTCCTGTGCCTGGAATAGTTTGGTTAGAAATTTAAGTTATTATTTTGGTTTAGGGACGTTAGAACGAAGAAGCTAAGTTGGCAGCGACTTAAGCGGTGCGGTGTTGTAGTATGATGGGCCTCACCTTATTACTTCAATTAGAGTAAATCAATCACTAAATACTTCCACTAAAGACATGTTTAGAATGCGTCTAACCAGACAATGTGATAACTTGTAACATCCTGTCGTTGCATTTATATTAAAAATATAAAAAAAATGTCTCATACATTGACCTAATTCCATGATAATTAGATTAAAGCTCTTCTGCTATGGATATATAAAACATAATTCTCTAATATAATTATATTGTATTTCCTTGAGTTGAAGTGTCCGTTGTTAGTTTTCCATCAAGTAAATAAATATATTTTTAACACCTTGACACAGAACAGACACATATATCCATGACATAGATAAATGGTTGTCCTGGGTGGGGATAGATCCCATAACCTCTAGCGCACTACAGACGCTACTGACCATGTATATACTTGTATATTAAAATTCTATCACTATTATAAACGTAAGAGGTTGTATATTACCATTTAGAAAAAACCGGTTTAATACCGGTTGCGGTTATCGATAGATTAGGGTTCAGGGAACGATCAAAATAACTCTTTTTTTTATTTATTAATGGTTTACCGACAATTGTTACACTATTACCATATAACTCTTAAAAATCTTGTTAAATGTGTTTGTAATAGTATTTTCTTGGGTGAAGAAGAAATCGGCATAATGTTTTGCGGTGCGTTAGTTTAGCAAATCTATATTGTATATATATTCACACGGACAACGCCATGGTCGGTATACTAGTGCTGCTAAGGGAGGACTGCCCTCGTGTAAGCAAAGCATATCATCATGAACAAATCCCATAGAGCCATTTTTAGATAGTTCTTATGGATTCAAGCGGATGTGGTTGAATATTAAGCAATCCCCAAACAAATTTATCCTGAAACGCTGTCTCCGTACTTTATTTACTGATGCTGCTTCTCTGACTTTAAAACCCTAATTCTGATGTACGTTATTTTATGTATATATATACATATATATATATTTTTATATCATATGCATTTGTTGCGTTTATTTATACAAATATGTATGCCACGTTTATTTATTTTGTATATATATTGCCTGCACCACTATATATATATATATATTTTTCTGTTTTGTGTAATGGTTGACTGGGAGATAATGCCACCTGGCATTAAGTCCGCCATTTGTAAATTTTGTAACATTTTGTGCAATAAAGTTAAATAAATAAATAAATGTGGTATACACGTCAGGGTTGGAATTTAAGTAAACAATAATTTTAACTGTACCTAAAATTATTATACATATTTTTAATACAAACGTATATGCATACATCACGCCTGCGTCCCATCGATGTAGGCAATGACTATGGATCCACTTGTTACGACCTTGGCATATCTCTCTTGCTTTCCTTACTCGCATTAGTCTTTTCATACACATTCATTTATTCTTGATACTTCTGACCTAGCCCTTCTTTAATAATTCTTAAATTAAATAGGTAGCAATTAAATTAAATAAGATATTAACTGTTGAAACGTCATAATGCATTTCTTAATTAAATTAACTTCATAATTGTTATTGTTATGTCAGGCAAATCATATGCCATGTGAATTGCAGGTTTGTATATTAAAGGTATTGACAATGAAAATATGTTAGGCGTCATGGGATATATCTCAAAGAATATATATAGCGTTTTTACCCTAAAAGTGCGTTACGAAAAATTAAATATTCTTCCACTTTTTATTTTTTTGATTTGAAAATATATTAATGGTACCACCCGCCAAGACTTTTTCCGGGTAATAATAATACTATATACCATTGATCACGGTACCGTGAGATTATTATATTAGTGGTAATAAATGCTTGTTTAATTACCTTATGCCACCACCTCATCAGATCAGATCACATCTTATGGTGCTCAAAGCTAAATATAACTCTTGGTCATAAAATAAACAAATAAATTGCAATAAAAATAAATACAAACGATCCTATCACTCAAGTTGGATCAAACAGCTAAATTTCATTCAAATCAGCACAGTCGTTCAGGAATTCATCCTTAACTAAAACACTGAGACGACATATAAACTAAAAAAAATTGTGATTTTTTTAAATAAAACACAAGTAATTTTATTTCCGAATATGAAGGAACTTTATTTGACCAATAACAGACAAATGTAGTAATCCAAGTTATATTTATGTTCCATAAACATTTCAAACAGTTGCCACTTTAGATGAAATGGTGCGTACTTAATAATTATTTGCGTGATATGAATTCCATAATAATTTTAATCACAAAGTGTGCATTCCATTAAATTTAGAAGATATGAAATTCCATAATTTGTAAAGATTCCGTAAAGACAGTTATTAAATGTACGATAATATTATTATTATAGAAATATTATTTATCAGAAAAGATTGTTGTATATTAAATTCTTGTAACATGAATAATAGAAAATATGAATACATTTCTTACAGCTAGTAGATACAGAATCACAAATTGCACACTCACACCAATAGTCAAGTTAGAAGGCGAAAATATTATACAACAAAACATGATTACAAAGGCTAGGTTATTTGGTATAACTGTTTTTTAATGACTGATTAATAATAATAATGTATATATTTGATAATGTCAACAATAATATAGAACCTACGTACAAAAATGTAATTGATAAGGTTAACAATAATATAAACATCTGAAACGAAAATAATAAAACAATGGTTGCTTAGGCGTATACAAAACTTAGAATTAAAACTTTATTTACAATAGCACAAAATAACCTAATTATAAAAAGACAATTACTGTACAAGATTTGGCAATAATAAATATTTCACAAAACACCGTCGTTGTATTGACCGATCTAATAAAATAAAAAGCTTAAATCAATAAAAAATACTTTTTTTAATGATTACAATAAATAAATCATTATAATACGTTATATATAGTGGACAATATTTGAAAATGACATCGATGAAATTTTATACTTTTTTTTTATTTAATTATAATTTAAATTGAATAAAATTACATCTAATTCTATTTTATGTAATTTAAGCGTTAAATTCATATGTTTTGGTAATTTCAATTTCAATGCATCAACGTTTTATTGACTGTTATGAGGAAAATTACTTAAGCGTTGAAATGCATTTTGTGCGTTATTAATATAAATTCACCCTGCTTAAAATCCTTCTGAATTAACATTTAAATAGTATAATATAGCTGCTCTCGAAGTTTCATTCGAAAAATAATAATACTCTAAAGAAATGTTAGTAGTAACTCTTCTGAGGTTGCCAGTTCCATACTTATGTACAATATATATTCAGGACCCATATTTACGCACAACCTCTTTGTCGATCATTTGGCCTGTGATCGAAGCGATAAAAAGAAACAATTGACTCATTCGTATAAAAAGTTCGCCAAATAATTAAAGCTTAATTTTGAGATCTAATTATATCTTTTCAGAAGCTGCTCAAAGAGCAATACTGAACGATGCCACAGAAACAGTGTATAGAACAAATTCTTGTAGCAAGTTTCTTGGTTTGTTCGAGGTTTAGATGAATTTTAAAATTATGAATGAATGAAATTATGTATTTGGGACAAAATGATTTAACTGCTGGCTTCTATTTATGCAAAATGAGACATTAAACAAGTGCAGAAGATTTTGTAAAAAAACAGAACTGGGTTATTTTGTATAGAAACTAGTAGTTCTGAGTGAATATGATCATAGGCCAATAATCTTTTTTAACGCTAAAGCAATTTTTTTTTCTTCCCCATAAATAAAGTTTTTTTTAACAATACTGACAACATATAGTTCAAAGTTATATATTCATTGGTATGGATTGTATTAATTTCCATAGGGAAAAAATCTAATATTTGAATATTTTCAGTTTTAAACTTTTCTTAGACCTTATCCTAAAATGCTCAGTTTTTTATATATTCGATAATACTGAGTTAAGATACATCGAAGCAATAAAGATGCATCAGACACACTTGCAGATATAACTGTAATATACTTAAAAGTTTCGATTATAAATTCTTTACAATTAGTTGAATCCAAGCAATCTATACGAATTTGAGAAATATTCACATATGAATTTGAAGCTATATATATTTTTAAACCTCTGATTTTCGCTGAGGTACATTTTTATAACACTTTTTGATCAAATGTTTCGGTATATTTCAGTGTATGTGTACATCATCATTTTTAAGTTTATATACCTTTTATTTTACGCCGATAACAGAGATCATAATTATTACTTACAGTGATTATATTTTAGATGATGTCTCAAATTGGCATACATTTTGATATGCCTTTAATAGCAGTGAACATGATATAGTTGTAATATTTTCTTCTTTTGTTATTCGTATTGATAGCTACTCTATAGCTAATGGTAACTGTTTTGTTTTTCTATTGACATATATGACTATATGACAAAAAATGCTTGAGACAGCTATTGATAATAACATTTTAATTGTCATTGTATTTTTGACATTGTCGAAATAGTTTATATTAGTCTTTATAATGGTATAAATACTTTTAACTGCAACATTAAAGATAGATTTGCTTTGTTAGATGTTAAACCAACTACTGCAGTTAATACTATTATAATGGTTGCTAGAATAGTTGATGGAGGACTATTTAGTGTAGAGGCAGCTGTGATGGTTTTGCCAGTTTATACAGCATACCTTCTGTTGATCTCGATGGTATGAGTATCACTGTTGTATGGCTAGACTAGGTGAGCGTGTTGGGACGGAAGCGAGAGGACCGGCGTCAGGGCTGGGCGGCGACGCGGTTACGGCGTGCGGACTCACGGGACGCATTATGCACCTCAGCGGTACGGAGCGTGATGCCGAATATGTCTTCGTGGTAGCGGTTCTCCTCCTTTTATTTTCCAAAGAAAATATATAAAAAAGTTAATATGAACGGAAAAATTAATAACGGTTCTAAAACCAAGCTTGTACTTCAATAGAAATTATCATCAACAATTGTAGTTTAATCACCCTTTTTCACCACAAAAAATTTATTTATTTACAAAAAATAAAACGGTTTAGTTTAACAACGCTTAATGACTTACCTTGAGCATAAACATGAAGTTCTGGACCTGTTCATCGGTCATGTTGCCATGTTTTTTTATTATCCCCTTTAGTTTCTGATGCACATCCTCAGCCATCTTGCAGTCGCCGCACACGTAAAAGTGAGCACCACGGTTTATCAACAGATCATGAATTTCCAACCCCTCTTTCTCAGCAAGCTCTTGAACATACATCTGAGAGCAAATGATTTTTTTTAAGAAACCAATTTAAACTGATATTTTTTTTAAATTATATTGCAATTATTTTACCTTTGGTATATTCTTTTCCCTTGATAGTGCAAGGAAAACTTTAGATAAAACTCCTTCTTTGAGAGCAAGTTCTTTTTCCTCCCTATACAAGTCCATTGTCTTGGTTCGACAGCCGAAGAACAACCAAACTGGTCCAGCAGTAGTGCGGCCGCGGGAAGAAACGAGCATCGCTCGACGGTGGTGCCAGAAGCCACGGAATGGAGCAATACCAGTTCCAGGACCAATCAATATAAGTGGAACCGTCAAATCTTGCGGCAGATGGAAATTGGGCGCGCTAAAATATTTTACACACATTATTAAATCTTGACATAAAAAAGCATTCAAGAAACCAAGTTCATTCAATTACTGGTCCAGCTTCGCCATATATTAAAACGAAAAACCGTAACAACGTTAATAATATACAAACATTAATATAGTTTACGATATTTTTATGTACCTTCTTATAAACAAGTAAACCTCATCGCCGGGCTTACGGTCCATCAGATAATTTGAGCAAACGCCGTAGTGGACAGGACCTTCGCCATCTGTTTGGACATGACATCATCTTATTTCGTATAACCCAGTTATAAAAATGATCCATTGTTCATTTACACCGCTATTATTAGAAGTCACATCTTCAGATTGTGTTCAATCAACGTAGCTAACTTAAAATAGACTGTGTTATTTTCTGAGGAATTCATCATATCAACACAATATGTACGTGGGATTTTACAATAATAAACTATGAAACATTAGCGCTATAATTCTCCGAAAGACTAATTTTGCTTTGAAGGTAACAATGGATCATCGTCTCGATTGATTTTCTAGAGGTATACAATAAAAATAATACAAATTACGAAATTTAATTACAAATTAATGAGTAATCTTTTGCGATTGATACGCGTATGTGAAATTTCTATTGTTTATTATAATTTAATAACTTATTCTATATAAATAATCTCACCTTGAGTCTTGTATGTGACTACTGCAACAGTAAGATGCAGGCGTTTTGGATGAGCTATAGGAGACGAGGAAATTGAATAGAACCTCGGCTGCAACGGTGACAATATTGCAGCAAGGAGTGAAGCGCATGGCCTAGCGGATGGGAACTGTTCAAGAACTTCAGGAAGAGTGGGGAAGTGGAAATGACGCCAGTCCTCGTATGCTCCAGGATCCTGAGACATTTAAAACCAATTGGCAACTTGCGACCTTACAAAATTTTATTATTATTAATAAAAATATGTTTTGCTACTTACAGTCGATAAAATATTCAATTGTTTCCTTTCATCTTCATTTTCACAAGTTTTGGCTAAGTATTGCAGTAAAATTGTAGTTGGTGGAGTGGTAATATCCAAAAATCGTGTAAACAAGTCACGCACACTAAGAATTGGGAGTCTTTCGTGGGGCTCCCAAGATTTAACTGGACCTAAAGAAATAAACAATGATATGTAGTACAACCTTAAATTGTCGCAGACCATATGCTCCATAATGCATAACCATACGCAAAAATAGATATAACATCTCACCACTTGAAGTGTGCGTTTCTTTCATGAGTTGCAGCTGCAGTGGCTCATCATAATCTTCGATGTCTTTCAAACGTGCTAGCAAACTATCCACTAGGTCCTTGCGGTTACAAGCTATAATTCCAACATGATCTCCTGGATCGTATTTAATTTCATCCTAAATAATAATAGAATAAATATCATTTTCTATACTTAAATGTCCAGTTATAACCTGGCTATAATTAATGGTACATAAGACAAAGCTTACAAATAGCTAAAATATATCAAGTGTACTATAGGATCTGATATTGACCTTGTTTGTCTTTTTTCTGTAAAACGTTCTCTTTTCCATTTACCTTCGGTTCCATGTCAATGAAAATCGTGGACCTTTCCGCGGAAGCATCGCCCAAGTCCTTGTTGGCTCGCACAATGCAGGTCACGAACTTTTTGTTAAGAGCAGACTGCAAGGCCGCCGGGAGAAGCGGTGCCTTGCCTACGGATCTTGCAAACCGGACCGTTTCCTCACTAAGAGCTACAGTGCCCAAGGCTCTTTTGGCCTCTTGCAAGGTTTCATCATCGTCTAAGCAGAAAGTCTCGCAAGCCACCTGATTGATAAAAAATAAAAGAAACAAATGTGTAAGTAATACTAATACAAATATGTTTAAATTATTTTAGAAAGTATAGTAGTGTATCTGATTTCTGATTATGAAAACTATGTAAACGTATTCACTGAACAATATAATATATTGACAGCAGACAGAGAAAATGCGGTGGTATTTCGGCAAACCATCAATGTTTTTAACGATAAAGATGATAGAAACATTTCGAATAACTGTCTAAGGTTCGAAGAATTCATCGCTGTTTAATTAAGTAAGTTCGCTTTCAACCATAACAATTAAACCGTCAACATAATTAAGCCCTTCATCTCTCTTAACGGCTCCATCAAAAGGAATTAGAATTCTATTCATTACCAATACAAAATACGTAAGGAGTAATGAAATAAAATCTGATTGAATTACGCACAGTAACTTTGTGGAATCGGGTTATAAGAAAGATAACAAGAATTAATTAAGGTTAATAATAGCATCTTTGTTGCAGTAAGTAATATATATATTTTTGCTTTTATTAAAACTTATAAAGTCTAGATTATATATCTAGATTAGATATATTTTGAATCATTATCAGATCTGACAGACGTTGTCCTGTCTTAGTATAGATATTGAATTAAAATTGATTTAATTAATAAAAATATATATGTTTCAGCAAAGCGTAACGTTTATTATTCTAATGCTATATCTGTAGGGTGCATTGACAGCAACTGCCAAACGACAAATATCGGAATATACATACATTAGAAAAGTTTATATTATCATAAGCTCTACTATAGCTACATTAAAAATGTTAATATGGTCGTAATTATGTTTTTATTGTTTTTCCGTGCATCTGGCTTATTTCATTCTATAACAAAAACCTTTTCCAGGTAATAAATAACATACAAAATAAAATAGGAATTACGCGTTATGCCATGATTAAAGAAAATATTGGTAAAATTAGAAACGTAATATTTATTTTTAAATGTACATTGACGTTGTTTTTTAGTGAGTTCAATAAAGAGAACTCAACGAAGATTCCAGTAAATTTAAAACAAATTGTAAGCACTATAAAATGCTTAAACTTACATTAAAGACTCCTGAGGCCCACTTCCTGAACGCCTGGTCTTGCCCACACATTTCGTCTCCGGTTGCCAGATCATGAATTCTCTCACCGCCCAGGTCTCCGAGCAGCTTGTCTACATACTTGCCAAAGTTACAGAAGTTCGGATAAGCACTGGAGCCAAGAGCAAATACCGCGAACCTGACGTTGCTGAGGGGGCCAAAACTATCTATAGATGTGGCATCCGTTGCGCTACCTGTAATAAATCAGTAATATATTTTTTGTTCGACTCTGCTGTTATAGAAATATATATAGAAAAAAAAATTTAAGATCCGTTTCTGTACTGAGGACGGTCTAAAAAAACCTTGTACCTACACATTCTGTTACAGTTACTATAACAATATTAAAAATTTACGCATCTGTCTTTTATATAACTTTTGACAAAAAACACACGGTCCTGGTGATGGTCAGTGTCATTATAGGCGCTCTTATCATCACAAAGATATCACAAGTTCAGATTTCAGCATGTAGGTACTTACCTACGTACTTACATTAAAATGTTCAATTTAACTAATTTAAAAAGTCAGCCCAAAAAAAGCAATATCATTGAAATACCCGTTTCCCTTTCGCTGGCCAGTCCATCGCTTTTTTCGTAAACTAAAATAGAAGTTAAGTTTCTAGTTCGACACTTTACCTTTCAGTGACTCTAACCGGCTCAACTTTTTCGGATTGCCGGCGGCGTATCTCTGTAGTTCCATTTGACTGTTGGCCTTTATGAAAGTCTTTGGGGTGAGCATTTGATTCCTGAAACATAAAATATTAATAAGGAATGTCCAAAAATATCTGGATAATAAATAAAACAAATGCAATGCTTGAATTCACGATAAATGACATACCCAGCTAAGTCGTCGCCAACTTGATCGGTGTACAAAATTTCACAAAGGTGTTCCCCAAATGCCTGAAAGCGTTAGATGCAAATAGAAATACAAACACTTTTGTGCAAAAACTTTTTGTATTATAGACCAAATTTGACAAAATATCTGCTATATGAACTATAAATTCACACAACATCTCATTAATTGACCATACTCCGAGAAAAGTCGCTTAAAGCGATGACATTACACAACTTAGTAATAGTAGTATAGTAATATAATACTACCTACAAATGTAATATATATATATTTAACAACCAGATGCAGGGCAAACGCAAATATTATAAATATGTAACCAGAATGCGGATCAAACCCACGACCTTTAACGCTCAAGATAGAATCACTACAGTTAGCGTCATCGGATCCGTTTCACTTATTCGATACTTAAGAGAAATACTCACAACACCATTTTCTGGGGGATCACCGTTACCGAACGTAGAAGTCACAACCAACAAAAGAGCTTCGTGTTCAATGGATGTGATGTCATAATCGGCCATGCAGTGCACCTAAAATAATTATATGGTCAAGGACACGTAGCTGGTGATGACATATTATTTACCTCTTCGTACTGTATTACGTAAAAATGGGGCGCTTATATATATTAACGAAAAAAATGCTCGAAGATCAAAACAGCCGGGTAATAAAACCGGTCAAAATATTTTTCATACGGTTAGTTTTTAGTACAAGTATATCTTTACTTCGACTAATGAAAATTTAATACAACTAATGTAGCTTATAACGCATGAACATTAAATTTCTTATGATGAATACGTTATTTTGTGTAACACGATCACGAACGTCATAAAATGATTATTTCATAGAACATTTTATTCCGCGATAAATTTTCGAGTCTGTAGGCAGTGGCTCTGTAGACCTTGAAGGTAGTGCTAGTAGGTCCTTCAAGGGAGGATTCACCCTCACAACTACTTTTAAAGAAATGTCCCTCAGGACTCTTATTATCTCATAGGATCGTCAGGTTTATCCAGTGCTCTCATCATTGAAAATGTAGTGTTGTTATAGGCAAACTCGAATAAAGGATATTTTAAGTTTCGAGTTTTTGTAGTATTGGTGATATGATATGTTAAAGAATTTAAATTGACGAAGTTAAAAATCCAATACAAATTACAACATTAAATTATTTTAGGTAGAATTATGAATTTCTTTGTTGACCATATAATTTTTAATATTTATATATATTTACAACACGAATTATGATTTGCGATTGACAAATCATTAGTATGATGGGCCACAATAGACGATACTGTCGAAATGCATCTTAATAGTTGACAATAAAGAATGAAAATAATTACTTGAGCATTAAACGCGTGTCCAAAGATGACGCCAAGTTCCTTAGCATACTGCTCAGATTTGCCAGTCTCGGTGGCATACAAGACTGTTGCCTTGATCCGCTTGGAAAGTGCGCGACCGAACAACTTTGAAGTAAACTTGACTGCGCGGGCAATCTGCTTGAAGTGGAACTTTCTATTGATGGGCCTCTTGCCGGTTATCGGCTTGGACTTCTGCCACTGGTGGGTCTTCCAAGCTGGCTCCTACATTATGATGAAAAGAAAATCGGTTATAACAATGTAATAAATACTTCAAAGCTATTATTGTTTAGTAAGTACAAACTTCAGGTTCCATAGAAATGTATATATAAACTACTATGTTTATTGTGTTGACTATAATAAGAAATAAAATCAAACAAAACTCCAATGATCTTTATTAAATTAAAATGTTTGATGTAATCATTCTGTTAGCTATCAAGGAATACGAAATTAGAATTTCGCAGCATATTTGCCAAGTGAAAATTACGAAAAGACCTCCACGCAATTCAGGGAACAAATCTCATTCTACAATTCTTAATTAATAAACTGTCAAAGAACTGAGTTGCTCATTAAAATGTATCAAGAATTAATTAAAAGTCGGTAGGTATTCGAATGAGTGCTGACCTGGTACTCATAGGAGGGACGCAAATAATATAACGCCATCTCTTGGTGGAACACAGGAGTTATAGACGAAGACATCGGTGGTACTATCCATATCCAGTCTGCTGGACAGCCAGATCTACGAGAATTACAAATATTTTTTGTACTCCATTACATAGGTAATTTTCTATAGGTAATCGTAGGGAATTAACTTTACCTGTATCGCATATAGATAAAGGAAACAATTATAATAATATCTTAATAATACTGAATTATATCGAATACTAATATTACATCAAATTGCCTCATTATTTATTACCACGCTGTCCAATAATAATCGAAATGTATCAATAACGTTGCTTTTGTATTTTGGGCCGAATATTTGACCTGGTTTCGTAGTAATACTCAATTACGCAGACAAGTTGCCACATGTTACGAATGGGACTAAATTGATCGGCAGCTAGGCGTCAGATCAAAACAGTCACACGAGTTGTTTGTATAACGTCTCTGGCTGTGTTTTTGTTTGCACTTGTCCAAACAACCGCAAGGATCCAGTGACGAAGACTTAATAGCCGTCGTCCTATAGTCTGCTTGCAATAAACTCCAGGATTCTCAGCCATGTTTACATGCCTAAATTCCTCATTGGCTTGACATTGGGCAGAGTAATCTCATTTTATGACGTGCAAATATTTTGGCTACGTATTTGTGAGGCCTTAGATCACGCGGTTCGCTTTATAATCTTCACATATGAGTTTGCTAAATGACGTAATAGAGTTTGAATATATTAAAATTATTAAATTACCTATACTTGACGTTGTTAATTACAATTTGACTTAATCTATGAACAAGTTAATGTCATAATTTCATATCAAAACAAAAAATAATTCAATTAATTTAGCTAAAACAAAAGTAGCACGGATGAATATTTATCATCTTACAGCAAGATATATTCCCTGAGAAAAACTTCGCACGCAATAAATCAACCGTTGAGGAAATTATTTACCGTGAATATCTATTTCCTGTACTTAATTGCTAATGAGAAAGTATGTTTCATGTTTACACATATTGTTAAAAGATTTAAAGTTGATAATGCCTTACCTGAGTCTGTTCTCGTTGTCCAGATGTTTGATGAAGCTTTCAGAAGCGGTGTGATGGTCAACTATAGTGGCATTCTGCTGTTGGAAGCTATGAAGGACCGCCACATTGACTTCCACTAATGCTTTGTCCCTCCACAGGTTCACTGGAGTCCGCGTATCAAGACCCATCTTCTGAGCTACTTTCTGTTTTACAGAAAAATAAATGTAACCTATGATACGATTAAGTTTAAGCCGTGTGGTACCGGCGGGGTAGAATAGTAAGGTACCGGGACCAACAGATGGCGGTATATCCATCCTAAACAGCACAGCTTACATTCCACATGGTAGAGATGGGCAGCAGGTTCCTCATTGCGAAGTTGCGCTCTGCGATTGCCACCACGCCTGCCTAGCGCAGCAATACGGGCAAAAGTCCCCTTATCTTAGGAAGGAGAGGGAGAGGAGGAGGAGGGAAAAGCAAAAACTAAAATAGTAAAGGCGCGACAAACCTCAAGCATGTTAAGCCGGGTGGTGTCACAGAAATTCCTGCATCCTATCTCGGTGCTCATGTACCAGCCGTTAAATGCGTTTGCGGTGAACTCTATACCTCCGCAGTCAAACCTCATATTGGAAACAGCTGGCAATGCGTACCAGCGGAGATCCAGCTCTTCGAACCAATCATGCCTGTTGGACGGAAACAAAAGATATAACAAATACAATTTGCGATCCTAATTCACGGGCCTGATATTGATCGATCTCCACAGACAAACATTTATGTGATGAATATTTGTGTTAGTTCTATGCGAAAACGTGTATTTAAGTATTATATTTGTGATTCCTCTGTTTTCTGATGTCTATAACACATGTGCTTAAAGCGACTTATCTCAGAGTCAAGTCAATGTTTTAAATTTTTTATGAACTTCTTTTGATTATTTGGACAACGAATTTAGCCCAATTAAGGGCTAATCAGAGTAAAAGATCTAGACTCGGAAAAAAGGGTACGAATCAGACTGTTATTTTTCGTTCTCATAAAGGAGAGGAATTCTTATTTTAGAACGAATATGATAAATGTCTTATGTTTGTTTATAAACGTTATAAACCCCTGAACTTTTGTATTCTTAAACCTTACATGTACGTAACGTACGTTTGTTCTCCATGCTAATCTAATAAAAGTTGAAGTACTACTACATATCCCTATATAACTTATAACAATAGTATTCGCATTGTTTATTGGATGTGAATTGTGAAATGAAAATTGAATTCTTGTGTGTTTGATAGGCGGAACAATAGGGCTACTTCTATAAAAGTATAAATAATTTTTGTGTCACAGTGTTAGTTACCATACTCCTCCGAAACGGCTTGACCAATTCATATGATTATTTTTATGCATATTCTGTAGGTCTAAGAATCAGCTATCTATTTTTCATAGCCCTAAGTGATAAAGGTTATTAGGACTTAAAAAATTAAGAGCCAACCCTGACATTATTTTTATTGTTTTAGACAATTAAATATTTTTTTTATATTTTTGGAATGTGGCATTATAAATACACACAATCCAAAATTTTCACCCTTCTGTCACTAACCCCTATTTCTTTATAGACATTTCAGAAATTTTATATAAATTTTATTGGAATTACATTTGCCGGGACAGCTAGGTTTTTAAATATAAAATTACTTATTAATAAATTATTTGTTGGTTTACATACCGACCTAACAGATGATGTTCGAATTAACAGAATAAAAAATAAATTAATCGGATCAATGACATTTGGACATGTTTAAATGAAACGTGGGAATGCGCGCTATTCTGTCAATCGACTGACGATATTGTCAAATGATATAAAATTATATTAGGAAACTGTATACGGTCGTATTATATGCATGTATTTTTGTTTTGAGAATTTCCCTTTCCGATGAGACCTTTTTTAACGAATAGAGATGCATTATACATATATATAGACAAAAAACAATAATCAGCAGAAATAATCACCAAGCTCTCAAAAAAAAAGTGAACCAAAAACGGTATTTTGTACAGTATAAATCTCTAATCCTATTAAAGGACTCTAATGAGATCATACGTCTTGTCAAACCAAGTAATACGTTACAAAACTTCTATAACGTTTTTCCTTGTACTCGTATCTTAAAAGTTGACCCGCAATTTACTTTTACAACTTCGCCCGAAACGGGTAAAGCCGTTACATATTTATATACAGCTTTAGGAATAACATCGATCTCAGCACTCAATTACGACTTATCTCGACATTTTATATCGCATTAACGCCTGTTAGCATTATCAATACCGATACATTATTGAATAGAGGCGGATTTACGAGCTATAAAAGCAGATTGGAGATCACTGGACCACACTTTTACGATAAGCAATTTAGCCGGTATGCGCGAACATTCGCCTATTTGCTAGCTCTTACCTCTCACAATATGCATTCCCCGACTTTTTATGTCGCATAAATCTGTGATGGAAAGGGATACGCTGCGTAACACGTCTATTGCGCTGTAAAGTGTTTCCCTTTCTTACCTGCTTTCAAAGAATCGGTGCGTGATTTGCGCTGCCTGTCGGCCGGCTACGTATTTTTTTTGCGGTTCGAATGTAATTTGTATCACGAATTCTCTCCGAAATTGTACAAGAAATCAGTATAAAGAAAGTAACTAGATTAAATTATTTTAGCAATCACAAAGATACGCTTCAATGGATTAAATAGTTGTTATATAAGAGTAATAAGTCTATTATAAAAAATAATTTTCTCATAATTAAAACCTTATTTTCATACAAAATATCACTAAAGCACATATGTGATATAACACGCGTATTAACCATTGTTAGATTCACATATATCTCCGAGGATATATGATATCATGCAATCAAAAACTGCAATAATATTTCCGCTTAATAATAATAGTCAACGGATCGAGAAAGATGCACTCACGTTGGATGTGTCATGTGTATCTCCATGACGAGCTCCCGGGGGATCTCGAAATAATCGGGATCTTTCCCGTTGGCAGATAAAACCAGGGGCAGGATGTCCCATGCTGTACGCGGCGGCTTCCAACCCAATTTCAAGCAGAGCTGGAACGTTTTTACTTAGTAATAACTTACTCAAACATATACAGTTATTATTAGATATCTTATTAATTCACAATACCAACACAACTCTATTGTAGCATTGAAATAAAAAACTTTACTTTTTTATTAAAGTTTCAACAAAGGTTAATAAAAAAATTGAATTAAAGTCAAAGTGGCCTTATCTTCCTTAACATACAAAGATGGTAGGTAGACTTGTCCTGCATAACTAATGTAATAATATGTAATATAATAATGTGATAATAATGGTAACTATATTCTCTTTTTGAATTTTGATTTATTCTATGTTATGTCGTTTTGTAATTTTTGCAAAAAAGAAAGTTATATCGGATTATATATATTTCCCATTCGATCAATTTTTATGATGTTACCAATTTGCATTCAAAGCTCATGTTTTGGAAAACCGAAGAAATCTGTTAATATATATTTAGAAAATGTTTTTAAACCGAAAGTAACCCAAGTACATAGTTACGCATATTCTACAACGAAAAAAAAATCAATGTATTTGTAACATGTGGAAACATCATAATACGTCGTCAATTATTTATATAATGTTCACAGTGCTTGTAAAATAAGCCAGGTGCAAGGGAGGCCAGGAAACGTCAGTTGCGGAATGATTTATTCGCAGAACAGCTATAAATCCAGTGGTGTTTATTTTTGCACCATTCATTACCGGCTTGCACTACGTCAAAAATAATAAAGTTTTAATCTACTCGACATGGAGTGTGAAGATATCAGGCAGTAAACAGTGTTCGTTATAATTCCCACAAATGAATAATACAAGTTTTCCGAGTAGATGAGTTAATCTAAAACGTGCCAAGTTTCATAAAGATAAAAGCAAACTTGTTTAATTGTTTTAAAAGAAATTAGTCAGGTACTTTGATGTTTAATTATAACTTAGTAAAATAATTATCAATTGATAAACTTGTACTTGCGTCAATATTTACTGAAAATATTTTCAGTATATATAACTTAAGTAATTTTCTAGAGAATTTTAAGTACTAACTACATTATTTATGCTACCAGATTTTCAATTTTGACACAAGACTTTACCTCAGTGAACTCGCAGTGCATGGGATCGCCAAGGACAGTGCCATCGGGCTGCCGGTATCCAGCGTAGCTGATGAGTTGTCCATTCCATATCCTGTAGTCATGCTTGCCGTCCGTACGTTGTGGAAACAATGTTATTGCAGACCTGTTATATTTAAATATTTAAGTTACTTGTAATATCTTTGCACTTGCATCAAGCATTGTCGGTTATTGCTCTTTGATGCGGATTGGACAATCCGGTAAATATAATTTAAAGTTAATACTTTAGGCTGATCAGTTTCTACAACTATCATTTAAATTAAACTCTTATCTATACATAGAAATTTTGTGTAACGGTATTTACCTGGAATGAACTTCTAAGCTCATGAACGTATTTTATACATTTTTGAATTGCTATGTAAAGTCTGATTCAACTTGAGAGATAGGATAGTTTATATCTCAATTTTTATGTGTAATATTTTTGCATGGTAAACACATAAGTATGATTGAGATAGGCCAACGTCTGCCTGATAAGCTAGAAATATATAATATTTTTCACTCATGAAAGGAGAGACAGGTAAAAAAATGTATGTTTTATGTATAAATAATATTTTGTTTTTTATATTTATTTTTTTCCTTTTTCTTATATAATTTTAATAAACAAACATATGTTTATATAAATTATATAATTTATAACTATGAAAATGTTGTATAAAAAGAGGAAAAGAGCATATATGTATGGAATTTTGCCGTTGCAAAGTTAAATTAGATTTAGGGCATGCTAATGCTCAGAAGATGAAATGTAATTTTTTTATAAGTTAAATAAATTTCTTTACCCCTCATTAAATTAAAACACCTTTGCCGTTGAAATTGTACCTGTTAAACATAAACCATGCCTTTTTTCTTGTAAACTCACCTGATGTTACCCTTGTTGGTGCTGTATTTAATGTGGTTGCACAAAGCTTCGAACATACCACTTGTCGTCGTGACTTGTCGGCAATCGAACACCTGTAACAAAAATATATGTTTAAATGTAAATACCGTATGTATACCGTCTGATTAGAATATTAACTTTATCTATATCGCGGTATTGCAAAAGGCAGTTATGGTACCAATACCGACAGGTGGCCGTGTATTTATCCGAAACAGCATAATCCAAATGTATCAGGGCAGAGATGGACAGTATCATCTTTTTGTAAGGTTAGGTAAGGTTGGCCCTGACCGAAATTCTTGTGAGGGTCTTATGTCTACCAGTGGACTACAGCAATTTACAGCTAGTAGCATGAAATATATGTTAACACCAGCCTATCATATAAATAATGGATTCGCAGAATTGTTCGATGCGAAATTATTTATTTTCGTAGGAAATTCAAATGCACGAATGTAGTTGTACATTCGTACATTTGAATGCCCTACGAAAATCCTTAACTAAGGAGACCGTTTACAATCGTAAAAACTACACTTATAAAAATTATATGAGAAAGTAAAATACCATTAGGTGAACAACCCTAATCCGCAGGACTCAACTCAATAAGGCAATTCCTTCTACAATGGTCCTAATAAAATATCTTGGGTTACCGCATGTAATATAAGAGAAAATTGAAAGAACTCTCGTCCCGGCAGGATTTCCATAAGGCAGATTTGGGACTCGAAGTGGTGCCCTTATAGCGGATCCCCAAATTTCACGCTCGACCTTTCCGTTAAAAATTTGCCTCAAGTGCGGTTACCGTAATCACCTTGCGGATGTCATGTGAAAATTGTTTGGCCTTAATTGTGCATTTAAAATGCCACATTATATAATATTTTTTTGATTAAAGTATATAATTAAAATAAACCATTATCTTTGACACCAGAAGCTTATAGTTTCGGGAAATAAACATGAACCTTATTCATATTATACGCGCAAAATTGTGAGGTACTGGCAGAGTAGAAAAGTACCTCCCCCCGTACCAGGTATCGTAAGAGGCAACTTAGGTACCAGAACCGACAGACCACATCATACCTTTGGCCGGTATGATGATAAACAGCAGAAATCTTTATAAAAGTAATTTTTTCACGCCTGAACGGGTGAAAGTTGGCACTAATATTAGTGACATAGTGAGAGATATATACCATTTTATTCTTCTCGGAAGAATCTGCATGATTAACTGTCAGAGATAGAGTTCCCGGAATACTAATAATATAATAATAATAAAGTCCCACAATATCTCATGCATTGACCTGACTCCGTGGTACAGTGGTGGACAACAGAGGAATCACAAATATACTACTTAAATACATATATTTAACACCCAGACACAGAACAAACATAAATATGATCTTATAAATATTTGCTCTGAGTCGAAATCGAACCCACGACCTTTCGCACACAAGATAGGATCCGCACCATCTACCATCTGCACACCACCGACTACCATCTGCACCATCGGGCCTGTCAAAAACTAAGTATCCCCTAAGAACAGTTAATAATGTAAAAACCTCGCGGAAAGTTCGTTAGTTAATCATTAGTTCCTAGTTAGTTATTTAAGATAATCTCTGTTTATTGAATACTCTGTACCTCTGGGCGAGACACAAAACCACATAGACCATACGGCAAACACCTGTTATATTAAATCACATACAATGACGACGCTTCCCAAACTAAAATCTATGTAGAGCTACAAGTTTAAAATTTTCCTTCTTTGTTTCTAACTTTAACAATTCGTAAAGATTAAATTATAAAACTGATATATGTAAACAATTAATGGAATCATAACTCGAATAAAATACACGAGTGATTCTGTGTCTCCAGCATGGAAGAATTGCTTAACCTTTAAAGGCATGTTAATTGTATTCATATCAAAGGCAATGTACAGTTTCAATGAATTCTCCCAGGCGTGAGTCGTTTCGGTACACCTGTACGCGATTTGGTGAACACTCGATAAATGGTAGTGTGTTTAATTAGTATACCCCGCGTAATAAGAGGTAATAGGAGGTCGTAAATTTTCATTCGTGAAACGCTTGCGTTCGAGTGCCGGTGACAAAGTGCTACATGCGTCAACATTGCGCAATTCAGAATTTATATTATTCGAGTTTGAGTCGTTGACTCACTAATTTGCTTGTTTCTTATGCTCCCAAGTCAAAGTGTAATAAATAATTTCTAGAGCGAAAATACACTCATCTGCAAAAAAAAGTTACTATTGGTTTTTTTGATAATTATAGGTAATTTTACTTTCACAATTTTGTAAATTAATAAACAAATAATTGTTTTCGTCAGTATTATCATAAAATGGGTTTCATGGGTTTTAATGCTAAAGTTCACTAGTAGTGTATGCTTGCTAGTAGTGCATATGCTCGTGAAGTAAAAGTTAACAAATATTTTTGTTTGTTTTTTCGTTAATAAAGTAAAGCCGATAAATGTTTAGTATCGAGTGTGACCCACTCTAGCTGAAATCACAGCTTGAATTCGTCTGGGTATGCTAGCGAGGATATCCCAGATACTTGCTTGCGGAATACGTTCCCACTCCGCGGTAATCACATTCTTCAGCTCTCTGATGGTCTGAGGAGCCTGTTGTACTGATCTCACGCAACTTTTCAAAACGTCCTAGACATGCTCTATAGGACTGAGGTCGGGACTTTGAGCAGGCCAATCCAAACGACGAATGCTGACATCTTGCACATACGCTTCCGCCACATCGCCAGACCGGTGGGTGCAAGCGTTGTCGTCCATAAAAATTGAATATTCGCCTAAAGCGGCCAATGCGGGTTGTGCATGAGGAATTAGAACTTCCGTTATGTATCGATGTCCAATCAGTGAGCCATTTTCAATGAAGGCTAACTCTGTACGATCCATTGAATTTATTCCTGCCCAAAACATAACAGAGCCCCCGAGTGATTATTTCAAAACAAGCCTCTGCAAAGCGTTCTCCTCATCTTTGTAGCACTTGCCGACGTTGATCTTCACCAAACAGAGATATTCTGACTTCATCAAAGAACAATACCCTATTCCAGTCTTCTTGAGTCCATGACTCACAATTTCGAGCAAACCTTAGCCTGGCAACTCTGTGCTCACGGAGTAACTTAGGGCCGCGGTCCGGACTATGACTGCGTATATTGGCCGCGAGAAGCCTCCTGACCGTCCATAGACTAATATGCACATCACATACTTCTTCGATGTTGTTCTTATGGTCCACATACCATGGCTTGCGATTTCTCAAAGCGCTACTCACAAGAAAACGATCATCCCGTGGTTGGGTACATGGTTTTCTTCCAGAACCAGGCCTTCTCTTGATGGAACCGGTATCTTGATACGCTGCCAGGTCCTTTGAACCGTCAAGTGACTCACACTTAGCCTCTGAGCTACGAAGCATTGGCTGCAACCCTCTTCGAGCAGCGCAATAATTTTGGTAGCTTTTACCACTTTCTCTAACATTATTGAGATGGCTAAACAGCAATAAATGAAGCTTTGACAATTAAGAATATGAAATAAATTCATAAAAATTAACTAAAACTTACGAAAACCGATATTAGCTTGTAGGGTATTAAAATGTAGAATATCAAAACTAGCATAAAATAAAAATTTGAATTTAGAACGGACTGTTTTAAACCTTGAAAAATATCCTTAGGTACTCGAAAAGTTAATCAATATACAAATACGGAAGAAAATTTATTGTTTTCAAAATCATCGAGAATCTAAGTAGTATAACACAGTTGTATCAAACAGAGTTCATAATCAAAACGCCAGCTCAGCAGGTTCATTATTTATTTGTTAACAAATGTTCAATTCCACAGACGTAGAGGTAATCGTCGTGGAGTGATGTCACATCGCTCACTGTCGAATTAACAAGCCGACTGGCTGTTAACGAATCGCATCTTGAGAATGTGGGGAGGGTAAAACACATTCGGTTTTCCCTGATAAATGAAGATATAGATATTCCCTAGCATCAAATTTTTTGTGAAGCCGTCGTGTCTATAGTTTGCTAAATGTTGTATCGGTCGCAAGGTTATGGAATCTACAGTTATTTGAAAACCAACGAACAGCTTAACCTTAATGCTACGGGATAGGCAGCAGCATTCCAGTCGCCTCACGTTGCGGGCTGATTATGACTAAAAATCGTTATTAATATTTTTTTTGGGAGGCCTATGTCCAGCAGTGGATATCATACGGCTGATATGATGCTGATGATGAACAACACAACACCATGTATGCTTTAAACTATACGGTCACTATAATTACATTCGAACTAATTTAGTTTTATTCCAAATAAATTGCAGAATCTGAGATACGGTAAATAATAACTAATTATAACTATTGCGTTACTTAAAAATATACATGAAAGCTGACGTCTAATATAACTGTATTTTGTAAAAAAACGTTAAGGTATAGACTTCACGTCTGGCGTAGGCCATTCTGAAGTTTTCCAAAATTGTCTAACCAATCAATTAAATAAAATAATAAATTCTCATACGTTGAATTGATACCGAAATAAGTTGCTAAAAGCAGACACTTGTGTTACAGACATCAGAAAATAGAGTATAAATATAGTATTCAAATAAATAACACCCAGATACAGAACAAATACAAATATTCATCACATAAATGTGTCCTGGTTGGAAATCGAACTAGTGACCTTCGACTCATTTCAATCACTACCATCTGGGCCGTCGGACCCATAAATATATCATGATAAATAATATATATATTTTCCGTTCTTAAATACATATTTGAAAGACGTCTATTTTATGATATAAAATTCCTTACATTGCAAGAATGGGCAAAAAATGATTTCGCATGTAAAATACCAACGAGCGATAATATTGGCAATAATTATGTAGAATACTGCAAGTCAATATTTTTATACTTATAAAAAGCCGTCAAAGAAACGAACACATACAATAAGTAAAAAAAATGAACATGGACGCGAATAGAAAAATTATTATTATTTTTTATAAAGAAAACTGACTAAATATTAACTATTTGAAAAATGCTAGCTAGCGCTATTACTCATATAGTATTAGATATTTTCAAAATAGTTGTCACATTTCGTAATGCACCTGCACCCACGTTATGCGCCAACAATTGTAGTTTTGATCTTCACCCAGGACAAACATTCATATGCTTCCGTTTGTTCTGAGTCTGTGTGTTAAATGTATGTATTTGAGTATTATTTTTGTAATTTCTCTGTTGCCTGATATTAGAAATACAAATAACAAAAGCCACTTATTTTAGAGTCAGGTCAATGTAAGTAATATAAATGTTGTGTGAATTTTATTTACTTAAATATATCATCATGAGGACTATATCTTGACCTAATAAGGAAAATATATACGTAAGTGGTAACTTGCGCTTGAAATATTTTACCACAGAACGTTTCAAAAACTCGTTTAGAATTGTTAATTCCAATTCGATTAACCCTAGCAATCTACTTAAGCTGTGTAATTACAAAATGTATCCGCGAACATCAACGGGCCTTAGCAGAGAAGACCGGTAATGCCATTTTAAGTCGTTCATTCCCGCGAACCGCGAGGAAACTGAATGGGAACGAGCGAACGAATGAATTAATGTCTTCTGCGACAGTCGATGCGATTTGTTGGTCTAATTAGAAAAATATTGAGATTGAACACTTTTTTAACGTCATTTACTAGAATTATTTGAAAATCAAAATGGTAGGCTTCTGGGATAATTACTTTTGGCTTTACTCACAAACTTCTTACAACAACATAACTTCTTTAAAAACAATAATCTCAAATCATAACAATTTATAAAATTGTGAGTTCGAATGAATTTTTGAGGCGGTGACTCTTTTGTATGTGTCAACGGTGGAAAAAGAAAAAAATAAATGAAATGTGAGCATGGTTATACATGGCATAAATAGTAGATGTTTGATCGGTGAGATTTAGCAGTTGAGTTAATATCAATTCGTAACTATATGCGTATGTAATATAATGTATCGATTATAATACTGCATTATAAATCTTTGTGTTAAAATTCTCTCTTCTACTAAGTTATCACTAAGTAGTCTGAAATTATTATATGTCTGCAAAATATAATTTATATTTTGTAGACATATTATTTATATTAGATTTATATTAGACATATTATAGTACATTTTTTTATTGTTTTTCCATTTCAAAAGAAATTCCATACAAGGTCATGGTCTTTTAAAAATCCAACTCAGGCAACTTTATCAATAAGATGTCAAGAGCATTGTCAATTCTCACGAGCAAGTATTGCCACATTGAAAGGAGAAGTCTATCATATCGTCATTGATACAAATACCATATAACATGTTTCAGAAAGAGGACTGATTAATTAAAATCTAGAATGAAAAAAATGTTAAATATTCTACCACAAAAAATAGTTTTTGGCATTTGTATAATAACTGCATACTTTTTTGATGTGTGGTTTATTGGTAGACGTATTTTGCTATGCTATATCTAACTCTCTTACTGTTGTAACAAAACAAAACCTGACAATTAAATAAAAATAATAATATGAAATGCATGGATATGTCTATTCAGAATTAAGTCTTATTAATAGTAAGTATCATTGTATCCTACAGACCATCGAGTTATCGAAGGATATCACTAACGCGTCCTTATGACCTTGGTAAACTATGACCTTATAATTGCATTGCCGCTCTTACTTTACACAAGCGTGCAATCACTTAGTTTAGTATCCGGGACCGCGATATTTTTAAGAAATACTTAAGATATAAATTGACCTTTGCGATAGCGCATTTTGTAGCTTTCCTATTTTATGAGCCTAAGGTCGTAGGTGTGATCTTCACCCACGAAAAACATTTATATCATGAACATTTGTATTTTCTCTGTACGTAGGTATTAAATATGTCATCATCGTCATATCGATATTCATTTGGTTGCGTTAATTTATATTTTAAGAAATTGAAGGAAATAACCATGTACGACTTTCAATATTTCTATTGAATCGAGAACTTTCTGTAACTTAGTGTGATTTTCCATAGAACATGCTATTTATTATTCATAATTATAATATTGGAAGCAATAAGTACTTAACGAACATAGACTGCTATCTAAAATTAATTCCCCAATACCCACGACATAAAAGCATCGGGCTATAGTACGAATTACCTATGAATATCTAGGAAATTCCCTTTCAGTGGGAAATTTGATTCGCCCAATACAAAGCATTCCGACTACAAAGAAGTGGAAAGAATAGCGCTCTCTATTATTCACACGAAACAAATGCATGCAGATCCAATAGGCCTACTGGTGGAAACGTTTTTAAATATTTTTTCCTATTATCTATGGTTTTATGCAGACTGTCTGCAATAACAAATATCGTGTATTAATAAATTGATGATTCCATAATAATAATAATAAGCTCTTTTTTGTGCACTAGATTATATGTAAAACATGTAAATAAGAACAATAATTGTGAAGTACAACAGTTGCCTTAACGAAAAAAAAATATTCGATCTCTCCAGAAAGTTATGTCCATTTTCATAGAGTTAAATTACTCAGGAATAAATTAGCTATTGACTCATTGCAGCCTAGAATATTAGCGCATTATGTAACAGGTGTTATATAACAGGCGACCGAAGTACCGGTATTAACACTTGGCGGTATATCCATCCAAAATTGCGGAGCGTAAAGGCAATTTAGTTAAAAACTATTAGCGAGCTAAAATTATTATTAAAATTATTACATTAAAGAATTTTGGGGAAAGCCTATATTTAATAATGATAACTGTATGATGTCAACATCCTATGCTATTTAAGATCATGCAGCTATATTTTTATTATAAATCTTTTACTAAAAGTTGCTATGTTTAGGTAAAGAGTTCTACTACTAGTATCTAAAATATGATAGCACGGCTCCATATGTATATAAAATACCGAGAGGCGACTGAAGTACTGGAATCGAAAAACGGTAGTGTATCTGAACAACTAAAACAGCGTCAGTCAAATGCAACAGGACATTCCCGTCGTATAACTACGCTCTGCAATTGATACCACGATTGCCCAGCGCGGCAATTATGGATAAAATTCTTAGGGAGACCTTTGACCAGCTGTGGACGTTTTGCGGCTGCTACAATGTTGAACTTACGATTCATCATATCTTTATACCAGCTATTGAAAGTGCACTCTTGAACATAGGCCTCCCTAAGAAAGAGGGAATTTTGCCCATAAATGCCGCGCCGAGTAAGCGGGTTGGAAATCGCAGAGTGCAGTTTTCGCAACGGGGATACTGTTGCCCATCCCCACCCTATGCATTTGAGCTGTACTGTTTCGGATGGATATACCGCCATCTATCGGTTCTGGTATCTTAGTCCCCTCTTTCGAGACCTGGTGCAGAGAGAGATACCATTCTACACTGGCGGTACCACTAACAATTACCATAATTATATTCTTACCTGCAACTTAGACCACTGTATCCTGCCGATGCAGCGACTGGCGTTCCTCCAAGCCAGTTTAGCTCCAAACACTAGTTCAGTAGTAGTAAGCTGATAAGTACCAGTCTTCGCTACCTCTTCCTGGACAGTCTTCCAGCGAGCTTCATGAGCTGGTGTGTTGGCTCTGTTAGATAAGTATTCAATTCAAATGCAATAGGTACATTATTTTATAAAATAGATTCAATAACACGCGCCATATCTATCAGAGTGTAAATTTATCCTAGGTTAAGACTGATCATTGGATTAGTTTTTCGATTAAGTGTATATTTTTATATTTAATTCCGTTTTTTAAAATATGTTTACTTTTAATTCACGTACCTAAGTGTTTTATTAGTAAAAAGAAGATACAATAAAACTTTTGTTATAACTTGTAACCTTTTTTGTGTGTGAATATCTTTGTACCAAGACCCTTTGGGAAAAAACAAACACCTAAATATACACCCTAACATTTTGTCTCACTCTATTCCTCGAGTTATATAACCACTTTGAATTATTGATAATATAAAACATAAAGCTAATATACCTAATATTAGTATTAGTGAAAGAAAAATTATTTTTTTCTTGTTTGTTTCTAATACAAAAAACTACATCAACCGATTTAATAATTTTTTAGATTCACCTTTAGAAACTGTATCTTAATCGAGTAAAACGGCTATATTACATAAAAAAACCAATTTATTACAATAAAAATACCTACGAAAAAATGTAAGCAAGATTTCTATTGAGTAGGACCGATTGTAATATTTTTTCACTAATGATAGATACGTTATTTACGATTCTGTTGCAGAAATTACTTTTAATACAAACCAAACAAAAATACTTCTTAACGGTATTAAAAAGCGGTTTTATACACTTTCTAACATTTTTAGGACGTTTTCCTAGCAGTATCCTTTTCAAGATTGACAAAAGATTATTATATACATGTTATAAAATGTTTCATTATTTAACTATACCAACCAAACAAAATCAAGTCAATATAATTCAAATGCACAACACATTTAATTAGGCTTATGTAATTATTATTGACCATACACTGACAAAATAAATAATTACAAATAGATAACACAAAGTAGAATCTATTAAATGAACTCAATACTTTGTCTACTCACAAATAAAAACTAAATTAGAAATAACACAAACAAGAGATTACAAAATCTTAATAGGCAGTAAATAGTTAAACGTGGGACAAATTCACAATTTTTTTTCTTTAATACTAGTGCCTAATAATTAATACAACCAAATTATTATTATTTCCCAGAAATATACCATTAGATTACTGTTAATTATATACAACATTTTGTCCTGTTCATAAATTACGAAATTCCTTCGATTGCATAAACGAAAAGTCGACACTCTTTACCACCGCTTCATATATTTATATAAATATCTAAAACTATAGGTAATTTTATTCTGTCAATGTTGTTTCTTATGTCTTTGTCATTATTATATTTTTGAAAGATTATTTCATGTTCTAAAATGTTAAAAAACCCTTACCGTCTGATAGATGCGAAGTATTGACCCAGAAAATCTTTGGCATCATTCAGGACTTCTTCAGGTTCGCGTGGCACGTCTCCGCGGCCAGGGATGGCCATGAGACTTCCCAAACAAGCCTTCTCGCTGCATAGTGTTGGCTGGGAACAAATTAATATAACATGAGTATGCTGATTGTTGAAATAATACATACTTGACCAAAAGAAAATACATTAAATATGGAAGTAAACTTTTAATTGCAAAACTTACGTAAAAGACTACAAATCATCCTATGACTTTTAATCAAATGAATGTGTTAAGCTGCTAAACTTCACAGAAAAAGGGTATCTTCGGACATATATAAGAAGTCGCGGTACCTACGATGCCTTGCAACTCTTGGGAAAGCGGTAACCAAACCTTTTACTGATTAACGAGGAAGTCTACCCCCTCTTGTCCAGAGTGGTACCGAAGCTGTTGAGCCTTTGTTTGAGACATCAAAAAAGCCTCAACAACTGCTCAACTACACCATCGTACAACTGGTTTTTTACAAGGAATATTTACATTAAATTTTACCAAAACTCAATAACATATTGGCGCCAAAATGAGCGGTCGCCATGTATTTTTTTATTATCTTTATCTAAGAACCTCTTTGCTGGCGAAAAATTTTAAACAAAACCTAATTCACTTGCAAAACAACAGTAAGGGAATGGCTTTTGACATTGGACTACAACAAGACAGAGGAATTGCTAACAATATTATGCTAGACTGGACTACATTTATTGTTACTATTATTGTTTGTGTATACTGTATGTACTGGCTTAGCATTATATTCTGTGTATTTATGTAAATAATGTGTTGAATTAACAAGCCTTTATTACACTAGACCATTTAGACACAAATCCACACCTACATGCACACTAGAGCATAGGTGCCTATAAGAACAGGCTAGACCTAGTTTAGGTGCCTAAGTATCAAAATGTATTTTAGTTTAAGTTACCTTTTGTTGTTGAATAAAGTTATTATTATTATTATTATTATTATTATTATATATTCTTCACTTAAAGTTCGTCGCATTCTTAGTTACAGCCCCATAGCTAACAAAGCTATGTTTTGAGAAAGAAATGTTTCGAGATAATTATCTTCTGCATGCTACTATTATAGGTGATCGTTTTTTAGTATACAAGCAAAAAACATGCTTATCCTTTAAAGTTTATAACTCAAATATTATCATTATCACCTCAAACGCTTTCTTAAATTGCAAATTTATTACGCAAATCCACACACAGTTTTAAAAAGACACTAAAGTTTTTTTCCCTGCCAAAGAGTTTTAATACGCTCTGAAAATTGGCACAGACCAAGCTAAGTTTTACAATATTGGCGAGCAGTGAGCTTGTCAGAAGCGAGATGTTGTCTAGACGCACAGCCAAGACGCTCGTTCACGCCCTGTTTTGCATGTAGGTCTAACCTAATCTCCATTTCATACCACGATTGAAACGCGCCATTGTTATGGAAACTTCATGGTATAAATAGTTTTGTGCGGTTATTTTACCTCGGTATATGTGAAATGTAAATATGATTTTTTTTATACTATATTGAATGTAGTTATAATACTTCTGCAATTCAAAATTAATAAATGAATACATGAAACTACAGTGGACCCCTGGTAGTCCGACAAACATTTTGCAGGGCAGTGTCGAACTATCGAATTCTTTGGATCATAGAGTCCTGCCTAAGACCTCCTATAGTCCGGAATATTTTACAAAAGAGTACCTTGTAATCCGTCAAATCAGATCAAATACAGATCCTATGATAAGATTCTTTATACATATTATATATACATATGTACATACATATTTAGGATAATTTTTTCAGTGTTTATTAATCTCATCATCATAGCAGCCATAAAACGTCCACTGCTGTACAGTAGACCTGCCATATTTGCCGCGTTAGGCAGGCGCAAGAGGCACCCTTTTACGGCTCCTGGTGCAAGAAGAGGTACTAGTCTACTCTTCCTGTATCCCACGGGAAGTCTAATATGCTTCACGGGATTATTTCTTTCTGTAAATCATTTTATATATTCATAAAGTATCTATACACTTCTCTTTAAGATTATTTTTAATTCCAACACATAAGTTGCCCGTTACGATGACAGTAGAAAGCGAGGTTTATTCTCTTCTATTGGCACTCCACGGCTACAAGTACATCAAGTAAATTTAAATCATAAAATACTTGTTGTGTAAAGTTCTTTTGATACTCCGTCCAAAACAAAATGTTGGAACAAAAGAACATCTGTTTTTCAAATTTAAATCCTACCACAATTACAGCTAGGAGATCTAGAGTATTAGTTGCATGTGCTACCAAAATTTATACGCTGGAGTCTTAGTTGTTCTTTGTTATTTTTGACGTTCATATAAATATTCATGTAGATTCGTTTTAGTACCAACTATAAGTTTTTTTTAACTAATAAGAAAGTGATTTTTAACAAATTTGTTAGACAGATTCGACAAGCTTTTAATTGGACTTCACTTTTAATAATATCCCACGGGAGTCCCGGTATCAAAAGTTAAGTTAGTATCCTGGTATTTAAATGTAGTCTGTCTAAATGCGAAACCTAATTAGGAAGCATATACTTGCGAATGTTAACAAACAAGATTTATATTCCTTCGCATTTTAAATATTGGAATGTCGGTAGCTGTTGGATATTTAATACCAAAACTACAATAAAGGCGGAAATAGTACTTAGTTTAAACTCTTCGCACGTCACTATTTTCCACTTTGCATTTTTGAACTACATTATTTGGATCTCGTGCATCAAGCGAGGCGGAACTTTGGAGCCTGCGGCGAGGTACAACTTCTAAGAAGTATGTAGCAACAACGAAATAAATATTGATGCTTTTTGAAACGGTTTCAAACATTTCGATAATAAATTCCTATTCGAATATTCGTAAATTTTTATTGGAAGTAGTGATACTACTTTATTAATATTAAATTTCCTGTTTTATATTGAAGTAAGTTTTTTTAAACTGTGGTATTAGATCGCCCTGCAATCGGAAAGTGCATTACTGTTTGCATTTGTAGATATTCTAACTTTAGTTTATTGGCACTTCATTTGTTTCAGAAGCCGACTTTAGGTGAGATTTAAAAAATAGAACTAAAACGAATTCGAGTTTATGTATACCATTGTCTTTCTCCATAATCTCATAAAATGCAATTTCAACATGCTGAATTGCAATGAGTTGCATGAATTGCAATGAGCTGTGCCCCACGGGTTTACCCACGGCTTATTAGGGAAAACAAACTGTCATGGATTTTCTCATGGGAATAATATAATTTCTTGCAATAAATGTAGCCTATGTATTAATACAAGGTGTCAGTTAGTTGATACTATACGAAATTTTATTAAAATCGCTTCAACCGTTTAGGCTTGAAGAAATAACAAACATACAAAGTTTACTTTTATAATATTAGTGTGCTATGATCTGTGATATAAACATTACAAATATGCTGGCCAACTATTAGTATTGAATAGAACATGAGACTTTTTTTACAATCACTACATTACAGATACCAAAAGCCATTTGCTTATGATGACTAAACAAATTAAAAGGGCACTTTGTCCAGTTAGGTTTTCCTACACGATAGTCGGAACATACAAATAGCTAGGTAATAAAATCAGAGACGCCTTCACGAGTAATGAATTCAGTGTTAGACAAACAACATTCGTAGAATTAAATTAACTGGAAGAGAATTGAAAGTGTAGCTGATGTGGCAGATGACATACTAACAGAAAACGAATTCCCTTCTATTACGTAGACGCCTTAATCTTATCACTCACATAACATGAAAGTGGCCTAGATCAAGATTCCTATACTTTCTTATTTTGCTATAAATTAACTGACTTGAAAGGCCAACTACTGCCCTGAGGATAAAAGATCAAAGTGAAATCAATGGAAAGTTTTGAAATTATGTTGATATTTCGGTGACCTATTAATGGACGATACGTTAAATTGTATTTAATTTTACGAAATATTTTCTGTTTCAATTTTTACTTAGGCTATCTTGATTGGAATTTTTGGTAATCTTTTGGGGAGGATTGAAAGCCTGAATGATATGATAAAAATAGAACCAAAGAATAGAAATAAAAAATAATCACAATACTATAAAATAAATATAATTTTAAATATATATATTTAAAATTAGACTTCTTTTCACATCTTATCCAGTAGTAGCAGCGAACTATTTGTTTAATGAGCGCGTGCTTACAAAGTTGGATTGTAATCACCAGTAACGTAAATATGAACACAGATAAATCCTCGGTTTACTAAAGACTTCTCGCTTGTTATTCTTTAAATAAAAACTAAGACAAGAATAAATAAACCTTATTTGAAGTACATAAAATGTTCATTTTAATTTTACGACACACTATTTCGAAAAAACTTTTGCAGTTCAAAAAGTTAGGATTTTAAATGGATGTAATTGAAATATGACCATGGCATGACTATGATATTTAAGAAAAAACTAATTATTTTATTTAAATTAAATATATGCAGAAGACTTTATGTTAGAATATTTCAAATATACAGTTTTCGTCACAGAATTATTAATAAATACATATTTAGTATGTCGTTACATTTATATAAATCTAACTAAAAATTATCTAAATATAATCCTGAAGTATATACTGAAGGATATATTGAGTGTTTATATTGTATCTTTTTTTATAATTATGAGAATTAAGTCATTCTATCCTAATGTAGTTGTAGCTGAATTTTTTCTAAAAAAATACGGTTTATTCGTACTTACAACAGAACAACTATTAAGGTTAAGATTTTTTTTCGTACAAGATACTTTTCTTCAGGATCAAACTCATGCGGATATAGGTATGCCGCATTTAATGTGGTAACCAGGATTTTTTATCTATATTTCGATTTTTTAAGAATCTGTCAAGATTTTACAATACCCTTATATAATTTTAAATTTTTACGACTTTTGGTAACACAACCTTTGCAATAATTTGATTAAAGTAGTATATACTTAATAAGTACTCACCACCCTAGGGCACTCGGAGTCATACAGACGATCGTACAGGTAGTCTCGGGACTCATGATTCTTGAGCACCTTAGGTCTAGTGACTTTCCTTACAATCTTCTCTTTTTTAACTTCGACTTTGACATTTTGGGCCGGCCCCTCTTCGACGGCGTAATCAAAATGATCGATCGGACAAGCCTTAGCTACCGGCTCCCGATCCAACAACTCGTTGATGAGAACCCCATTACTGCTCACGATGACCTCCAGCGAATTATTAATGATAGTTTCCGAGTACTGAACCACGCCAAGAGCCATTTTAAGCCGGAGCAAAACTTTTAAAATTACAAGCTATTTGTTAAACGATCTTTGTTGGAACCAATTTAAATATTGAGGCGGACGCAATTTGCGAGCGCACTAATCACAAATAGGTGTGAGTCTTGTATTTATAACAATTTTATCATGAGACAAACTTACTTAGACGGTTTGTCTTGTAGACCTAGAGCTAGTATAGAAATGTTGTACATATCATTCTTTTCAAGTTCTACTATAGTACGGATGGTTTAATAATGCATTGTAACATAATCTTTTACCAAGCTATTGAGGATGCATTACTATAAGTTTATATATTAAAGAAACAACCCACAACTCCTTTTTTAAAAACGTCTATCCACAGTCTTTCTCCTCAATCGGGAACTTAATTTTAACTTTGTTATTCTCTTGAAAGATCAATGAATCATCGTGTACTACTGAATGCTTGCCAGAAACAAATAAATTTTGTAGGGCATTAAAGCTTTTATTCTTAGCATTTGAGAACATACACGTATTCTACACCTAAATAAACAACTAAATACCATACAAGTCCTCTTTTTGGATTATCCATTTTCAACGCTCATCTGATCTGATCTAAGCTAAACTGATGCAGTTTTTACCGCGGGAATAGTACTACGGCATTACAGAAGGCCAATTATGACTGAAGTATTATAATGTAATATAGTAAACTTGGCTTTTAAATTATGTATTTGAATAAATCTGTACCATAAAACTATCTGCACGGTGCACGTACTGATATTACACTAGATCAATATGGAACCAGCCATCGCGACTATCATCAAATAAGAAGCATATACAGCGCTACTTGAAATAATAAATTCAGAAATGAACAGCATGATAATTTTGCTTCCGAGACTAGTAGTACCTTTTTAATTTGTATTATATGTATTCTTCTTTAGTATTTTTTTAAAACTTTATAATGTTATACTGTTAATTAACAAATACTGTTTATTCTTTTGTTCTCTATTTTAAGCTGTCGAGTTCTTTGATTTTTGTAAACCGATGCGTTGCTCTTTGAAGAAATGAAACATGAAATACGATGCTCAAATGCTTGTTTATTTTTTTCCAAAACCCTACTGTAGTAACCATGTGAGCGATATAATGTAATCAAATAGTTTTTATATCTTCGCTTTAAATACGTTTTTATCCGATTTCATCACATTTTGATCAAGTAATTTTGTTTTGCTATTGTGTTCATTGTATGCTCTACTGAGCAGACCAAAGGTTTGTGTGAAGTTTTTTGTGATGAACATTCGTGTTTGTTTTGTGTCTGGTGCATATGTAAATATCGGTAATATCTCCGTAATATAAGTTGTTTAGTCTGTTTATCACGAGTTCAATCTTCGTATGCCAAATCATCTTAACGGCCTTTAAAAATGTCCACTGATGAGAATAGGCCTCCCAAGAAAGGTGTAATTTACCCAGAATTGCCGCCTGGGCAAGCGTGGTCGCAATTGCAGAGCGTAGCTTTACGGCTGGGATGCTGCTGCCTATTTCCACCCTGTTGCATTTGAGCTACTTTATATACTCTGGTGGATATACATCAGTCTCTTACGTTACCTAGTACATGGGGAGGTACTATTCAACTCTGCCGGTACCTCACGGCACATTATGTAATTTTTTTTATTATTAATCAATAAAGTTATAGATCGTAAAGCATATACACACTAGCTCTTCGTGTATTATATTTGAAACAAGTGACAGACAATGCCCAGTCAGACTTTATCGGGTGACATTACAGGATCCTTGTCCAACTGTCGGCCCTATCTTGGAAAGTAGGCTTGGATTTACGTTTCATGAAGCGGAGACATAATTCTAACTGCACTTAGGTAACATAGATGTTGATTTGTTTTAAGGTCAGAAGAAAAATTTAAACATAATGATATTTTTGGGTTAATTTAAAATGTAAAGTATTATTTAAATAGACCTTCAGTTACCATCACTGTGCAGTTCTTTTTGTTTTTTTTTGAGACTTATAACAACATTTGTTTTTTTTTGTACTCCGATGAAGCACATAGTCTATTTAGTTTTATTTAAAAACTTTAAAATTTTAACCATTATCAATCAAACAAAAATAAACAATACCAAATTTATATTATTCATTTGTAAATCATTATCATATCAGCTGCAATATCATCATATCGCTACTGCACAAGGTATACCCAAGAGATTTCTTTATATATCCAAGCTTAAGTTTTTCATACATAATCGTTATCATATTATCCGTTGGACGTCCACTGCTGATGAATTCCAATAGAACCGGTTATGTATATTTTACCAAACAGCATTTGTTGCCAAAAATATAAACTAGTATTGATGACTACGCTAAAATAATATTGATGTTTGTTTAAAAACAAAATTTGCATTTTGAATATAAAGGCCTAATGCCGCATTGAGTTTCATGATCTTAATTTTTTGTTGTTTTTGTCGGCAGGCAATGTATCGATTGATGAGATCATCATATCATCCGTTGGAGATCCACTGTTAGTCATTACCAAGAAGTAGAGTTTTTTTGCGATAATGTCGTCTGCATTGCTACTTTCCACTCACCTATTTCTACCGCCAAAGAGCTGTGTTTGAATAGTTGTGTTCCGGTTTGAACAGTGAGATTAAGGCAGTGAAATTACTGAGTAATGTGCCATACATTTTTAAGTCACATGGTTGACCATGCGCTAATGATGTCCTTGTGATATGCGGACAGTATACTTGTTTGTCGATCTGGTCTAATAAACAAAAAGAATCGGTTAGCACGTTAATGCCGTTTCATTGCCATATTTTTATTTTTCAATTTTATAATAAATAGTAAACGCGAGTGTAAGAATATACAGTCTGTCACAGATTATATTGTAACTTGTAAAGGTTATAGGTTATATCTTTTTACATGTCAAAGATCATATCATTAATGCTTGATTTTAGACATATCTGCAAAAAATCTGCGTCGAACATAATGTTATTACATTACCATTTCAAAGTGCAATGTCGGAATCTCATTTCCAACATTGAAATTGTTTTCTACAGTATTCAGCGGGAACGAAACACAATAATATTTTCCGGACTTCAATGTTTTTGATTTTCGCAAAGTTATAAACTTGGATGCACCTTAAGAAAAACAAGGAAACGGAATATAAGTTTGAGAGTTGTCCACAGCTTTCTAGAAATGTAATCATAATACTGAATGACATTATTGCAACTTCAGAATTTTTATAAGAAACGATACTAATGTTCCAAATCGTGTAAACAAATATCCTATTTTATCAATCGTCATCATTTCATCACATCTGCATATTTATGCTTCTGGAAACGGTTTTAATTTGTATTTAGTCCTTAATTTGAATATGTTCACAATCTAATAAACTTAACCTTTTCAAATTAAGAGAATGAGAAATTCTAATTTCTATCATTAATAAATAAATCATTAAAAAAAATTACGATGTATATGAAATATTAACATATCCTTTCACTTTCCCTTGCACTGTGCAAGCATTTCGGAATAGTGGTATTATTTTGGTGGTAAAAATTCATTGCAATTAATTAAAAATTTATTAATTGCGGTGACGTTCCGGCAAAGTAGAATAGTATCTCCCACTGCACCAGGTGTCATAAGAGGCGGTACCAGAACCGACAGATAGCGGTATATCTATCTATCCAAAACAGTGCAGCTCATATGAACAGGGCGGGAATGGGCAGCAGCATTCCCGTTTTGAAAGCTGCGCTCTGCAATATTGTCAACACACTTGCCCAGTGTGGCAATTTTGGGCAAAACACCTCCTCACTTGGAGTGGTCTATGTGCAGTGGTTTTCTAATGGCATAATGGTGATGATAATAAAAGTTACCGAGAAACAAGTAATTTATTAAAAAATACTAAGCAACAAGTCATCTTATTAATGTTTTCACGCATCAAAATTATAATTGTTATGAAAATAAATGATAGTTATTTGTTAGATCACAAAGCTATCGTTTATCGCAACAGTCATGTGCTCCTTCTTTAAATATTTGCTAAACATACACAGAAATCATTCTGTAAACTGATGCTTTCGGTCATATGCCTCTGGAATTTGTCTTTTCTTCTGAGTGTTGAATGTCTGAGAAAAACTGAGATTTTAATGAAAATAATGAAATGAGTCATTATAGAAAATGAGATTTGGAATGCTTGGTTGATAAATGTTTAAGAACAAGGTATTAAAGTTCCGTAATAAATATAAACATATAACTTGAGCGTGAGGTACAAGTAAGGTACCGGTAGAGTATAATAGTACCAGCTGTCGAAAGAGAAGACCAAAACCGACAGATGGTGGTGTAACTATCTGAAACAGTGTAGCTCAAATTGCACAGGGTAGGTATGGGCAGCAGCATACTCGTCCGGTAACCAGCACGCTTACCCAAGCCGCAATAATTGGCAAAACTCCTCTTTATTGGGAGACCTACGTCCAGCAGTGGACTTCTAAAGGCTGTAATGTTGACGATGATGAACTTGGGAGATTTTAAAAATGACGTTTAAACTTGTAATTTGAAAATAGTAATATTCGAAATCACGTATCGCGTATTACAAGAAATTAAATCGAATTTAGAGTTATTTATTGGCTAATAACTAAAATTACTTATGAAGTATTTTTAGTTTAAGTACATTTATCTTATCAAGTAACATAGAATGGAGGCTATGAAAGGAAGTGGATGCTCATATGATATCTACGATGTTTTTTTCAATTGCAAGTACAATATCAAAACATTTCTAGTCTGAGAGGATTAAGGCAGATATTCAGTATGATGTAATATCCAAACAGCATAATGTCCGTAAAAAAGTTACCTTCACTGTATGTAGTATTTATACCTCTTTCTACGAAGGTCTTAAATATTGGACATTTCCACCTCTCTGTAGACGATTGGTTAAGCTGGATTTACATTTGGCATTATTAATTGATTACTAACCGAAAAAGGGCCGTGTGGTACCGGCAGAGTAAGAGGCGACTGAGGTATGGGAACTGACAGATGGTGGTATATCCACTCGCAACAATGTAGCTTAAATGCAACTGGGAGGAGATGAGGAGCAGCATTCCCGTCACGATGCTACGCTCTGAGGTTGCCTACACGCCTGCCCAGCGCGGAAATTATGAGCAATTTTCCCCTTTTTTGGGGTCGTCTATGTCCAGCAGTGGACGATGAGCCCAAAAAAGCAACTAGAAACTTGAAAAATATACATATTATTCTATATTCGTGTTTTATTTATAAAATAACCGGTGTATTCTAAAATGTAAAAATTATGCAAATGTGGATTGCTTGCGATCCGCAATTTTTCCAATATTGAAACTATCACTTAACAATAGAAATTTCTCGAATGTATAATACAAAACGGAGCCGGCAGATATTTGGATTATTTTTAAATATTTTTGCATCTAAATGGCGTTTGATTAAATTGATACGTAGCGGTTGTTAAATGTTTTGTGATAAAGCTTTTGTATTTTTATTTGTAGTATTAGCGAGTGTTATCGTAGCTTAATTTAGATAGTGTTCAGTTAGGAAAAAAAAAAAAATTATTTAACTACTATTTGCATTTTATTCAATAAAAATTTATAATTTTCACTTGAATGATGGAAACAAAATAATAATAAAAATGAATTTAATTCAAATATATGTGGCAAAACCAGAGGTGTTACTGACGTGACATTTCTTTGCGCGTTCACATGTGTTAATATTTATCATAAATCTTCATAAATCCGTAACACAAGTGCATTTAGTTATATACCTTAAATGTCGTTAGAATTTATATACCAAATATATATACAGTTATATACCGTATGCGATGTTGTGATAATTTATTTATTTATTCGATAGCAAATCGTAGAATCTAAAATAATATGAATCCTCTGCTTCAGCCGTAATTACGACAAATAGCGACAAACAAATGCTTCAAGCACATAAAAACAGCAATGATTGCGCACCGTTACTGACCGGTTTAGTTTCATTAGAGAAGCTACGTGTGGGATAGGGTTATTGGAGTGTACAAAAACAAGTGCAAAACTGTACAAACAAAAGACTCATTCCCAGTTTGCTGCCCTCAAAACAGGGTCAGCAAAACAGCCGAAATTAAACGCCCCAGGACTAATTGTAAAAT
>JACJUM010003085.1:4453791-4504545 GCA_020976665.1 Heortia vitessoides | reverse complement strand
TTTTTATATATAACAATATTTCGATTTCAATGTGCCACAAACATATTATACAACATTTTTGATATATTGCTTTAAAATCAGTTAATATTGAATTCTCAGTTACTAAATTTTAAGGTAAAATTTGATACTAATTCCCCTTTAAGTCATTACTTCAAAACGTTGTTTTACACTACGAGTTATTCTAAGAAAATATTACAGGTAAATTAAATCACTTAAAAATCTGATAGTAAAGATGTATGCTAATTTTATGACAATATATACATACAATATATACAATATATTTCCAAAGACTATATTAGTAGGTCTACAAAAACTAATTTCTCATAATTCCTTATAATGAACTCATTCCTTTACCGAACATCAAATTCTAAGCCTGTTACGTTCTAAATTCGATTATCTCAACTATAAATTATATTGTTACAACGTACGACAAACAGCTACCGAGCTTGTGTCAGTTTAGGATGAAGCGCTCGCCTGTAAGCGTTTAGTTCCATCGCAGATTATTAATAAAAAAGTTAATCGACCATACTGAGCTGACGGCGACGGGTTGATATGCCACAGATAATAAAACTTCTCGACACTGCAAAAATTATAACCAAACAGTTTATGGTTATTCATACTAATAGCATGTGATTAGGAAAATCAAAAAAGTTTTTATGCTGTACCAAAATCTTTGTACATAAAAATTTCGAGTTATAGTGTGTGTCCGTGATAAACTTTTAAACAACACAATCGTTTTAATATATGTTTGCTCACTAGTAGTCAGAGAACATGAGAAATGGGATAGTTTATAGCTCGATATAAAGTCGCAATATTTTTTTATGATAAACATAAGTAATAATGATGATAAATAACTAGAAAGCGTCTGTCAGATTAGCTTGTAAATATGTATGGCTTGCTTTAAATTTATTTTCATGTCACAATTCTTTAGTACCTGCCTTCAGCAGAATAAATACGTACACTTTTTTTCGATATCTAATACATTTCTACTCAGACGTCAATCCTTTCACCACCAAAGAGTACAATATATTATTGTAAGTATAGGCTTATACGTTTGGAGTAACAGACCCAAACACTTCCTGGTACATATGTATGTAGACCTTTAATTGTATTACGAAGCCATAAGATGTTCAAATCTTGATATTTTGTCGAATCTGTCTATGTGGATTGTTCTCACAACATCTTATTCATTGACTCGACTATAAAATAAATCGCTTTACGCACTTCTGTTGCGGTTATCAAAAAACAGTGGAACCACACATTTATTACTCAAATACACCCAGACTTATGACAAGATCAACATAAATAAATATATATCTTAGCTGGGTATCAAATCTATGAATGAACCTTGGGGCACAAGTCAGTTACACTACCACGTTCACCATCAAACCTGTCACCTAGTGTTTCCTGTTATTTTATATCTAATTGCTATATTATTTTTTAAATCTGAACATTCCAAATAAAAGGTAGAGCTATTACAAAGATCGTCTGCATTGTATTTCACTCTATTCTGTTTCGCTTTGTTTGAATTCGAAGGGTGAAAACGGTAGTGAAATTACTGTAAAACAATTATTTCTTCAAGTCACAAGATTTGCGATAACGAGAATAAACCGGTGACGATTCCGTCACGCGCACCGTATCCTTGTTTGTTAACTTAGTGTGTAATAAAAAAACAAATAAATTAAGCATCACAGACATCGTCAGCTATTGCGTGTTACCACTGCAACAGCACTGGAGTTTCTTACGGATGAATAATGAGTATGCAGTTTGTTTGACCAATCGCGCGGGCCATTGCTTATTTGTGGGTCTTCACTGCAAAAGCAGTACAATGCTATATTGTGTATAAATATTTAAAATTATATATTACCATCAAAATCATTTGTTTTGTGACGCAGTGTGATGACTGAATGACCCGATAGCGCATTCGATAATCTTATGCGTCAAAAGTCGTGGGCTTGATCCCTAACAGATCAGAGTCTAAATCTATATTTTTTTTATTTAAGTATTATATATGTGACTCCCCTGTTACAAAATTGCGTGAGAAAGTATTTAATATTAATAATTATTAAAGTATTAATAATTAAAAATACCATGGTAATTTTTACTATTATTATTATTTGAAGTATTACAAAAGATTATACATGGGGTTTATCAGGGAATTCATATAAGAGCATAATATAAGAAATTTTCAAGTAATTTACTTGACTTAGTAGTAGTAGGCATGTCTAAACATTCTTAGTGCGGGCGGTACCATATCGTAATTAATATCTACTCGGCGATGCTCAAAGGTTACCGATATAAATATTCATCGATCACTCCTTCTCAGATGCTCTCCCGCTAACAAGTTAGCTATGTAAATATCTATAAATACGTGTACCATGTATTAACTAGGATATAGGTGTATACTACTTGCTAATGAATTCCTATTAAACATAAAATAATCGCTCATTCAAATCCATCTATTCTCTACTAATACCTGCATAATAATTGTTAAAGTTTGTCTGTCCGTTTGCTTAGTTTTCACAGTTTGACAACAATATTTTTCCACAAAAAAAAACAACTTGATTCAGATTTTGTGGGTACACATCAAACCTTAGAAAGTGCCTATGAAAGATTGAAATAATAATTTAATAAAATATAATAATTTAATATCGAAATCGTACCTTCATCATATTGAATCAAAATGCGCGGTGCGGTACTTGATCAACTTGCAGTTCCCACGTCTACGTCTCTCCGTAATCATCATACCAGCCATTGGAAGTCCATCGATGGACGTAAGCCACTCCAAAAGGGAGGTTTTTTGCCCATAATTGCCGTGCTCGATGGTGATCCTGCTGCCCATCCCCACCCTGTGCATTTGAGCTGCACTGTTTCTAATAGATATACCGCCATCTATCAGATCTGGTACCTTAGCCGCCTCTAGGTACTATTCTATTCTGCCGGTACCTCTCCATAAGGTGTGGATGAAAAGACTTACGCTAACGATGTCTCTTTTTTCGCACCATGCTTGTGGACTGCGTTCCCTTTGCCTAGCTGTGAACTATCAGTGTCAACCAACGGTCGGCGAACCATAATAACGGCGTCCCCTATCCGCAACCGCATCGGCTGCTGATCCGCTTTGTTTTGGTGTAAAGTTAGGCCGAAGATCAGGTGAAAGTCAATGTGTGATTCTTTTCCCAGTCAATATGTGTGCGATCTTTAGCCGATGAAGTGATTCAGATGAAATTTGCTTGTGTGCACTATCAATTCGCTTGGGATGGTTCCTTGTAAACTCTGAAATTCCGAAATATTGGAAATCTATGCAGCCGGACTCTAAATAAATCCAGAGCGATATTTCAGCATATACTTCACCAACAAAACCGAAAACAAGTTCTTTTTTCGAATAAAAAATTGGTGTAAATATCAAAACCAGCATTATCGAAGTCGGAGAAAAAGATTTTTCGTCTTATTACGGTTATTAGGATTGTAATAATGTGAGAAGTTGGGTGGTACGTTAATTTCCAAAGCGCCTAATTAACAGTAATTATCATCGCTAGACCAAAGGTCTTTCTATACAATAGTCAAAATGAGCCAGAAATTAATGAAACTAATTAAGCTCAATGAGATTTTAATTCGGTTGTAATATTTTCTGCTGATTTATAAGTAATTTAGTATATTTCTGATGAAACAATTCCTGAGATTTATTGCATCGAATTATTGCCTTTCGTTCGGAGCCTAATTTTCTTCTAGAGGGAATTAGTTAATTGTAAGTTAGCTATAGGTCACTGCATTGTTGGTTAACACGTTGGCTAACACTAATTTAATGAGATACTCGTCATTATCATACCAGCCATAATATGATTGATAGATTGATTTATTGATTAATAATAATTATAAAATATTTAGTTAACGTTTAATGATTAATAATAATTATAAAAAAAAAATATTCTTTTTTATGCTAGGCATAAAATGAATATAATATCCAATATGTATGACCCGCCTCTCAAGGGTGCACGGGAATCAAATATTCGATGATGTGCTTGCATTTTTTGTCCTACGAAATTGCAAATTTGTAATTAACTTCTGGATTTTTGTCCAGGTTGGTTTCTCTCTCTCTCTCTCTCTATAGACAAAATACACTCTATAGACAAAGTTTTCATGGACAAAATACGCTACATAATATGCATTTGCAAGGATGTCTTTACGCGATCAAGGTAAGATATTAAGAAATAATGTAATTTTACAAAAAAAATATTACATAAGCAGGTAGATCATATATGACTAACTTGTAAATTATTAGTCAGGAATCGTTTAATAATAAAAAATCTTTACGTTTTTAGTTTCCGAGTATTTTTTATTAAATAAGTTTAAAATAATTATAAGACTCCTATCTTATATTCTTCGTTGAATAACAAACCGTTGCCATTCTTAGAACTCTAATAGGCCAAAAATATTATGGATATATACATATATATATAAAATACATGTAATAAATGAATTATTGTCATATATACGGTATATTATGTTACATCTAATAGTTTAGTAGGTTTGGGGATATTTATAGTTTACTTTCCATGAAAATATTAATAAATATCCCCAAGATATTTATAGTTTACTTTCCATGAAAATATTACGTAATAAATTTAATACAATCCAATTTGACCGTCTAGATGTCACGCAATCAGTGACGTAAAATGTATACATTTCAACAAAACAGTATCTTATTATGTATTAGGAAAGCAGTATTTCTCATTTTTTTTTGCTATTTACTTTTCAGATTATATATTTTACGTGAATAATTTTAAATACAATTAAGTATATGAGAATCAATCCCATTTAATACATAAGTATACTTATATGTAGGATTAACTTGTTTCATTCTGTTTTCCTTAACCTAAAGAAGCAAATGATTAATTAAATTAAAAGGAAAGTCTGAAAATCCAGCAATAAAAACAAAAAACACAAATTAGACAATGGGTCGGGGCTCGGGGTTATACGGATTAATTCTTAAAACCGAGAGCCATTCGGGTAAGTCTGGTTTGTTTTCACTTTAAAGCTCGAGTCAGTGAACAGAACGGCAAACAATAAAATTTACTGTATCATCTACCCTTGACCTTATATTTTATAAGTATAATTTTCATTTAGTATAAACTAGCGGTGCACTTCGATTTGATCCGGGTACTTTTACCTCATACTTTCACCACATACCTTTTTTTGAACACAATTACTTTAGTTGTTTATCTTCATTATCTAAGTCAGGTTTTATTTTTAATTTCTAATAACACCAAAATTACAGGAATTTTAAAAATTCGTATAAATTCCTTGCAATCATTTTATTTAAGTGTGTTGTTGATAAACACCTTAATGTTGAGGTACATCAAATATTTCAATTATTATATTTTTCTATTTCGTGCCTATCAAATTTATTACGCAAACGCAAAATTTCTTGTTTCAGTACTTTATTTGTCTAAAAAATATTTTTTGGGACTCAAATACCATGCTTGGCACATAGAGTAACAAATAACAATACGCTGGCGTATAACATTGATGGTAAACTCAATTCACATTTTTCTGAACAATTTATGGTTATTATTAGAGCTACTTAATTTGCATCTGTATCGAATATACTTAAGGCATAAGCTACACCGCCGAGCCATTGGGATTTCAAAACCTGATACCACATTCATAGGTATTAAGTAAATAAGTACTGGAAGAAAATTTATTTAAATAAAGGTGATGCAATTTTATAAGTTAAGTTAAGCAGATATTGTTGGCTACTATATATTATAACAAAATTACTTTAACGGTGTTAATATGCAACTTTAGCATTAATAATTGAATATATAATCTAGCATATTTAGTATATGTATATATGTATAACAATATTATATCAATAATTGGGATAAATGAAAGAGAGACATAATTGCGTTTCTCTGTAATAATGAAACAAACAATATTTAAAGCCTTTACTTCAGGTCTTTTTATAATTGAAACTAAATAAATCCTATTGATGCGAAACATATCACAATTACATTTTTCCATAAAATGTCACAACCGTCAGTCGTGACATCTAGTGGCCCTGTCAATAAAACGACAAAGACAACTTAAGACAAATGATCGTAAATCAAAGTTTTCTTTACACATAGATAAATGTGTAAATCACAAATAGTAATTTTAATGACACATTTATATATTTAAATCAAGTAAATATTAATTGTCTATTAAATGTTGTCAAGCAAACGCTTATTTAGTTTTTACAAAATATATTAAGGTATGGTCGAATTTTGACCACTGGGCGACCACTTTTATAAATATAAACAAGAGAACGTTTAAAATAAATCTGATATGTAGGTATTCTATGTATATATTTATCAACGCAATAATTATTATACGTCTTTATAGGTGTATTTGCCGTATGGTACAGGCAGAGTAAAACAGTGCCTCCCCCTGTACCAGGTGACTTAAGAGGCGACTGAGGTACCAGAACCGTTAGATAGCGGTATTTCTATCAGTAACTTTGTAGCTTGAATGCACAAGAGTGGATGGGCAGCAGCATCGGAGTGCGAGCATAAAGCAAAAATTGGCTTGTAGAATTACTAATCACTTATTTTTAAGTATAAAACGCCAATTGAAATAGGTATTTTTAATTTACTAAAAAAGAAATTAGTGTAGACGACTAATGGGGAATGGAAATGGGGCGGGAACTATGAGGTCGATACTCATAGTTCCCGCCCCATTTCATTACCTATACAACTCATCTATTAGCTAATGAAATTTAAATTTTTATCCTATTTATATTGTCAATACTAGCTAAATCGACAGCCAATATTTCTATCATGAAAAAAAATTGCTACTATAAATAGAGCAAAAGCTATTCTTTCTCTCGAGCTTGAAACTTGGCGCCGCAGTATAAATATATAGTTAAAATTAACTATTTCTTGTTAAAATGCATACCTAAAGGTGGCTATATGCAACAGGAGAAAATTGTTTGAAGATTTGTTGAATACCATGTAACATTTATTGGCTAACCAAATAAAAAAGAAAGTTTTATTAAACGGTATATTTATTTTTAAGTCGGTTTAGTAGACAAGAAGTTTATCCTGGACACACTAATACTTGAAATTTTAATATATATATATAGATTTATTTAATAATTGTTTGTGCATTAAGATTTATATATATTATTCTTCTATCTAATGTTGGTGACACAAATGCCTTTCACGACATATCTCAGAGACAGGTATTTGATGTTAGTTGAACTCATTATTAGCCAACATATTGCACATACTTGTGATTTTGGCACAGCAATATCAGTAAAAAGGGAGTATTCTTAAGTTCGTGAAACGATAATCTGCCTAATAAAAACACGCTTCCAACGTGCACCGAGTCGGACTACAAAAGTTTACCCACCGACAACAACCTTATCACTGACAGTCGTAAATAAACACTTCACGTGATGTCATTTATCATGTGATAGATGTATACACTGACATTTAGATAAGAGAACTAGATCAAAATAATAGCTTAGAGGCTTTTACTTAGGTAACTAATAATACAATAAATAATATTAGGAGAATTCGATATTATGCAATCGAATGTAGTTGTGTTTTATAAAGAAATCGTGGAATAGGTGATAACAACAACGGGCATCAGCTACGGTATATTTTAGCTTGACACGCGCGTATTATTCTAGTTGTAGAGGCCCTGGCCTGATGTTTTCCTACATTATCGATCCACTAATTTAGTTTCAGTATAGATATATAAACTAGATACCAACTGCACTGTCAACTGCTGCGCTAATTTGAGAATCTAAACCATCCAGGGTACCGACCAAACGCATACCAAATAAAACATTCAAATCGGTGAACATATACAGTGAAATTATATATAAACAGTAACAAAAACTGTTTCACTTCAAATTACTAAGACATGTTCGTTCTAAGCCCAAGCTTCATAATTCACAGGCTTTCGGGGCGAGCGGGATGAAGCGATACACGATCCCCAGTGTATACGCTCTTTTACGCCTAATCTCCACATCTACGGAACACCACTCACACATTAATAAGCAATTTCAGGGAACGCAGACTCCGATCTGAGATAAGACACGCGGAGCCTGTCGTGTTGGAGCGAAAATCGCCTCGTTACAATGATACGATAACGATGCGGGCACTCGTACTTAAGGTCAACGACTTTTCTTAAAATTAATCCATGTGTTATGTTGAGTCGATAATTTATCATTTTTTCATCACTCTTGAAGCTTATTAGGATTAACATCGTCCATAGTCTAGCGTTAGCGAGGTTTAAGAAACCGTTTCTAAATAGCCCTCTTTTCGCATTAAACGGGGAGTATTGCATTCAAAATATAAACATATAGTCATAAAGTGGAGTCATAAAGTGAAGAGTCTTGCCTACCCAGATGGAACGCAGACATGATGTCTGCGTCCCATCCGGGTAGGTAGACTCTCCACTTGCACCGATCTTGGCATATCTCCCTCGCTTTTTTTTATCGTATTTGGCATTTATTCTTGGTACTTCTTAACCGGCTCTTCTATGATATCGCTTTTCCTGGTTTAGGTAACCAAATCTGGCAAACAATTTTAAACACCTTTTTTACAGATTCTGTTAAAATTTAAAATCCACAACAAACTTTACTCATAATATTTATTGGGAGGTTGAAAGAATTACAATTGACCTGACGCTGTGATAATTAGCTTAGAGCCTTTGTATTAGCGATTTAAGACAACAGACGTATTATAAATAATAATGTATTATATTATTCTTAAAGTGAAATAATTATTTATTGAAAGAATGTAGCCGAAAGTAAAGGCTAGTGTTTCATATTTTATAACACTAAGAATATACCAACTTGTATCGAGAGTGCTACCTTGATTCTTACAATTCAATTTATCAAGTCGAATTTCTATATTATACAATATACGGTCGTACAGGATAATGGTAAAGTAAAGTAAAGGATAATAGTACTAGATGTCGTGAGAAGCAACTGAGGAACCAGAACCGATTTACAGTGTTATACATACCCGAAACAGCGTTATACACACCCAAAACAGCGTAATACACACCCAAAACCGCTTTATACACACTCGAAACAGCGTTGCTCAAATGGAACAGGGCGGGGATGGACAACATTCCCATCGCGGAGCTACATTCTGCAATTGCCACCAAGCCTGACCAGCGCGGTAATTATGGCTAAAATTCCTTCTTTCGCGGGGAGGGCAACGAGGGACGTTCTGTAGCTGCTGGTATGATGATGATACAAAATAATAAACTTAAACTGATTGTTTAAAAGTTAAGATTTAAATCATCTTTACAGCATACTCGATAAACAAATTACAGCATACTCGATAGTAGCTATGAATTTTCTAACGCAGTTCATTAAACTATACGTTTATGTAATTAGTTTCTATATGATTAACAAATCAAACGTAAACGTACGCGTTATCATTAATTGGTGTTAAGATACGATCCCTACGCAATCTGTCTGCAATTGGGTTTTCCAAACATGGCATTAACTTTGTACAAACAGATAATTTATTTACTTAATGCATGATGAGTTAGTTTTGTTACGGCTGTTGCAAAATTATCTTTTGTATGACACAAAATACAATGCAGCGAAATATTAATAGTTCCTTTAAAATATATTGTATGTGCACGAATGTGACCCTTTCAAGCTTTCTCTTGTCGAAAAAATACGCTTGTGTCTATTTTTGAAGCAAAATATTATTGGAGGTCAACATTTAACTCAACAGATTTTTCAGCTTCTATAATGCAGTTTCTGTAAACGTAGAATTGCACTAAAAGTTTTTAGGATATTTCAATAAAAAGTTCTTGCTGCAGTAACGTATGTTGCTTATATAGTTTGTTATATGAAAATATATGTTGCCTACATAGATATAATTAATTATGTGCTGTGTAATTTAACGGGGGCTACGTACTACTTCTTTCTTCGCTTACCACCAGGCGGGTCTTACACTTGTTTACCATTATAGGGACATAAAAAATTAAAGCGTTTTTTTCTCTACTATTTGTTGTTAAATTGCTGAAGTGCGTAAGGACATGTATTTTTATTAATTCATCCCATGAAGCCGCTACTATACATTATATAGTTAAAAAATACTAATAAAGTAGTTGGAAAATCGGAAGAGGCGCAGATTGAGTTTGAGAAGTGATATATGTTTTGACCCACTGTGGGTTCAAAACAGTTCAAAATCAGACATACCCAACATTTTTTTTTGTTACCGCAATTGTTTCCATTAATGATATCATTTAGGTGTTACATGATTATCAAAGTCTGATTATTATAGAAGAAGAAACAAACTCTCAAACCATGAAACGTCTCATATCTAACACAACATAAAGAATATTTTATAAAATATTGTATTTATGAATACAAATAACAAATCATCAACAAAATATGTGAAAACTTAGTCATATCGACCGGCGAAAACCACAAGATAATTCGTTTCACAGCAAATTCCTTGAAATAATATTACTGCGGTTTGTAGAAGCAGGCAACTCAAGCTTTCTTTTATTGCAGCGAATTGATTGATCCAATTGTACTGCGGATTAGAAACGCCGTGTTCTAGCGAAGCTACTGGTTATGAACTAACGGATCCTATTGTTCAGCAAGCTTTATGCCTGTTTGTTTAGTTATTCAGTCGTGTCACCAATGTTCATGCCATGGTGTAACTTAATAACATCCATGCTCGTCGTTCGATGCCCATCTCGCGTTGATATATATTCTAAAATCAGGTTAAACAAATGCTTCAGTCATCGCATTATTATTTTTTATGAGACTAAGTCGACAAACAATCATGCTGTTCACGTGATAGTAAACGTCACCGCATTCGTACATGCTCGTGCTATCACAATGATGTCACTATATCACAATCTCTCCCCTCACTCTTCAAACCAAAACACAGTGATGCGAAAATTGCCGTTTTGAACCTTCCTTTGTGAGAACGTACCAATACAGACGATCTATATATGAAGTCTACCTCTAGTATTGCGTTATTGTACGTTGTTGTTAGGTGGGACAACGACCCAAACATAAATGTAGCAAGTTCAATATGACTAATAAGATACATACCGCAATAATTAAATACATCGATAATAATAGAATTATTGTGTCATAGTTATTGTAAATAACTAGGAATTTTATACATAGAATGCATTTAATTGTCTCTGGTTATCAAACTGAAGACTATATTCTAATAATGTAAATTGTTTACATACTTATCTCTTCATATTCATGGTACAAAAATTGTACTTTTAGAAAGTTTTACATAATTTTCTCGTAAAAAGAGCTGAGGAAGCGAAAGACCATTTCTATTGTCACTTTCCCTATTCCCTATTAACAAAGTAAAAGATTAAATGTACAACATTCTTTTTTATTTCTGGTTCAGATTTAAGTGGTTTATTATCATCAACCGATGAAGTCGTAAGGTTCTGGATTGAAGACCACCTACCGGCAGCGCAGCGTTAGGTATCCGCCCGCAAGATGGACAGACGATCTAAACACAGGCTGCATACAACCGGTTCTATTGGAGATTACTTGGGGAGGCCTATGTCCAGCAGTGGACAATAATGATTATCACCATCATCATCATCGCAGCAATTGAAAGCCCACTGCTGGACATAGGCCTTCCCAAGACAGGGGGAATTTTGACTATAATTGCCACGATGGGCAAACATGTTAGCAATAGCAGAGCGCAGCTTTCGCGATGGAGTTGATGCTGCCCATCCCCACCGTATTCATTTGAGCTACACTGTTTCGGATGGATATACCGCCATCTGTCAACTATTTAAACACCTCCCGCGGTTGCCACCACAATAAATTGGATTGTGATGATTTTTAAAAAAATATTATACATGTGTTTCAAAATTTTCTATAAAGAAACTTCATACTGAATTTCATTTCAATATTTCATTCGAAAACAGCAATACTTCGTACTTACGTTGCAACCCCGTTTTACCACATTAGGAGATGAATATTCTAGAATCTTATGGTGCTTTCCAATGTTATAAAACCCAAGAGCAAAATTTCAAGTATCTAACCCTCTTCTTAAACCCTGTGCCAATAAATCAGTCAGTTAGCCCGCTTCTACTTTTAGGTATATAGTTATAGCAACCAATATTTACGAATACTTGAAAATTAACCGTTTTCGTGGAAATTGACCAAATCTCTTCATCTTTGAATTATTCATCACCTCTTTTGATTCGGTTGAGCGATTAATTGTAATATTTAATCAGGTGAGTAGGAATTGGAGCCTTTCCACTCAATCTCAGGGGCCTTTTAGTCTCCCCCAAGGGGGAACAATGACTGCACTGCATCCAAACATGACTCCTTGTCCAGGAGTCTGTACCAACTTGAATATTTATCAACTAGCAAATGAAAAATATAACCATTATATATATAAATATAGTGTCACGGCGTTTGTCCAGGATGAAATTCTAATCCATTAAAATAATTTAAATAAATTATTGCATTATTTGTATTGTTGTATTTAACTTGAGAAGTAGGATAGTTTATACATATATATTATAAATTCGCTTAAAGCACTTGTGTTGGGACATCAGACAACCGAGAAATCCAGATATAATCATATAAATATTTGTTCAGACTGGGGATCGAATCCACAACCCCTGGCACATAAGATAGGATCACTACCACCTGCGCCAGCAAGCCGCTTCAAATGTAGTATATTATAATAATGTACAAACACAGATAATTTTAATGTAAATCCGAATCCACACAAACTAATATTTATAGAAAAAATCGGTTAAAACTCCTTTTGACCAGAAGTTTATACGACAAAGTTCATTTATTATAAAAATATGTAACCTAATTAAAAATTACGATAAATATCTGACCGCAGAATAGTTCAGAATAATATTATATAGTCTGGTTCCATTTATATGTATATACATAAATTATCACATACAAACGCACCTACAAACAGACACACAATCAAAATATATTTTTTATCTTGTGAGCATCGAGTACAATTTTTTTTAAACAAGATGTTTCCGAATTTTTAATATATACAACCAAGGTTTTTTGTTACTGACAATAATTATAATTGAACCCCGCTCTGATATCTTTAAGAATATATCGTTTCTTTATGAAATTATAATCGGCCTTCAGCCCACAATTGGAAGGTAGCTAGAGGTAGAAGGCACACCGCAAATCCACAGCTGCGTCCACCGCAGCCCATCGCGTGCGGTAAACGTGTCTTGTCTTGGTATTGCATTGTAATTGGATGAATGGAAATCGTTTTAAGCTTGTAAACAGCGTGAAACGGTGGCTCTTACTAACAATATTGAGTCTAGTATTATTCCATTTAATTGTATACTTACCAATGATGGTTTTCGAAATTTAGTTGAATTTTTAAGTTTTGTCTATGTTTTTTACATGAGTAGGTACATTTTTTTGATAAGTCCAACAGACAACATACAGCCAGTGTACGTTGCAGCCTATATATGCTCGTAATACCACAATGAAGTGGCCAATAGTTAGTAATTCCCAATCTAGTGGCCATAAGATATTATGTGACATTACCTAGTAATTTTACTGCCTCTACCCTTCAAACCGGAACATAGCAATGCAAACACTGCTATTTGGCGGTAAAAATAGGTTACAATGAAGTATGCAGCCGACCATCACAAGAGGTCTATCTAATTTGATTTCCATGACAGAGACATATCTACTAGTGTGGCCTTTATTTATAATTTCATTAGCTTTAATATTTATGTGACAAATTATAATATATTTTCTGATATCTTACCTCTATAACCTCTTATCACTCTCGTTTCTAACCTGCATTAATAACATCGATCTATTAAAAATGTTCTAATTAAAAAGTGGGTACATGCAGGTCGTTTAAATAAACATAATAAAAAACTATTATTATTTACATATTTACACTTATTTAATTACTGCAGATGCATAGATTACACATATGTACGTGATCTTGCAAATGTATGTTTTACCTTGCGTACTATCTATATTATAATAAAAAGTAAATAACTCTTAAAATCCCTATGTAAATCTTTAAATCTGGGCTTTCAAAAAATGGTATTCTTACTAGAAAAATATTTAAATTCTTGAAAATTCTCCCATATAATAATCTGAAGTAATTCAACTAAGAGTACTTTAGCTCACAAAGTCTATTACTTAGAAGAAAAATAAAACGCTATCATAAAATAAATCGGTCGAAATAAGTTTAAGTAGGTCTTGAGCTATCTGTAATAAAAAAAAATGATGCTGTAACTCGAGAGTTGACATTATATTAAGAATAAAAAAAATTAAAAGAAAATTTGTATATGACCAATATTTGTTTTGAATTTTTCATCATTATCATTATCATCATATAAGGTGTAAGACGTCCACTGCTGAACATATGCCTACCCACGTGCTCTCATGTGTCTGCAAGACCGAATGTACGCGGCCTGTGTCCAGCGCGATGATGCGGTTTTAGTCAAAACGTCTATCCACCTTGTGGGTGGTAGTCCAACTCTATTCCAGATCCTTACGGCTCCATTGGCCATCAGATCTGCGTACTAAGTGCCCTGCCCACTGCCGCTTCAACTTACTGAATCGCCGGGCTGTATTAATCTTTGAAACCATTGAATGTTAACAAACTCATCACGCATATTACTAATTAGCTGTGAACTAACCAAACTTATATAAATATAAAGTTATTGCGTATCACTTTAACTCTTCTAGAAGTATACCTGACTAACAATAGCACGCAGTATCACCCATGCAATTCACATTCTCGCAAGAATACGGAAAGCTTATGCTACTTGCTTATAATGTAACTATTTATTTCTGAAATAATTATTTAAATCGTTTTAGTAGTTTGTAAATATCTATTAAAACAGTAGTTATAACCATAAAACTTTACAAATTTTTACTACCTAAAATTTATACATTGTTCTATTTTAGGTAGCATAATCATTTTTAAAATTATAGCCTTACTTGGTTAAAATACGAGTATATCTTTTTAATAGTAAATTAATGTATAAATCGGTTTATTAGTTTTTATTTATAACAAACAATTAAACATTTATTTTTATAACATTAGTTTAGATATTTTATTAGTTTAGATTTCTAAATTTTTCTTTAAAAATTCTATAGTTAAACCACTTCAACAAACAGTTCAGATTTAATGGAGACGGGAAAATTCTATTGTACGGACAACAACGGTATTGTGGTTTAAATCTTTTATACGCTTGCAACTTTTACTTTATTCTGTTGTTGAATTAAACCATCGAATATAAAGTTTTATTTTCTTAGAGCCGACTATAAAATTTGCACCTTCTTTAATTTAAGACTAACTTTAAAAATATATATCTTATTCGTCATCACATTTCATGCAGATCGTTCATTGCTGCAACCTACCTGAATACTCTTATTTAAAAGACCATAACGCAATCTAGTCAGAAAATTATTGTTAAATATTATAAAACTTGTATGTATTTTTATTTTAGTGTATTAAGCAGTTTTATAACATTCACTACTGGACTGGCTGATTGGATTTTTTCGCGCCGGTAATATGGGCCATTTTTTATTAAACCATTGAATTGTGGAATAAAAGAGAAGTACGTGATGTCAATTAATTTAAACTCATACATACACTTACATACATCACGCCTGTGTCCCATTGGGGTAGACAGAGACTATGAATCTCCACTTGTTACGATTTTGGCATACTTCTCTCGCTTTTCTTACTCGCATTAGTCCTTTCATACACACTCACTTATTCTTAGTACTTCTGATTTGGCATTTCTTTAATACCTCTTCTACCTGGTTAAGATATTCGCCTAGGTCATTATATACCAACTGCTCCATTCTGCTTTCATCCAACCTTTTTACATGTCCAAACCACTTCAAAATATCTCTCTATTGTTGTCCCAACATCTCATTAAATTTATTAAACCATTGAAAAGTGGAATAAAAGAGAAGTACGTAATATTAATTAATTTGTAAAACTGTTGTGCTGTATTATCTCATGTCGCTGACTCCTGACAACTGTCACGTGGTAACGATAAGGAGCCTGATTAATTATTCACTGAGTAACACTTACTCAGCAGTATGTACCATGTTGGAAGAATACGTGCGCCGCCAAATAAAGCCCTCTTCTCGTAACCATGTCATTCATATTGAGCCATCCTTATTCATAATAAAAGAATGAGGTACTTGAGTTATAAAAACTAGATTTCTTCCCAAAACTCTGAATATTTTGTTTTGATAGATTTTAATCTCATAATAAAACTCCGTATATTAATTTTTTTCTCATTGTCTTTTTTAAAAATAATGAGAAGATATTTTAATAAACTGTATTTTCAACTGGTTTAAAAACGAGATTTATTTAATTTTTTGTTCAATGTCATGGCTACCGAACTCAAAAAGTTAAAACTATTATTTTTGAGGATAATTAAGAAGTAAACTAGCGTTATTCTTCATTAGTTCCGTATCATTTTATATTATGATTACTGTCCAGTCCAATTTATCTACGTTCTCTACTTTTGCTAACAATAATAAATTATTAAAAGACATTTGATTAATAAATTAATCGAAAATTAGCTAATTTGCTGCATACCCAGCTAATTGAAAACATAGTTCAGTACTACATAAAATATTTAGAAGATTCTGATACAACCTGATTTTCATTTGTGGAGGCTAATCAATGTAAACCAAAAACTTTATGAACTCGTAATAACCATTACGTCATAACCATCGATTGGTTATGATGTAATGTTAATAATTTTACTGCTAATCAATATCGGAAATAAAATATTAAAAACTAATTAAAAATATACAGAATTGAACAGAAATAAGCTTTATTAGCCGTGGGGTGCTGGAGTAGAATAGTACCTCCCTCTGCACCAGGTGTCGTAAGAGGCGACTTAGGTACCGGGACCGACAGATGGCGGTATAACCATCAGGAACAGCAAAACTCAAATACTACATGGTGGGGATGCACCCTGCGATTGACACTACACTTGCCCAGTGCGGCAATTTTGGGCAAAATTCCCTCTATCTTGGGGAGGCCTATGTCCAACAGGGGACTTTCTATGGCTGATATGATGAAAGTGATATGCTGAAATGTATATTCTTAACGGTTTTAAAACGTGGTTTTATTAGCCTTTTACACTTTTCGTTCGACGCTTCGGTTACTTAAAAAAGACATTATATCGAAGAAGGTCAACTGTTAAACATAGGCCTCTTTAGGGAAATGGGATTTTTGCCCATAATTATCGCTCTCAGCAGAGCGAAGTACCTTAAAGCGGATACTTTCTCTGTCTCTTGCATTTTTACTACACTGTTTCGGAGGGCCATCAGTTAGTTTCGGTATTTCAGACGCTTCTTACGTCCAGTACCCAGTAATTGAAGAGGTACTTTACTACATCACACGTACCTCAATGTCGTCGTGTCTGACATAAATAAATATAATAGCTATAAAACATACCGGTAATATAGTCGATTTTTTTTATGTATTATATATGATTACGTATATTTGATATATTGTATATGATAACGTTATTGTATTTTATAATAACAATATGTTATTGTTTTATTAATAGGGCATTTTCAAACTTAGACATTTTAACAGAATGTAAAAACCTCGGTCAATTTTCAATTGCAATAGATATAATAAAAACAAAAAGTAATGTTTTTTACACAGCCCTTTAAACAGGAAAATAAAGTTTCTAAACAACTCGTGAGATAAACAGTTGACGCACTGTTATTTTATTGTGTTGTTTCTTGAATCTTCGAAGATGTGTGTTATTAAATTTAAAATAGCTGTGAATTGTCGAAAGATATGATGAAACCTAACAAAATGTTCATAAGAAAAAGCATACCATTTACCCTTACAGGATATAGCAGACTGTAAGCTGTTTGCTAAACCAGTTTGCGGTTAAGCCTATGAGTTTTAGGCTTAGTCTGAATACAACCTCGTCGCAGGGATAAATTCATGGTGACAAATAAAGTAAAAAACTTAAGCTAGGCTCTAACTATATAGCAATAGGAACTGAAACAAATTGGTTGATTATTAAATAAAAGATTTAAATAGTTTACGGTTACGGAGATTAAGTTATAATATAAGTATACATATATTAAAGTATTTTGAGTAACAAATACTTTCAGAAACAAAGTACGGATTACTTAAAAAGAAACTCTTCTTTAACTTCAGGGGAGATTTCAAACCTTCATCTTTTCCTTTTGTTTTTTGTAGATCCTCTACTTAAAAATACAAGTATGACGTAATTAAATTTAAGATATAGTTACTTCGTTACTTGACTATATACACGAGTTCTAATAAATATAATTATTAGTTTGAAAATATTGTGTTTTTGATTGCACTAAACGACTAAGTAATTAATGGATTACGATTAAAATTAAGCTTAATTGGGCACAGTGGACTTTTTTGTAGACATTGTAAGCACTATTACAAATTGTAAGTAGTATTTTAGCACTAGATACACTGGTCCTAAATGTTTATTGAATATAGAATATAGTATGTTATAATAATAGCGAATGCTATCAAACTTGCGATCTGAAAACCTTTTTTTTACTGTATTATTATGTATTATGATATTCATTATGATATTCAGCAACAAAAATAATTTGTGTGAAAGTACAGTCTGAAAGGCGCTGTGTCCAATTCTAATCAACTTCATAGCCGGTGGCGCCGCCCCATAATACACGGGCATAAAATAAACTAAATTTGAAGTTAATGAATGTGTGAATGAGATAATTAACGTGAAATTCATTATTTCAGTCTTTATCTCTAGTATTTCCGAACGCTGATTATATCATTATTTTAATATATATTTTAATAATTTTAATATACTCTGTTAAAATTCTTTAAATTAAGATTACTACAGTAAATAACATTTTTAATTAACTTCTAGTTTATGTCTTACCAGGCAAAATATTGAACGAATAACAAGTCCAGAGTAATTTCGTTGATATTCAAATTAGACATTTTGCATCAACATAAACGGCACGAATTCCCTTTTATAACATGTATCTCAATCAAATGCATTTCATCCTATTTTAAAAACGGCAGTAATTTATTTATCAAATACAGTTAAATCTTTGCCCGATTGTTAGTTTAAATAGTAATTATTTAGTTAATCCTGACTAGTTACTAAAAACTAGTTTATTAATATAAAAAGAAAAATAATTATCACGAAAGTAGGCCCAGCAATGAAATAACTTACTACACAGCTGGTAGATCCCACGCAGTCTCGGCAACTACGCGCCGTTCTTTCACGTTCGTCGAGTAATTCCCATTAATAAAACAAAGAATAATTCAGTTTGTTTTATTTATGGGAGACGATAAGAAAATTTCCAATATCCACTGATTGTTTTCACCACAAAACGCCAATTATCTTCTCCAAATATTAATTAAAACAACATCCAATTCGGCGCGAATGGTTGAAAATATTCTTAAAAAGGTGATATCGTGACCTACTACAGCGAAATTGCTGGCTGTAAGCCAACAAAATATAGTGAAATAAGACTATAAAAAATATTTTTAATATAAAACTATAATGTAAAGAAATATGATTGGTAGATAAAGTTTTTTTATTATTTTTTATATATAGCAAAGTTGACAAAAAAGCATACGGTCCTTGTGATAGCGTAGCCTATAGAACTTCGCATTATAACAAGGATATCACTGGTACTTCGCCAATTTGGAGGTATTACGCTTACACATTATTCAGTAATTTTAGACTCTCTTACCCTTCAAACGGGTTCCACAGTAATGCGGACACTGATATTTGGCGGTAGCAGTTTTCGCATTGCAGTGTTCTGGTTTTAAAGAGTCAGAGAAGCATTAATATTACTGGAAAAATGAAACTGTATCTTTGGCTCACGTATCTATATTGGTGTCACGTTTATCATCAACAAAAATAAAAAGATGAACCTGCAGTATACTTAGTCAGTTTTAAGACCAGACTCATGCCAGCAAATTAGTTTATCGTAGACTTAATTCCTATATGTTTGGGGGGGGGGGGATATCCTGTAGGGTCAGTATTGTCATCGATATTATAAATATAAATTCAAACACCTATCTTAAAGATATTCATCATGATCATATCAGCCATCGGAAGTCCACTAATGTACATAGGCCTCACGAAAAAGGAGGATATTTGCCAATAATTGCCGCGCTGGGTAGGCGTGGTGGCAATCGTAGAGCGTATCTTCGTGACGGGAATGCTTCCCTTTCTCCGCCTTGCTGCAGTTGAGCTGTTTCGAGTGCATATACCGCTATCTGTAGGTTCCAGTATCTCAGTCCCCGTCTACGACACTTGACATAGGGGGGCGTGCTGCACGACTTAGTATTCTGTTCTGCCGAACAGAAGCAGAAGAGAACAAATGGCTATCCTTTTAAATAAAAATCACCTACCGTTTCTACCTACCTTTTCTACCTTTACACAATGAACAACTTTACGGATCTTAATGAATTTCGGCATGTTATCTACATGCTTAAGCCTCAAGAAAGGCATTTAATCCCAAAAAGTTCCCTTGGGACGCGGTATAAAGACACTTCCACACAAACAAAGCCAACCTTCATTATTGTTTCAATGCGAACTTTCCACCCGAATGCTACAATTTTAATAATTATCAGAAAAACGAAATTCAGAACTTTTTTATGTACATAAACGAATTTTCTATTATTATTAAATGCCATTTTTAAACCTTGAATTCTTTCTCGTGAAGTATCTTTATGTAATAAGATAAAATCGCAATCAACCTTAATTTTGGCAAAGTACCAAGACATCCAGTATAGTGCCAAAACAAGCTGAGTGTTAGATATAAAGAAAGAAAGCTACTGAAATTAAAATAAAGAATAAACGTGATGTAGTCTAATTTTTCTTCCTACAATTTCCCCTGAAATTTATTTTCTGAAGGAAATTGAACAGCAACGTTATATCTTATCACATTTTGATTGACCATATAAAATAATTAGGAATCGAAATAAGTAAGTTTACAATTAGGTCCTGTTTTGAATTTACTTTATTTAATACATTTAGTTAAATTACAATAAACTGAAGCAAATATACTCGATAGTTTTATATTCTCATATTTAATACATACATAAACGCCTATTTTCCATACTTATCCCCATAACTTACTTATTCGCTAAAATGACAGTTAGCGGGGCATATAGTGCGACGAACCGAAGGTAGTTAGGTGAAATTGATTTTCGTGAGGCGGCCATGTATTAGAAACTGCAGAGTGCGGCATCACTGGCCAGGTACTAACAACCAGGTGAAGATTTCTAAGTCGTTGGTTTTGTTTTTATTTAGACCGGGTCGACAAACAAGCATATAGTCCGGAGTAATGAGCATCACCGCATCATATAGACGCTTGTTATATCACAAAGATATCACTGGCGCCTGACCAACCTTGTGACTTGAAGATATTATGTCATATGACTTAATAATTTCACTGCCTTTCTGACCCTTCAAATAAAAACACTGCTCATCATAATCTTCATATCAACCGTAAAAATTCTACTGCTAAACATCGACTTCTCCCAGAAAGGGAGAATTTGCTCGTAATTGCCGCTCTGGATAAGCGTGGTGGCAATCGCAAAGCGTTGTTTCGCGCCATTGCAATTGAGCTTCACTACTTCGGATAAATATATCGCCATCGTTGGTTCGGGTACCTCAGTCAATTCTTACGACAGGGGGAGGTACTATTCTATTTTTCTGGTACCACACATTTATACACATTTATTTACCTATTTACATGAACACGTTCTTATCATCGTCATTACAGCCATTGAAAGTCCACTGCTGGACATAGGCCTCCCCAAAGGGGGAATTTTGCCGATTATTGCTACGCTGGGCAAGCGTTATGACAATTGCAAAAAGCAGCTTTCATGTTGGGGATACTGCTGCTCATCCCCTGTGTATTTGAGCTACATTGTCTCGGTTATACCGCCATCTTCAGGTACCTCAGTCGATTCATACGACAGGGGTACCACACAGCTAAACACAATTTTATTTATTAACACTAACACATATTCTATTATATTATATTCCAATTCCTATCTTCCTCTCATGAACGTAATCTCCGTTCTTCTAATACTCTCTCGCTCTTAACTCCTTCTCATCACTCTAGTTTTTTGACAAACTCTTTTACAGTGACAGCTATACGACTCTGGAACGAGCTTCCGTTGAATATTTAATAATCCCCAAACAAATTTATCCTGAAACGCTGTTTCCGTTCTTTATTTACTGATGTTGCTTCTCTAACTTTATAACCCTATTTCTGATGTACGTTATTTTATATATATATATATATTATATATCATATGCATTTATTGCGTTTATTTATACAAATATGTATGCCACGTTTATTTATTTTGTATATATATTGCCTGCACCACTATATATATACATATGTATATATATTTTTCAGTTTTGTGTAATGGTTGACTGGGAGATAATGCCATCTGGCATTAAGTCCGCCATTTGTACATTTTGTGCAATAAAGTTAATTAAATATATAAATAAATATATTACAAATAAAGGCGGCCTGGCCCGGCCAAGTATAGTTTCTACACGGTTCCGTCTTTCACGTGAATCTGAATAAACGTGTTCTCTTGCTACTCTTTATACTGCGTTATTTGTTTATAGTCGCCGCAATTTTACGTAATAAATGAAATAATAAGGCAATAACAGTCTTAATTATTTTAATCCCTCGCAATCAAGACGAGAGTTTCTCCGAATGAATATTCTCGTGATGTACTAAAGAAGTCGCCGCTTGAACAAACGGCGAAGGTGTTAATAGAGGCTGTTAATGCAATTAACCCGGCGAAATGAAGAGCTTGCCGTTTTTCATTACGTGCTCTTGGATTTGCAAGTGCCTTTTCTTCCTTGTTATCTTTAGGAGGATTTTTGAATAATACATTTCAGTTGAACGGATGGCTAAGTCTTCCTTGCACACTGTGTCAATTAAGGAGATTTTTATAAGAAAAATATTTCATAGCAAACTGGGTATTAGGCAATATTTGTATTTATATTTACATGCAGTTCGTACTTATAGAAATAAAATGAAGAGTCTATATAGATATGAAATAATGGATTCAACATATACGTATACAGAATTAAAACAAAGGAAATACACTAAACAATTTTTATCTGTTTATTCCAGCTAATCTTTGAAACTAGACCAACTTAAAGGGTCTATCACTGATATTACGAGGAGGAATAATATACTGTGCGCTATAAGGTCTTTCTATTGTATGAGTGGACTCAACATCTTTATGGGAATATTGGAGCAAATATTTTTCAAATATATATCGAAAAAAGCCTACATGTAAACTGTTATGTAAACGATTCATTTGACCTTCACTTCATTGTTTCTTATCCTTCAACTACTAATTTCAAATGTTTATATTAAAAACGCAACCATTGGTACTAGAAGAGTCAGTTTACATCGCGAAAGTACGTCACTATCCCCTAACTTAATATAATTATCTGTAAATACAGATGTAATTACTACAATCTTTAAAAGTTAAATAAATTGAAAAATGAATGGATTATTCTAGCGCCCTAAATGAAATATTCTTACAAATGCTAATTGTTAAATGCCTGCATAGTCAATGTTGGAAGTTTTAAAAATTTACCCAAAAAGGATTACACCATACTTTTTGCATTGTTCTGATTCCAAAATAAATCGCTTAACACACTTGTCTTCCAAATATCCAGACAAAAGCGGAATCATATCCGTAAGGTACCGGCAGAGCAGAGTAGTACCTCCCCCTGTACCAGGTGTCGTAAGAGGACATTAATTGATAGCCATATGAAACAGTGTAGCCTAAATGCACAGGGCGGGGATGGGCATTGATGGATAGCAGCATTCCCATCGCGTAATCTGCGCTCTGCGATTGCCAACACGCTTGCTCAGTGCGGCAATTATGGACACAACTTCCCCTTTCTTGGGGAGTCCTATATCCAGCAGTGGACTTCCAAAGGTTGATATGATGATGATGAAGAAGGGAATCACAAATAAAATTTGTATTTAACATTTAAACTTAGAACTGACACAAATACTTATCATGCAAATATTTGCACTGCGCGGGGTGCAAACCCACGAGCCTAGGCGAACAAAATAGAAATACTACCGAATAACGTTTCTGGAGAATATCAAACACCTAATCCCATTCCCTTTTCAAAATGCGTGAATAACAAATATTAGTCGATACATAAAATAAAAACAGGGGTCTATCTGGATGGAAAGCATCCGCATATAAATCTGTCCTTCGTCTGTCACGTTATCGCGAAATATGAACGGCGAAAATAGAGCTATATATTTATTTATGAAAGGTTTGGATTGTGTCGAGCAGTTCCTTGTTTTGATTGTGTGAGAAAGTTGTTAAGGAAATGTAAGTAACTAAACATCGTTGTGCAATGTGCTGTCTGGTACCACCTCGGTAGAATAATAGCTCTCGAATATTGACGGATCCGATGGCGCAGATGGTAGTGATCCTATCTTGTGGTCCAAGGATCGTGGGTTCCATTCCAACCCAATACAAGAATTTATATGATTTTTTTTGAGTTTTTCTTGTGTCAGGGTGTTAAAAATATATATTTCGGTATTGTGGCATTTTCGACAAGGATGATGCTCCCATTCCCGCCAGTGCATTTCAGCAACACCGTTTCGAATAGATATACAGGCATATGGAGGTTCCGGAATTTTTGTCACCCTTTACGACGTCTGGTACAAACGAAGTACCACTCAGTAATCACTGAAATACTAGGTGTCGTAAGACTGAAGTAATTACAGTACTTTCATCTCAAAATATATAATTGCATTGCAACAACATATTATAAATGGGCAGCATTGCCGTCGTAATGTCACACTTAGCGACTGTCACCACGCCTACTGAGCGTGACAAACATGAGCTGCTAGCCCGCTTCTTTAACCTATGTTTAGTAGGGTATTGTATGGCTGGCTCCTAGTTTCATTATATAATAATAATAAATTTCCACAACATCTCATACATTGACCTGACTCCGTGGTAAGTCGCTTGAAGCACTTGTGGTACGGACGCCAGACAACAGAAGAATCACAAATATATTACTCAAATACAAATATTTAACACTTTATATGCTGTAAAAGCGTAATACATAGTTAACACATTTTATATATATGATATGTAATATTAGACACATAACCCAAATTATTCGTATGTTATAAATTTACAAAACAAACACTTTCTTTAAGTCAAAAAATACTTTATATAGCTAATGCACTTTTAAAACTCCCACTTAGAGTGAATTTATTACAATGTTTCGACACACACCATGCGTGTAAAACAACCCGAAAGCGTGAAATACCCGATGTTGTACAGAAGCGGCCCAAAGACGGAACCCTGTGGGACACCGTACAAAATTTCTCGTATGCTAGTATCATCAATATACTCTATATAAATATATATCATAATACACTTAATAATAGCAATTTTAATATAAATAAATGTTTGTTTCAAAAACCTAGTAATTTCATTGCCTCTCTCACCCTTCAAACCAGGCCACAGCAACGCGAGCACTGCTATTCAGCGGTAGAAATGAGAAGTGTAAGAAACTTTAAAGTAAGGTACCATTGCTGATGACCTGATCTTCTTGTAATTAATATACCTTAACTATACCTATACCTTGACACAGAGAATTGAACAAATAAAACGCATTTAGTTATGTTTTCCTTGCGAATTCATAGAGTTACGTGTCAATTAGTTTTCTTTTAATTAATTACATATCTTCTAGAATCAAAGAAAATTTATCTAGCTTTAATTTACTAATTGCTAATGATTACAGTTTTTAATTCTTTTATATTATTCAAAAGGACAAATGAAGTAAAGTTTTCTCATTTTCATCCATTAATTCTAACATAAATCATTTATTAATGTCTATTGTAAACTTTCTATAATCCATTCAATTAGCTATGTACTTAATTTAAAACCCCAGTCCTAACTAAATGGCTACATGTTACGTGATAGCACGCTATATGACTTAGGGATTCGCTTCTATTAAATATTAAGAAATTATTTAATTTTCATATGTTTGTCCATATTGTATTTATTTATATATTACATGCCGTGGCGTCAACTGTAACGGATTAAGGGGTGAGTGAGGTATTAAAACCGACAAATGGCAGCTTATTCAATTGAAAGAGCGTAACACAAATACTGCAGGGCTGAGATGGGCAGAAGCATTCCCGTCGCGAGGTAACACTTTACGATTGCCACCACGCTTACCCAGCTCAGCAATTAGGAGCAATGTCTGCTTTGAGGAGGCCTATATCTAGCAGTCGACTTTTGTACCACCATCTATATAAAATACTATATTCAATTATCTTATAAGGCAATTGTAATTTTATTAGCTACTAACAGCGCCCTACAGTCTTACCCACATTATTTTGAAGAATAAACCTAGTATCATTAAACTTTCATGCTGACTTCGCACCCCTGTTTTACCCCTTTAGTGGATGAAATTTAAAAAATCCTTTTTTAGTACCCCCAACGTTAAAATGAACCCCTGTACAAAATTTCAAGCATCTACCCTCTATAGTTTAGGCCCTGCGTTGATATGTCAGTCAGTCAGTCAGCGAAGCAAGGGCTATCAATATTTACATAACAAAAAGTACAAAAGCTTACTCACTGCAGTCATTTAATTAATCAAACTGAAACTTTGAAATCACAAGTTATATAAGAATATAAAAAACCGTAGTCATTCATTTATTTATTTAACCGTATCTTCTGCAATCAATCAGAATTTCAGACACAGTTAAAAATCCATGGTCATTGCGGCTTAAATCCTCTGCCGAACTTTTTTTATTGTGAAATCATATTATCCAGTGGAGCGGGCAGGATTAAACGCGAATTAACTTCGTTAACAGCCCGTAATTGATGCCTCGCCGGAATAGCCGCCACGCATTCTACAGTGCAGAAAAATAACAAAAAAGTTACACTTTTTAATTTAATACTTTTTTGTTGATTGCAATAACCAAATTTTTATTGCATGGCAACTCCATACAATAAAAAAAGTATTAATCCTTTTTTTAATCATCATAACCCAAGAAAGGGGGAGTTTTGTCCATAATTAAGCGGTAGGCTGTTGCCCATCCCCGACCTGTGCATTTAGGCTACGCTCGTTTGGATGGAAATACCGCATTCTGTTACTGCATCAAATTATTAAGAAAATTTATTTTTAATTAAATGCATATATTTTAAGTTTTGAATTTAGAACTGAAAATTGTAGCTGAGTAGCTGCACCGATATTAAATGAAGTTTACCATGATTGCTACATTGAACATTAGAAAAAAACATAAGAAAAAAAATGGCGTGACATACAGTCTACACAAAAAGCTAGCTTATTATAGTTAAAACATACTTACAATATATACATTATTACATGGAAATAGTTCTTCTGTGTTGGAATATTTCAAATATATCATTATCATCATATTAGCCATAAGGCGTCCACTGCTGGACATAGGCCTTTCCAAGTAACTTTCAACGGGACCGGTTACATGCGGCCTGTTTCCAGCACAATCCCGCGGTTTTAGTCAGATCGTCTGTCCATCTTGTGGGTGGAAATATAAATTTCTATGTAAATATGCTTTTTATGTATGATAATCTCCTAAGACACCTTAAGATATTTTCTGTCTCTGGGTTTAAATATAATAATTAAATCCATATGTAATGGAAGTGCTTCGAGCAACTTATCTCGAAGTCGGGTCCATGTATGAGATGATGTGTGAAATTATAACTTCTTGCTGAATTAATACATATGAAATTAAAACATAGACCACAAGTTTTCCATACATGCATCAGCGTTTACTTTGAATATGAACGTTTAATATGAACATAGAAGGTTTAATTTCTGTCTGTAACAACATCTCGAAATGTAAAATCAAATAAAACCGCAGCGCACCGAACATTGCCCAATCAAGGAAATGAAACCAATCGTCGTGATTGGCGGAGAAAGCAATTGTACAACGTCGACAGTGTAGTAGCCAAATCTTATGCTATAATCAGGACACGATCTTGTATTATTATTGCCGGCCAATTGTACACGCAATGTCACCTGCATAAACTTTATGTTATTGCCTAAGTCATTCCAATTTGCATGCAAGGAATACAAATTTGATTTCGGGGAAAAACCATACCAGAATTGGGTGTGGATGCTAAAAGCCTGATTTCCATTGGCTGTTTCTATTACTAGCTCTAACTGAGAGATTGTCCACAAGGCCACTGTAACAAACCATACCAATACACATAAAATGCGATCATATCCATATACTACTGGTGCCTGGTGGTTGGGGTGGTGGAAATTTGATCTTTGTTAATCAAATAGAGTAAAAACTCTTTTATCGTTTGCTTGACTTTCAAAAGACAATTATTTATTTCTGCATTTAAATATCTCGGAGTCAGAACTTTGATTGATATATTGCGTAAATTGATACATACATAACCTCATATATAATTTCGCATAACAATTGACTCACTAAGAAACTATCTATATATGCATGATCAATCGTTAACGTAGACACACTGAAAGGTAATTTACAAAAAAAAAACCCAAGTTAATGGAAACCAAAGCGTAATGAAAACAAAAAATACTTTGGCATATTATTAAAAGCTGCAGGAACGTGATCCGAGTCACTGCTAGTCGGATAATAAAGTTATACATAACTTTCCTCCTCAGTATCTCATAAAAAGCTTTTCAACACCCCACAGGTAGATGATAACTCGAAGGGTTCCCCTAGAGGCAGCATCACTATGTCGTTACAAAAACGAGCACTTCAAAGGGCTCTTTAACGTTTCATGCGGAAAATTTGACATTTCGCTCCCGTTATAGTAGTCGTATAAAACACGTTCTCATTCATTGCAGCTGGGAATTGACACGAATATTGAAATATAATATATATTGATCAATACTCTCTTTTTATAACTCGTTCCATTTATTGCGGTTCCTTGAAACGTTTCTTCTTCTGATATTATACTAGAATATGTAACGAGTGCCGTTTCCTGTGGTGTTCTAACAGAATATATTGGAGTACTGGAATCGACAGATGGCGGTATATCCATCCTTAATAGGGTAACTTGAATGCAACAGGGTGGGGATGAGTAGCATCTCAGCAGCTCGACGTAATTACGTGTGAAACCCCCTGATAATTGAGCCAATTGGAATAAAAGACTTGCCAGGCCTAAGCCCAGCAGCGGACGTCCTACAGCTGATGTGAAAATAATGATGAAGTAACGACTTAGTAATCTACTCTTATAGATGACCGATTTTTTTTTCATGTTTTAGAAAATTCATGTATGTATATACCGACAGCGCAGGTAGTGTTTTTATCTTGTGCGCCTTGAGTCGTGGGTTAAGTCCCCACCTAGGACAAATAAATATATATATTGAACATTTGTATTTGTTCTACGTCCAAGTGTTAAATGTGTATTTAAGTATTATATTTGTGATTCCTTTATTTTCTGATATCCGTAATACAAGTGGTTTAAGCTACACATTTCAAAGTCAGACCAATGTATGAGTTCGTTTGTAAAATATGAGAATATATAAAATACTTAATAAACGCAATTAACAAATTCTATATCTTTAAATACTCGGTATTTTGTCTCCACCATCAAACACCACTTTACACATTGTTTCTCGTTCACCATCTTTTTCATTCAATCTTAAATACTAATATGCATCTTTTGATTAATAATGCATGAAAAAATAATTCCAGAACCAGAAAGCAACGTCCAGCAAGACTATTATAATATTGTTCAACATACAAAAATTAAAAAAGGTGTTTTTTTTTTATTTTATATCCAAAATTTATGATTTTCATAGCGAACTCTTTAATAATCAAAATGATGCAATATTGAGCAGCGTGTAAAATACGCGTAGCTTTTCTGTGACCAACAATTTTTTTTCGTATGTCAGAATATTTATTATTCTCAAATTGAACGTATGTTATTAATCAAATGTGGAATAACCGGCATCATAATTACGTAATGAAGCGTACTCCACCGATTCCTAGGAATGTTCAACACGTTTTCTTGATATGATATTTAGGAGCTCCGCAAAAATGAATTTATCCGCCATTTCCTCCCTGAATTATTTGCCGTTTCCAAATGATTTGCAGCTTTTTAAATGTTTATCGAGTTAGTGATCAAATATACTGAATATCAAAAGTTTATTGGAGTTTCCATTTATGAGATTAAAACCGTTTGTTTTCAGATTATATTTTTTGCTTTGTTTGATAATACGAGTAACAAAACGTAGCGCAAATATTTAATATTATAATAATATTTAATAATTTAAAATATATATTTTTTTTCTACCTCCAATAGTAGATGTCGCCTGATATGGTATGATTAACAACTCCCGCAGTAGCAACGTTCATTCTAATTATGCAGCCTTCCTTAAGTAATGATTTTCGAAATAATATTTAATAGGTCTTTAGTAATTTTCAATAAAGAACCTTTATACTGAATTTAATTTGAATAATTTCAAAAACAGAAAACTTATAAAACAGGAGTGTACCCTTAGGGCGTGAATTTTTAAAAACACTTAGATATTGCTCCCCTACGTTATAAAATACCTGCGCAAAATTTCAAGTTTCCATCAGTCTTTTTAGCTTCTACTTATATATACATATATATATATATATATATATAAGAGGGATCACGTATTATATTTAAAGATTCTATGTGATACAAAAATAATAACGCTAGCCATCTGCATGTGTTTCTACGCCATTCTAATTTTTTTCTGTCGCCAAACACTGTAATACGAGTGCTTTGAATTTAATTGTTTTATAGCAATTCATTACTTTAAATCTTGTGGGCAATGCTGCTTTCGCTCATGGATTTATTTATAAGAGATATATTTAGATGTAGATAACCGTTTGAAATATTCCGTACAATCGTACGTAATCTATACGACTTATTTATTCAGGGTAAATCTTTGTTTTCAGTCATTTATATATGTAGTGGCCGTACTAAAATCTAGGTTGATGAATTTTGATATAAATCTGCCATCTAAATAGCTTGGGCTCTCGAAAAGGATATTGGCTACTTTTGTATGATAGGCCCGATGGTGCAGATAGCAGTAATCCTGACTTGTGCGCCAAAGGTCGTGGGTTCGATCCCCACCCAGGGGATGGTGTCTGGGTGTTACATATATGTATTTATGTAGTATATTTGTAATTCCTCTGTTGACTGATGTCCGTACTATAAGTGCTTTTAGTGATTTATTACGGAGTCAGGTCAATGTATGTATTTATGTATGCAGTATAGTTTTAATGGCAAGTACACTACGCCGCAAGAAGAAACCTGATTTAAGTATATATATTTATATATACGCATATGCCTGCACTGGTTTTAAGTTACAGCCATTTTTAACCGTTTAAAGAATAAATTAAATATAGAAGCATTAGTATATTTAAAACTGATGTCATTAACTACTTATATTTTATAACGAACGCAAACACAACTAATCCAAACTAGGTTCACATACGAAATAACTATTCTGGAACCAAATTAAGGTTCGTATCCTGAAAAGCTTTGACTGAGCTTAATAACTATTTAAGCTGGCAAACCTAGATTTAATCGCCTCTTTGGTAACATAAACAAGTATGTATACTACCTAAATAATACATCATTAGAAAATCCTACTACATTGAAAGGGGATTCTTAGAAAAAAAAGCTTAAGGAAAGCTCATATAGATCTATGCAAGTATGTGCGACACTCTGGCAGGGTCATGTACTACGGTATTATTATATTGTAAGACGTATAAATATGTCTTTTATATAAACGAAGTCAGCAAGCAAGCATATGGTCTGCTTGATGGTGAACGTGGATAACCATTAGACGGTTGAGTCATCACAAAGATGACTGAAGTGAGAAGTGACCAAGAAACTGTGTCACTTTGCCTAGTATTTTGAATCCCTCTTTCAATTTTCAAACCAGCACTCAGCAATACGAACACTGCCATTTGGAGATAGAAATAGGTACCAATGGTCTATCATTACAGTTTTAACCTATTCAATAATAAAGCTAGACTTCTATTTCTAATTTAGTTTCATCATCATCATGATATGACATCCACTGGTTCGTACACACATATAGAACATTCACTGCTAAACATGGGGCTTCCCGAGTGATTTCCAATTAGACAGGTTCAATGCGGCCTGCATCCAGCGCTAACCTACAATTTATATTATGATTAATTTATTTAATTCACCATAAAAAAGAAAGATAGACGTACCAGATATTCTTTAGCTTATTATAATATTATTGACGGGCCCGATGGCGCAGATGGTAGTAATCCTATCTTGTTCGCCAATGGTCGTGGTTTCGATTCCCACCCAGAGCAAATATTTGTATGATGATATTTGTATAGTTAAGTTTGTTCTGTGTTTGGATGTTAAATATTTATTTAAGTAGTATTTTTGTGATTCCTTTGTTGTCTGGCATCGGTAACACAAGTGCTTTAAGCGCCTTATCATGGAATCAGGTCAATGTATGAGATGTTGTGGGAATTTATTTATTATATAAACACTACAATACTAACACTATAATATACTTATCTCTTGAAAAATGAACACTACTTTTGTAGTTTAAAAACTCAACTAAAACTTTAGATACAGTTCATTAAACTTTTATACGTTAATTTAGTTTTAAAGTTCTCATTTTGTCTAAAACGTTACGTTTCGTGGCTGCGTTAATTTAAAAAGCTAACTTTTCTATAAGCCACCTTAGAATTTACCTCATCTCAACATATAATAGGCTTTAGTAGTTCGAAACCTGCTTCAGACAGTAGGTAGTGAGGGACACAATTAGTGCTAATCCGGCTTCGAACCAGCCACTAATTGGTCACTGCTGACCAATGCTTCAATTCGTTCAAAAATTTTTTTTTTAGCCGTTATATGAACTAGATAAAATGCATTTATTCTGTTAATGTACTTCTAGTTTGGGAAACAAACTAACAGCCCTCATAAATTGATAAACGATTACCGTAGCCTTTAGGCTTCATCTCAGGAACCGTTGAACGTCCACTGCTGGACATAGCCTCCCTAAGAAAGAGAGTATTTGCCTATAACTGCCGCGCTGGGCAAGCGTGGCCTCAATCGCAGTGCGTGGCTTAGCGATGGGACTACTGCATTCTCACCCTGTTGCATTTGAACTACACTTATATATCGCTATCTGTTGGTTTTAGTACCTCTTACGATAGGTTTCTCTTACGATATCTGGTATAAGGGGAGGTACTTTTCTATTCTATAGGAACCACATGCCTAATAGGCTTACGCTAGCAAATTGCAATAAAGTCAGAAGCACGCTGATAACCTTGTAAGCGTGTATTCTTTAAAAAAAATCGTTTTTTATTATCCTTACCTTAAAATTAGAAAACAGCTATAAAAATAAAATACCGCTGCTTAAACATATAAGGCTGATTTTCTTTTGTTCGTAAATGATCACATATTATTATAATATTTACACAATACCCCATGTGCATTGACCTGATTTCGAAGTAGCGCTTAAATAAAGCGCTTGACTCTATTTATTACATGAATATATACATATTTAATAATTATATACATATTTTTAACTCCTAGTCTCAGAACTAGGACCAAATATAATCATATAAATATATTTATTAGTGGGGATCGAACCCACGATCCTAGTCAAAAAGTTAGAATCACTACCATCTGCGCATTGGGGCCCGTCAAATATATAAATATAAAAAGGACATATAAGACGCTCTCATATTAATAATAGACACCTGTGTTATATGAGAACTTCTATAAATTGTTTCAAAGTAACATAAGTATGAATACATATAACTTTGAAACTTTCTATTGGAATCGCTAACAACAAACCCTTAAAGTTCATTACTTAACTTAACATAGATTAAGTAAGTTCAGATTAATTCGAGTTTATCAATATGTACATAATAATAGTTTTAATTTAAACGCACTTTCAGTAACTTCTATCTTATATAAACTTCTTACCTACCAATGTATATAGGTTAATTACACAAAATATTATATTCATTTATATTGACGCCATCATTATTCCTAATAAAAAGTCTTATCCTTCACGGCATATTACGTGTTTATTTTTGACAAAAGATGATAGATGATTAACAAAAGAAGATCTTTTTCTAAGCTTAAGAAAAATACAAGGTCCAACAAATGCAAAAAAAATGTAAAATATTAAACAAATCGCATTATGACGCCGTTATAAAGATAAATATTATTGAGAATTAAATATGATCATCGTCATATCATCCATTAGAAGTCTAATGCTGGGCATAGGCCTTCTCAAAACGAGCAATTTTGCACATAATTGTCGCGCTAGTATGTTGGCGCAATCCCAGATCGCAGCTTTCGCAACGGGGATGCTGCCTATCCCCGTCCGGTGCATTTAAGCTACACTATATCGCATGGATATACCGCCATCTACCGGTTCTGGTACCTTAGTCGCTTCTTACGAAACCTGGTACCAGAAGAAGGTATTATTCTATTCTGCCGATACCTCACGAAAAAATGAAATATATGTAATATTATTATGTACCTTAAGAAATCTCTTTATATGTATAGCACTGCAAATATTTAACAACCTAAACATATACGTTATAAAATGATTATTGATTTAAGCAAGCAGATGGTGGCATTTGAGTAATATTTATAGCATTCCATGTAGCATGATGGTGAAAAGTGACAGTTAAGTAGCAGCCCCGGTCATAATGAATAAATAGGGCCCTGGATGGGTTTTAGGTTTGATCATTTAGATGATACTGTTCAGCGAAATATTTTGGTCACCCATCAGAAGCAACCTTTGCAAAATTCGCTGCACTTTAAATATCGATGAAACCATAAACTCGAGATGGGCGCGTTAATCATTACACCATGAGAACCTCATAGTCTAGATTACTATAGTTTTAGAAAAACAATAGTGCCACCGCGCTACGCTAAAACTCTAGATATCTTTCTTTGAATGAAGAAAATTTCAAATCATTTACATAAGCAATATTTATTATAAAAGCTATTTGAATCCAATTACCAAATGTAAGAGGTATACTTACAAAAACTGTCTGCCGGCGTCAGGCGGATCTCAAAACCAAATTTGAACTTAAGAAAAGTACCAGCAAAAAAGAAATAAACTAACCAAATTAGTTATGTTTACAAGAAATTAAGAAGTTGAGTTTAAATTAATTTAGTTTATATGCACTATATTTGCTGGAACACAGTATCGATTAGCACAGTATTATCTGTATGCCGCCAATTAGGTTTTTTCGGAAAATATTCGATATTATCCAAAAATTTAATTTCGAATCGTTGTACACTTCTGTAAGTAAACTAATTGTTTAGCTATTAATGTAGGTGACTTATATTGGATTAGTATACAAGTTTTCAAAGTGGATTTGTTTATGTTAAGTTTTAAATGGTTTATGTATTTGTACTCGGTATTTTTTTAAATAAACATTTCTATTTCGTTTCTATCTTACGCTGATCAATAGATATATTTTTTATATAAAAAATTTAACGCACAGAAAAAGTAATAAAATAAAATATATTTGTCATTTCTAAGTTGTAGAAATATAATATTATAAAACATGATCACAGTGCAGGAGTATATCGGTTTTGCTGAGTTAAGGGTTAAATATCTAGGTGCCTACAACCGGACTCGGCTCAATATGCAAACCATCCAGACGGTTGCGTTGAAACAGCTTCACTCTTAGGGCTGCTAGCTGCTTTTGTCGCGACATTTAATTATACAACTAGGCGGTTTCTTAGAATAGGCAACCATTAATAAATTAACTGGTAAATAATTTAGTTATGTAGTTTGCCTTATATAAATAATATCAGTATTCATAAAAGATTCCTGTAGATCTTAACATAATGCCTTCCGACTCATGGTCCAACATATTTTAAAAATAATTAGTAAAGTTTTCAAATAATTTGTCTAGTTTAAATGTTGAACAAGGACACCTGTGGAGACACCTTCGGAACCCTCCAAATTATTTTTTATAACAAATGTTATTTTAAGACCAAAGAACGGATATTTAGATTCACATACATTAAACCTTAGCTCATTCTGACCTTGTCGAATTCTGTGTACCCTTGAACCCGACAAGGCCATATCTAGTCAATACTCCAGTTTAGAAAATGATCGTGACGAATCATTGTATATTTGATAGTCTGTCATCCTGCTAATATTTTGTTCTTCTGTATACAGTTTCGAAAATATCATTTAAACTGATGAAATAAAACATAATAGTATATAAATAAACATATACTGGAAATACACCGTATATCAGGTCCAGCAACTAAAATGTCTTTGATTCGGTCAGTGTCTATGTTTCAGGCCGTGGCAACCCTACTAAAAGGCGCGGAGTTCTGTTTTCGTCAGCGAATTCTCTTTTAAATATACGTACAGTTTTATTTATTTCTTGCAGCGTAGCTAGAATTTTAACATCAATATGTTATGATATATGATATGATAACTATAAGTAGAGTCATCATATTAGCCATTAAAAGTCCGGTGCTGGACCTAGTATGGACCTCCCCAAGAAAGGGGGAAAATTGCCCATAATTGCCACGCTGGGCAAGTACAGAGCGCAATATTCGCGACGGGGATGCTGCTGCCCATCCCCGCCCTGTGCATATGAGCTGCATTGTTTCGGATGGATATACCGCCATCTGTCGGTTCTGATACCTTAGATGCCTTTTACGACAACTGATACAGGGGGAGGTCCTATTCTACTCTGCCGGTACAACACGGCTTATGAATAATATATTTAGATAAAATTCAAGTACCTATAATACGTATATAAAAATAAGTAATAACAATAATTATATTAAATTCACGATATCTCATCCGCTGGCGTGACTCCGAGACAAAAAGCTTAAAAAACTTGTGTTACAGAAATCAGGCTGCATATGGATTATAAATATAATACTTACAGACATATAAAATACCCAGACACAGAACAAATACTAATGGGTGAGGATTGAACCCACGTCCTTCGGCACACAATATAGGATCACTATCATTTGCACCGCGGGGCCCGTCGGTCTTATTCTTGTAAAAAAAGCGGCTACTCTATTTACGCAGTCGCACAGAGCTGGCCTAGCCTGGGATTCTAGATACCTAGGATCCCAGATTCTTTCTTAATAGAGGCAGGTAACTTTTAATTGTAGGTTGAGTCTGCCCGCTTGTTTCTCACATGTAACTTTCTCTTCTCATTTCTTTTTCTTCTTTTCTTCTCTTTCCCTTTCTCATAAGAATGAAGATAAAATATAGATAATGTTACTTGCTGTTAATAAAACTTGCCATAAATGAAACAGTTTTTTAAATCAATTCAGTAGTCTTTGAGTTTCTTTTCACAACATACAAAAATACAAATTCCTTTTACATATATTCATTGTAGGTAGGGATCTCTATTATTTTTGGTAATTAAATATAGCCTTTTATTTCTTTAACAAAATGTAGATCTTTAATAGTGGAAGAATTTTCAAAATTGGTTCAGTAGTTTTTGAGCATATCGTTAATAACAAAAACATAAAATGTGTAAATCTCTATATAAAATTAATATAGATAAAACATAATTTATCTAGATTCCACTCAATTGTAGGCCATTTACAACTGGTACTATCAAAAAACTCTTGAGAAAAGGCCTAAGCATTTAACCGTTACCAAGGTAAGATAAGCTTCTTTTAAAACTATCATACACCGTAAGGAGATATTTTTAATAGGGGCTTTAAAGTTGACTTAGAGATATTAAGAAAGCAACTAAAACAGTGCAACCAATAAGTTTAGGTATATGTTTTTGAAAAAGCAAAAGTCCACACTCCACTTGAATTGCTTTAGAGAATATTCCAATGTAAAAAACAATGTCCCCCGCATGTGTCTGTCACTACGCGGATTCACACGGCTTTCCTCAATGGACTGAGTGATGTCAAACAAAAAAATGAATGCAACTTAAAAGCTTTGCCGGTACGCACAGGCATTTGACTACAAAAAAATTATACCCTGCTGCACGAGGTACAAAAGAAAACTAGTTTTTCTTGGTCAATAAAATTAAGTGAATATTTTGATGTTCAATATTTCCGTTACCATACAGAAGCGTTCTGGCCATCACGGGAATCGTATATAGAACGTATAGCGGTAGAAATAGTTTATCAGCCTTATGTTCCTTCATACTTTGAAGGAGGTTATGGATGTCCATAACCTCCTTTAAAGTATGTAAATAAAAATAAATTATGTAATTAAAAACATCTTTAAGTACTAAACAATACTAGAAATAATTATATTTGTCTCAGGTGTTTGTTGTCTTTTTTTCTAGTCAATTTCGTTTTTAATACAAATAATTAGTATTTACAAGCAGAGTCAAATTATGGTTAAAAACATCGAAATACTTATAGGTATTAAAAAGATACAATTCACGACGAACAAGAATACATTACAAGAAAAACAGATACTGTAAGTCCAATAAAAAAATCTATGAGAAACGTCCTGCCAGAAACTGACGGACCGAACACAGCGAAATTACGAAATCCTCTTCCGAAATTGGAATTCCGATACGAAATATATTATATACGAAAACAACTGAACTCTGAAGGCTGACAGTTCAACCTTTTGTATCAACACACCGCCATTATTTTAGGTAAGCAGATTATTTGGAATTGATTAGCAAATTATAGGGGCCGGATCGGGTGCGTTGTTAAATCTGTTCACAATTGACGATTACATCATGACACAAATAAATATATTCATGTTGGCCTGGATATATGTTAACCATCGTTGTGTTCATCATAAACAATGATCTATGTTATTATGGGCATGCCCATAGATACCAATTATAATAGAGCTTATAATAAATGTAAACATGTAAATGTTACGAGATATTATATAGCTTAGATTTAAAAAATAAGGAAATTAATATAGCAGCATTTTCAGAAGTGGAGATAAAACATAACTTATGCCTTTCACTGATGGTAACCTTATTATCGGTGAAAGAGTTTTTGTACAAACGTAAAAAAATACAAATACTGCTTACATATGTAAATTTTGGGTGAATGTTTTTATATAATTTAGGTAGTAGTTTTTGTATACATAATAGGGCCTATATTACTCTATAATAATGTAACTTTATATCGGTGAAAGAGTTTCTAAAATAGGTGCGATAGTTTTTAAGCGTGTTAATTACAAATAAAAATAAATAGTACTTAAAAAATATAAATTATAAATTTACACGTAACATGCAGTGATGTAGTAGCAGGGATTAATGTAAGGAAAATCCTTGATACTGTACAAGACCAATATATATCATAATTATTCCTATTAATATTGAGTAAATAATATGTTTTTAATTATGTTCTAGCTTCAAATCACATAATGCATCGTTAGAAAATAAAAACTACAGTCTGCTTTACTCGGCTGGAACAAATTAGCAAAAAGAAGTGCTATTTATCATTTTAAATATTCAAACTAAAGTGGATGTCAATAAAAAGTAATAAAAATCCCACAAGATTTCATACCTGACTCCGTAATAAATCGCTTAAACAAATATACTACTTAAATACGTCATATTTAACAACCAGACATAGAACTAACACAATATCATCATATAAATATCTGTCCTGGGTAGGGATCGAACCCGCGACCTTTGGCGAATAAGATAGGATTACTTTCTTCACCATTATTTCATCATTACCTTCTACGCCTTCGGACCCGCGTCTTCTTAAGAATTGATAGTAAAAATACTTAGCTTTTCGTAGCATTTCCGTAGCAGTGAAATCAATACCAACTTATATATTCGTAGCACTCCACTGTAGCGCGGATGTAGCAAAAACGAAATTATTTCAACAGGTCAGAAATGGCAATAGAGTAAACAATTAAAGGTCGATTCAAAGGATAATTAATTGACATCAATTTCGGATAAAGGAAAGCCGCAGAAGTCGTTTGCTTTTCGTTAGCTACATTGACAAGTCGCGCGTAAGAGGGTCCTTTACTCGAAAATGCATAGAGTAATAATATATTTTTTATATAGACATTCATATATTAGTTTTATAAATAAAAACAGTTTATTTTAAGCACATTAATAGACCGATTGAAAAGTTACAATTTATCTTGTCCGTCTTTTTTGTTGTTTGTCGTACACCGATAAACTACAACTATCATATTTAAAGCACAAAAAAAACCAACGAAAACATAATAGGAAATTAATTATGTAAAATTGTATGTATGCTCGAGTTTCAAATGGTGATAGAAGACACTATCTGAACCGTCAGAAAGCGAGATATGCACCCAAAATAGCGTAACACAAATACAACAGAGTGGGGATGGGTGGCATAAAATATATGTATAAAATTACCAACGCAAAGCTTCGTTTTACGATTGTCATAATACCTACCTAGTGTGACATATAGTCTCTCTTTCTTGGGCTGGTCTATTGTACAACACCGGACGTTCTAGCTGCTATGATGATCATATAATAACGTATATTTATTATTATTTTGATTATAAGCTAAATTTTTTGCTTTACAGTTAAGTATTTAGTAATACAAGTACAACATCTGATAGAAGAAACATTTCTCTCATTACTCTGTGCAAATTAAGCATTTACTGAAACAGTCAGCGTGAAAGAATATTGGTAACGAAATTAGGAGGCAGGTCGAAAAATCAGTAACACCCGCTAGCGGGTTTTCTTTGATGTCGTTCAAAGACACGACGTACCATTGACTAAGACCTTCCTTTCCTCTGTCAGTTGTGTTTAACTCTAGGCCAAAGAGGGGTCACCCGGGTGCAGGACAAAGGCCTTAACAAAATGGACGTGGGACTACAAACAAATTATCGGCAGTAGTAATGTATCCTGCCGTTTGCGACCCGGCTATCGGCACAATAACATTTCTTGTTATCGTAAACCTAAGCGGTTCGTTGACTGCGGAATTTTGGCATTTGTGACGTAATAGTTTCCTGGAGTTTCGAGTGTTGAACCCTTCACCTTATTATCATTTGAAAGCCTATAGTAAGGTTTGGCTAATAGCTCGCCTTAAAAGTAGGATTACTAAGAATTGATGGACAATTTTAAGCAAACTTTTTGAAATAACTTGAATGTTGGATCTTTTTACATAAATTAGATTTCAGTTCTTTTTCTATTAGTAATAATAATTTAATTTTGCATTAATATGTTGAGAAATTATAATAAGAATCTAACTGCTTAGTAATTAATTTATTTAACAGATGTTAGTAAATACCTACATTTTCTAAATAATCGGACATACAAAATAGTACAGAAAAATATACTGGTTTAATATTATTATTATTATCATACACACTCTGGTGCATGTATGGTACTCTGCCGGTACCCTACTGCTAAAAAGTTCAAATAACATCATCTATTCATAGTCTTGACTTAAAAATGATAATGACCGAATAGTAATTAAAAATTTACAACACAAAATATGGGCAGGGACAGGGCCCCTTGGATGAAGGCTTAAGTACCTCTCAAAGCCGATTTTCGATTGTCATCATTACAGTAGAGGATCATTAATGATTCAAGCCTCCTTTCGAAAGGTATTACTCAAAATAGCATCTCTGTTACATCTTAGTTTATATTCTGTTTTGTAATTATTTAGCTACTCATTAATATTTTAAAAGTCATAAAAAGCTATTTGGAAGTAGAAAAATGAACTGATTTTGATATTTGTTGGTACTTTGTGGCACATAGAAGAACATGACTCCAAAGTACAACTAACGAATAAATTAATTAAAAGTTATAAATTATTATTTATCAATAATTTAATCAATTTGGTAATTTGTCAAGGTGCCGTGAGGTACCGGCATAGTAAGAATAGTAGGTCCCAGGTGTCGTAAGAGGTGACTAATGTACCAGATCCGACCAATGGCGGTATATCCATCCAAGACAGTGTAGCTCAAATCCATACAATAGACGATGGGTAGCAGCATCTACGTCGCAAAAGCTGCGCTCTGCGATTGCCAACATTTTTGCCCAGCGCGGCAATTATGGGCAAAATTCTCCCATTTTTGGGAAGGCCTATGTCCAGCAGTGGACTTCCATTGTAATGATGGAAATAATTATAGATATTTATTAATTTTAATTTGACTTAGTGTTGTGGAGTTTAACAATTCTTGAAGAAAATTCTTAAAGAACGATTTGAGTCCAATATTTATTTACGTCAAGTGCTATCAAACATGCTACACCAACCGCTCGCTATAGATGGTAGCTCATATTAGTCATGACGTGTTATCCTGTATACCGATACTGGTAAAATTTGGTTAACATGAATATAGCTTACTTTTGACCTCAAGTATGTTATATACATAGCGATAATAAGCTTACATTACTATTATAAATGCACATACAAGCAAACTTATTTGAATTTGATTATTTCTAGAAACAATAAAATAACTGCATTTGTCTTACAACTACTTTTTAACGGCTTTAAAACGCGCTTATTTTACATTGCATTTGTTTTCGGTCTTTCAGTTACACAATGGCAACAGTTTTTAATATGAGTAATGAACGCGTAAATGCTAGGAAATATTCAATCGTAATTGGGTTAAAGTTGGTGGCAGCACTAACGTAAGAATAACGTGATGTTGACGAATTTATTCAAGTTTGTTTCGTGTGTCTATGTCAACAATACATTCATATTGTTTGAACTCATAATCGAGCACAAAATAAAACAATTCAATCACTTGAACACGTGTTCTGACCCCCACAATTATTACGGTATTGTTTGTATTCGTTAACCGAAGGACTGTGGACTGGGACCGAATGGTTTCACAATTTAATTTGGCGCCAGCGGTTCTACATCACGTTCTTAATTAGAAGGTTAATCTCAGGTTCCGCTTTGTTTTTCGGAGTCGGCCGCGTTTCGGGTGAGGTTGTGACCACTATTCCGCAATTTAAAGTTCAATATTTATGGCCCATTTCTATTAATTAATATCCCGATTGACTATGACTACACAAAAGGATCAAAGGCAACTGTTGGAGTTTATAAAGTCTGTTTCTGTTTTATTAATTCTCTAACTAGAGTATTTAAAATTTTTTTAGGGGAAGATACAAATCTTTACCGGAATGCATATCATCGAACGGCAATCGATTAGAATGTTATCGCACTCTGTAGTGTACCTTTTTTGTGTGACGAGGGTCATGGGTTCGATTCCCACTCAAGACAAGTATTTATATGATAAATATGTAGATAATTTTATTTTTCTTCTTTGTTTGGGTGGTCAAAGTCATTTAAGTGTTAAGTTTGTGATGTGTAATATCCGATATAGCTTATGTTATTATTAACTTATTTCGGAGTCAAGTCAATAGGAGATGTAGTATGAAGCACTTTTTTTTACAATTATATTAATTTTGTGGGTTTTGCATCTATTTCGTCGGATTCTATAAAAGGTTCTCGGCATTTAAACATTTTATATGAACATTTTATATGTGATAAAAATATTTTTTTTTATGTCCGAAAAAATGTGATCTAAATTTAATATTTAATAAAATAAAGAAATAAAAATTAATAAACAGAGAAAAAAAACATTAAAATGAATTTAAGTTAGTACCGGCTTACTATCAGGCTACAAGATTTTAATGATTACAGAAAACAAACAAAACTAGAATCAACTAAAATGAGACGTCAAACGTCTTAAAATAAGAAAACAGTTTTTTTTCTTATATGAAAAAAAAAATGAAATTTATTTATTCAAATTTGTCGTTCAATACTAAAAAATATAACATCCTAATATGGGTTAGATAACTCACACGTGCAGAACACTTGTAAAGGGTTCGAACGTCACTCAGGGAACACTTGGTTATGACATTTTTCAGTAACGTCATTAATTAGTCTCCATTACAAGGATTGGGTGAAATTTGCGCGCTAAGTAACATGTATAGTCGGCAATTTAATTTACTTACTGCTAACTTTCACTTCCTCGTGGAATATTAGATGCTAATGGCTCGTTACTAGCATATCAGATGGTATAATTTTCTCCGAGTCATATTGGTGTTATGCTACATTATTTAAGTTATGGTCGCGTTGGAACCGGTTTCTTTTATTGCAAACTATATTTTATCATTATATAAAACTCTCCTAGGTATTGTGAAATAATCTCTTCCAGTCCCAAAGGTCGGCAACGCGCTAGTGATATCCTTGCGTTAATTTTAGCGTATATAAGCTGCGGCGAAGCTAACATGGCTTACTTCTTTGTCGACCTGGTCTAATAAAAAAACTTATTACGTTAATGTATTCTTTGACAGTTATTTCAACGCGGTTACGCTTGCGAAGAATTCAAATCGTCTCTTCAACTAATAGTTCTTTCTTCAAATAATTATATCATGTGGGGTACCGGCAAATTATACTACCTTTGTTCTAGGTGTAGTGTTTCTTTTCTCGTGGTAACTCATACCACGATAAGAGAAACAGCGTATCATAAATGTAGCATATAGCAGCTTACCCATCGCGACGCTACGCTTTTCGATTATTACCGCCTACTGTTAATTATCGGCAAAATCCCCTTTCCTTGGGGAAGTCTATATCGAATAATAGACATCATCCTGCAGAAATTATAATTCAAGTTTCAAGTCGAATCCAAAATACTGTGATATTACTATTGTTAGATAAGAAAAAAAGATACTGTTTAAGGGAAGTCGAAAAGCTTTATACGGCTTTTAATACTCGTGAATAATAAAACGCAAGTGGTCGGCATTACACCCCGCCGGTTTTTCGGCGCATTTCTATAGGAAAACATTATTTTTTTCATATCCTCGAAGGTATGTATTAGCCAAAACGGTCTAAGCATTCCACTGATTTATTGCTGCGATATTCTTCTGTTATGCCCCCTGCGGTTGTGATTTTGAATTTGGAATTCTTTTGTCGTTATTGTTTGTGTTATGTTTTTTACAATTGAAGTGTTAACATGTGTAAATGTATTAAGCGGGTTCTATATATTCTTAAAATTCATATATAACAATAATACTAATATTATATTAGATAAAAATAATTTATTGTTATCTTATATATATTTATACAGGTAATCCACACTAATATTATAAATGACAAAGTATGTCTGTCTATTTATACCTTTTAACGGCGGAATAGATCTTATTGAAATTTTTGATTGGACAGCTTGAACCCTAGGAAAGGATATATGTAGGTTTTAATTTATGAAAAGAAGCCGATACTATATGTATTGATGAAAATTAGAATGTAATTAGCCTGAACTGAATCATTATAGGACGTCCGCTGCTGGACTTAGTCCTCATCTCCAATTTTTTTCTCTGGGTCAATCATTAGGTTTAGTCTAAAATTACCTCATCAAGCTTAGCAGTTGAGGGCATGGCGGTGGCTGCCCATCCCAGCCCTTTACATTTAAACTATTCGGGATAAATATACCGTCATTTGTCAGTTCAACTTCGCTGATACCCAGCTTTAATACACATATGTACAAATCATGCATATAATACTTATGTAACATTTGAAACAACTAAATGATGAAACTGATAAAAAGCCAAGTTCAAGCAGTCGGAGAGGAAGCATTTGTTTTTGCGTGTATGGCAATTATTCTATCTAATCTCTAATATCTAAATATTGATTAGCCTGCATCGAGTACATCTTCCTCGTGAATAATTCCCACCATTGGTGTTAATTTGTGCTGCTTTTTATCTGTATTTTCCGGTCTAATAGTCAAAAAAATAGGAAAAATTTCGCTTATGATATACAACTACGTAAATAATAATGAATAAATTGACACAACATTACGAGTATATACTTTGACCTCACTCCGATATAAGTCACATAAAGCATTTGTGTCACGGATGTCAAACAACAGAGAAAATACAAGTATAATATCTAAATACACCCACTAATATACACACAGGACAACCACAAATATATGTCACATCAATATTTGTCCCGGGTCCCAGGACATGGATCCCCATCAAACTCACGACACTTAGCGTACAAAATAGGATCACCATCACCAACGCCATCACGCCCGTCATGCACTTGTAAATACAAATCTATCAAAATATTGCGCTAGATATAAATGAACTTTTTAAAAGGTCATTGAGTTCAAAATTGTTTAAGAGAATCAGTCATCCGAAGCCATATGTGCCAAAGGTATTAACAGATACGAATATATGTCTTCTACATACCTTCTGTATCGAGACGTAACGTTCGAATTTGGGAGCTAATTCTACCATCAGTCAAAGGATTGCTCTGAGCCAGTCTGAACTAATATGTTTGCTTAGCTCCCACAGATTTACGATAACTACATCACCTTAGACCTAACGGTCTGGTAGTTCTTCCTGACATACATATATAACTATTTACTATTTCCTGTTTTAGTATACTGACATGATTAGTCAAAATTTCGAGGCAACGTTTCGTTACTTCAAGAACTATTGCAGTATAATAACAATACATTTTTTACTTTACTCCTTTAAGAATGTAGTATAATGTCCAAACCGCTTATTTTGACTAAGGTGTAGAGTAGAGTCTTTGTAATTTGGCCTTGTAGAGATAATGCACCTAGAGTCAGAAACATGGTTCTACATAAGATGTGAAAATTTTTTGACAGTCCGGGACATATGGCTGTCTTTACATAATTTTACATGAAAATATTTTTGTTGTGATTATATATATACAAAAATACCAAATGCTTTTGGAAGCGATTTAAATGCTTTGTATAAGTTACCTTAAAAATACTTAACACAAAATATTAAGAACAATTCCTGAGCCGCTGTAAATATATTCCAGAAAGTAAACCACGATTTCCGGAATTACCTCTCTGCAAAGTTAAGGAATACCTACCGTAAAAAATCTACCTGAATAATAAATAAAGGCATTTTAATATTCTACGCGAAAAGAAAGTTTCCTGAGGCTTCTTATTTGTGATCCAGTGGGATATTTAAAAATTAACACTACTATTTTAAAAGGTAAGTAGGTAAAGTACTTTTTTAAGCTAATACTGTATTAGTCACCGACCCCGACTTCGAACGGGTACATCATCATATCAGTCATTGGAAGTTCACTACTGGATATATGCCTCTGGGCAAGCGTGTTAGCAATCGCTGAGCGCTGCTTTCGGGACTGAGATGCAGCTGCCCATCCCTGGTCGAACGGGTACATAGTGAAACTATATCCCGTTGATCCCGTCAGCGTGAGTTTATTTATAACTACTACTACTATTGGATTGGTACTATTGGATATTTATTCAATTTCTTTTCACCGCCATTTGTTAGAAACTTGTAGCACTTACAAAGAATTAACGATAAAAAAATATATTGCGATTAAAAGTTAAGATATATAAACTGTGAAATCTCTTAAGTTAGTTCAAAATGTACACAGAAAAAATATTAAAATCGGATTAAACTAGCTACCTGAAATCCTGTGATAAATTTTAAATTTGTATCAATAAATAAATTACGCTACGTCTAGAAAACAAAAAGTAACATGTAGTGTAGACAGAAACATTAATTATAAAAAACACAATTGCACTAGTCAACAAAAAAACAATTTTTGTATGTAACATAAAACTTTTGTATCGTTATGTTAAGGACAAGGATAAGGATACCAGAAATAAAACTCAAACACTTCAAATACGAATAGTTTTTTTGTAATTCAAATTTAGAACATTTTATTTGTAACATATAAAGTAAATAACTTTATTATGCTACAATTTATCAAATTTAAATACTAAATCAAAAGATATACATTACTAATATCTATCTGAAGTTATATATAATAGCTGTACTGCTGTTACTCATTACTATATGTAATTTCATAGAATTCACTATCAGCGACGTATGATATAATAATTGGAAGAGGATAATAAATAATATTTAATTGATATTTCAAAATAATGCATGAGATAAAATGTCATTTTATTATTGAAATTTTAAAAAGCTTTGAATGGAAGTCACTGCAAAGCGTGCAACGGAGATGCCGTAATTCAATGGCATATTGACGTTTACATAAATTTGAGTATTCTTATTAAAAAAATCTTTTAAATGTCGTTTCTTTGTATTTTCGTGTGTAGTTAACGTAATTGCTTAATGTTTGTTTTAATTTCAGAGATAAACAATGTGTGGTTTATTTTGAAAATACTCAATAATATCCCACATATCTAAATAAAAACCATTAGTCTTCGGTGGCGATGTAAACATCGTAACTGCTTATTTATCATGTCGTTTATGTGTAATACATTTAGTTATTAAATATTACAGTCTATGCAGTTGCTAAATACTATTAGATTTGACTAAGTAATTAACAAAATTAAACTTCTAAATTAAATAGTGTCTGCAGTATATAAAACCTGTTTACAGAAATATTTTTAAATAAACGCTACCTTCATACTACAACTTTTTTTATTTCAACTGTTATATTCCTACAATTGCGTAAAGCAATTATTCATCGCATTTCTAACCATCAGGTAAAGAAGAGCCAGAATGTATTAAGCCCAAACCAGTTGCCGGAGCAAAGTTTCCTACAATCGGGCAGGTAGTAAGTTTAATTGGAGAATGCGATCAAGTTGACGACCGTCCGCTCCGAGCGTCGCCCGCCAACTATTTCAGACGCGGCGCCGTTCAAGTGCTGACGGCTTTTCTTAATTGAAACCTTTTCATTCTTGACGCTCTATTGCATATTTTCCAAGTTAACTGACAATAAAAATTTTTCAAAGTTACACATTACGATTAAGTGTTATCCGCTTAAGAACAGTTTTGTTATGTTTTGGATTACATTGATTCATAATCAATGTATTTTTTTTACTTTAAATTATTAAAAAATGTATATGCTACTGAAGACATTTCTTGTTTATAAGTTGATATGCTTAGATCTGTAGTCTTTAAAATAATGAATTTAACAAGCTCTATCAAAGTATTATAGATTTTACTTTACGTTAGGGTCGCTTAAATTAAACTCTTTGAGACTTTCAGCATCTTTTAGTCTTGAATTTTAAGGCTGTAGTTTATGAGCAGCACCATCAAAAGTTTTCATTAATACCAACCTCTAAATTTTTATGAAGCTTTCACAACGTCCAATTTTTCTTGATGATTAGTTTCTGTTGGAGAATCTCTTGAAACCCGTTTCATGCTGATGAACTAGTTTAAGGTTTTCTATTTTTAAAATAGGTAATTGAACTTTGCCTAAATAAACACTTACGATTCCGTAGGACCATCAATATTATTCGTGTAGAATACTGCCTATCTTGAAAATTGTATTGTTCTTTTATCAAATTAAAATAGATAGAAAAATCAGAAGACTTTTTCAAATAAAGCCTATTTTGTATGAGTTTCAGTCTAATTTGTTTAGTTTTACATATTTTTAATAGCTAAATCTTCCACTCGAAAGCTTATATTAATATTATTCTTTGTCAATTGGGTTTTTTTATATATTAAACAAAACAAAGGACATCGTTTTTGTTTTTCATTCTCTCTTTTACACCAATAACTAATTTAGTGTGAATCGATTTCAGAAACACATATCCTATTTTTGCCGGATATTGTATCCGATCACTATTTTTAGGCGAAAAAAATTCTAGCACTTAAAATAGCCTCTTCTAATTGAACCTACTGAACCTAAGCAAATCCTTCAAGCTGTAACACTAAATCGAGAATTAAAATTACAGCTGTATTAAAGTCGCCGAAAATACTTGAATTAGTTGAAAAGAAAAAGTTGTTGCTTTGTTCAACTTTAATATCATCCATTCCGAATATAAAATTAACTGTAAAATATATACTTCATAAATATATGGTGAAAATTAATTCTCATCTTTAAAAAAGAAGATATACATTAAATCAAACAAATTAGTTAATTTTATTAATTATATCATCTCTAAGGTGTCATTTGTTATAATTAATAACTGCGAAATATTGACACAAAACAAAAAATACATATGTAAGATGATATTTTCTAGGAAAAAAACAACTTGCCTTAAATGTCAGGCTGGATTCAAACCTGCATCTTTCCCATATCAAAGGTCTGAAATACCGTTGTACAACCGAGACTTTAGCGGACGTGGCAAATTTTCCTAATAAAAATCATCTTAAATAAATCAGCATTTTCTGTGCATAAAATCTCTTAAAAGTAAGCTTTATGTACTAAAAGAATAGTTTTAACATTAGCTAATTACAAAAGAAAATACATTCCTAAACATAATGCGGCTTTGACTGTGTAAAAATTATTATTAAAATATTAACTTTATTTCCAAAAAAAAGGCGAATTTCGCGTTGACTCGCCAATAACACAATAGTAGTAAAAACTCGAGTAACAGTTACAACTTACATGAACAGAACACCTGCTTCCAAATCTAAAGGTAATTTTAATTTAAGGGACTGGATTCAATTTACATCCGACGAGGGATGGAACTTGCAAATTGTACAAAAGGTAATATATAAGTTTGGAATAATTTAAAGGGACATCGACTTTATTATGAAATATTTAAAGTACAGATACGTAATAGAAGTAGACTTCACACAAAGATCGTTTGCACTGTGGTAACTCATTCTCACCAATTTTTACCGCTAAACTGCAGGTTTCGCATAGCTATGTTCCGGTTTGAAGGCTGAGAGAGGCAGTCTAATTTCTTTTGTTATGACACAAACACAAGGATGACAACTCGCTCCTATCATCCTTAAAATATTATATATATATATATATATATATATATATATAT
>JACJUM010003085.1:4381107-4453391 GCA_020976665.1 Heortia vitessoides | reverse complement strand
GTTTTTGGATTTAAATCTTCTTCTAATATATTCCTGCTTCACCTTCTAATATATTCCTGTTTAGGTTTGCCTTAATCTAATAACAGCTCGCAGATCACAGTGTCTTCCGTACCTTTATTTGCGTTTAATAAAGTTTTCATTGGAAGGGTCGGTAACTCGAAAAATCGTTTTATCTCTTTATGTGACCCTTTTTATCCACTTATCCGGTTGGACTCGAATAAAATAAATACCTCCGCATGTAGCTGCCGCGTAAACTGGATTTTAACTAGGGTTGTCCATAAATTATCACTGAATATTGTAAAAACCACTGGTATTAATAGACCGGTTGTATAGTCACATGTGCGGTGTGGTGCCGACAGAATAAAATAATAACTTTTTCCGTAACAGATGACCGGAAACGACAGATGAAAATATATCTACCCGAAACTAAAGCTAAAATACAACAGAGTGGGGATAGGCTACAATATTTTTGATTCCAACATGCCTGCCCAGCGCAATATTATCGGATAGAATGCCTTCTTTTATAAGGGGCTCATTTCCAGGAGAGGAGAGGAGGATTTTCCAACTCAACAGTCATTCAACCTCAAATATTACTAACTGAAACTTGTGAGAGGGGTGGGACTAGTTCGGCAGATTAAGTCAAATAGTCCACCTTGTGCGTGGCCGTGTTAGGCTAGGATTGCTTGGTCTCTATACTAAAACTTACAATCAGAGATATCCTTTTAATTTGATACTAGGATTTATTTTACTCTACAAATATCTACAACTAATTGGGGTTATCCCAAAACCCAAAAACCAAAACCATAATAATAACCAGACTTAAAGTAAATCAGCAAGATATTTCTTTCTTCCAATATCTTCCAATATTTTTAATATTATAATCAAATGTACAGAATATATACTCGTAGTATCATGTTAATTTGCTGTGGGTGGAAACCCTACTGATGGCACTTGTCGGAGTCATGATCCCGTATTTACTGTCAGGGCTCGTTTTAAACGTGTTTATGAATACTCTCCCCGCGGGAAATTTGTCACAATTTATTGTTCATGTAGTTTTGGTGCTGGTAATTGAGTATTTGGGGATGCGACCGTTCTGTTGTCAGTGGGAGAGATAAATATGCGGTATTGTTTTAAATAATAATTTAGCTTATGCTTCATATGTCGTGTCTGTCATACCTCTCTTTCAAGTATCAAGAAGTATCGAGGCATTTATATGTCAGTATTAGACATGCAGCACACCTAGGTTTATTAACGCATGATTAAGTCATATGTATGAACTAGATATGACTACAAAATATCTTAATAATAGGAAAACCTGTCGATGATATCTCCAACAATAAGTTTAAATCGATAACTTTGCATCCGTTTTAAAGGAAATTACATATGCATTTCATTATAATATGACAATATAAACATGCCGGTACCACAGTACCGGTATATTAGAATAGTACCACCCCAATACTGGAACCGACTGATAGCGGTATATCCGCTCGAAGTAGTGAAGCTCAAGTGCAACAGGGCGGAGATAGGCAGCAGCATTCCCGTCGCGAGGTTACGCACTGCCATTGCCACCACGCGTGCCCAGCGCGGCAATTATATACAAATTCCCCCTTTCTTGGCAAGGTAACATATACTCCTGTTTTAATTACTCAAATAAATGTGAACATTAAGTGACTATATGGACTTAATTAATTATATTCCCGTTGCTACCGGCTGGTTGGTACATATGATAATGACAATGACGAGAATTAAAATTAATTCTCAACTTAATAAATTATGGTAAAGTTTTGACCACCAGGCATCTACTAGCAAACATTATGTCTTGTTTGATATCTTTTGACTTGCCAAATACATTTGTACTTTGTTATATATATATGATATAATATAACTAGATATATAATAGGCTACATTTCCCCAAAGTGAACCATCATTGTGCAGTCAAAGTCAAATTATTCCAGATTTACTACTTTCATTTCGACTCTAATACCGGCTATGGGCCCATAGACACCCTTGAAATGCGTGTATATTCGCTAGTATATTTTACCTCGTGAAACGTGAGACTTTATGGGGAAGGAAATATAACATTTTATAACATTTAGCCGTTTAACTCCGGTTTTAGTTACATTACTATATTTATACAAAGAATTATATAGAGATATTTATAATTCTGTCTTATATACATTTATAAACGGGCCCGATGGCGCAGGCGGTGTTAAAGTAGAAAACTAAATTCATTATTCTTGGTTCCACGTCTATTAAACAAAACGATACTTTTCGTTCTGTCAAACAGATGACGTAAATTTTCAACGTCAATCTGAACAAAACAAATCAAAACTTGCAACGTAACGGGATCAATATTCTTGAATGAAATTAGGGCAGGCCGCTAATTATATTCATCACAAATGGCATTCGTAATATTAAGAGTTAATTATTTAATTAAAATGTTTGCATTTGAGATTTTTGTATGTATATATTGTTACATACATCACGCCTATGTCCCATTGCGGTAGGTAGACTATGGATCTCCACTTGCTACGATTGCCTACCTCTCTCGCATCCCTTACAAGTCCTTTCATACACGGCCGTTTGTTCTTAGTATTTCTGAACTGGCCCTTGTTAATACCTTTTCTACCTGGTTGAGTTATATTCGCTGAGGTCGTCGTATAACAACTCTTTCATTCGCTTCCGTTCTATATATTTGTGCAGTAATTTTACATTCATCCATCCTTTCTACATGTCTAAACTATGAAACGTTCCTTTCTCTATAGGTGTCACTACATTTTTTATACCACATTGATCATTATTGTGTCATTGTGTGGGATTATTGTTGTTTGTTGTAATGATTGTGGTTTTTACATACAATTGTAATTATGTATTGGGTTTAACAAAAGTTGTATTTGATAATATTTGCTATATCGGTGTTTAAAAACCTGTTAACCTTAAAAACTGTTCTGTACCACGTATTAGGCTTTTAAATATTTTCATAATGACCGCTGGAATATTTGACTCGTGGAAACGTTACAAACATACTCGCATTTATAATATTATATAGATATAAATTCATAGCAATGCATATCGAGTATATAATGCATTCGCTTAAATATAATGAAGGATCATCATTACAGCCATTGTAAATTCACTACAGGACATAGGCCTTCCATAGAAAGGGGGAATTTACCCATAACTGCCGCGCTGGGCAAGCGTGTTAGCAATCGCAGAGCACAGCTTTCGCGACGAGAATGCCCATCCCTACCCTATGCATTTGAGCTACGTTATCTCGGATGGTCATACCGCAATCTGTCGGTTCTGGTACCTAAGTCGTTTCTTAAGACATCTGGTACAGAGGGAAGTTTACAATTAAGGATAAATAATTTTATATTAACAACGCCTTATATACAATCCAGATTATTGTAAAAACCAGGAACAAAAAGCGCATAATTTTTAAATATCAGTTTTGCAAAATATATATAAACATGGAGTCTTTAAAAATAATCGGTATTAAGTGCTGACAAATTCTCTTGCACTATACTACTAAATACGTCACACACTGTTGGATACACACAATATTATTACAATATTCACACAACATCCATACATTGACCTGGGCTCCAAGGTAAACCGCTTAAAGCACCTGTGTTACGAACATCATGTTACAGAGAAATCACAAATATAATACTCAAATACATATATTTTATACACAGAACAAACATCAATATTGTCACATAAAAGTTTAACCTTGGTGAACAGTACACCCACGACCCTAGACGTTTAAGATCAGCACTATGTGCGCAATCAGGCCTGTCATAGAAGTGATTATCTTAACAGCGATTCTCCTCATTTTTGTATAATACAAAGGTGGTAAACAAGGTCGCGGCCCGCTCGATGGTACGCGATTACCACAGCCTATGGACGTTTACAACTCCGAGGATCTTTCACGCATATCCGACCATTTAAAAACTTTACTCCCTATTTGAAGAACCGTCTACTATATTCCCTGGAAAAACCCCCACTGGGAGCTCATTCCACATCAGAACCGTCGATAATGCTGTGACTCTAGTTCATCTAATCTTTATTGACCATCTTAGGGTCAGACGTCCTACGCTAAACTTAATAATTAGCCTTAATTGAATGTCGTTTTAATCTTACGCTTCCCATTCGCTTTATTTCAAATCATTCTAAGATCCAAATTTGAAATGCAAATCTTGATATTGCTTAAAGTTCGCCATAGTTGAGTTACTTTAATATCAAAGTCACATAGACCTGGATCAAAATTAATTTGCCCTGAACAGATGGTAAAACTATGAAACGATATCTCGACATCTAATTCTACAAGTTTTGCATAGAAATAACCGCCAGACGTTGAATTGTTTTATGACAAAACTTGTTTAAGTTAAGACTAAGTATTAAGTTAAGTTTACAAATTCACAGCGTAATGTGTGATGAGCGAAACCAATAAACAAACAGGTTTCATAAGTTCCAGGTTTGTATTACATTTGTATACATATGTGCAATTGCAGAGCCCCGTAGTTTTACCCGCAGTTGTAGAACTTTCATAATAACTTTTACTTCTTAAAAATCTAATTAAATAAACATATTTTACATGTGTTTCATGACTTCCATGAACCTTTATACTAAGTTTCATTCGAATAACTTTGAAAACTTTGCATCCCCGTTCTACCTCTTAAAGGGGTAAATATTCAAAAAATCTTTCTTAGTACTGGCTTACGTTATAAATGAATCTTGCAGGTGGACGCCCTACGCTGCGGTACGTGGTCTCCAATCCTGAACCATACGACTCCATCGGCCATAGGTTCTGCGTACCAAATGCCCTGCCCACTGCCATTTCAACTAACAAATCCGCCGGTTAATGTCGGTAACTTTGATTCTGTCTTCTTACAAAGTCTGACTTCTTACAAATTCCTCATTCCTGATTCAATCGCACATAGAACTCCGAGCATTGCCCTCTCCATAGCTTGTTGAGCTACTTTCAGTTGGCCAATAAGGCCAATGGTAAGTAATTTTTTCTGTTATTTGTTAATACCCGCATAATAGTCGGTAAAACATCTACATAGATCGAATTTTGATAATAAAAATGAGTAAATTATTAGCCGGAATAAACAAATAGAAAAAATATGTTCTATGCTTAATATTAGGCTAGATCTCATACAAATGTAATTTGCATTGGAAACTTAGTTTTACTATTTTCTAAATAAAACTATTGGGTCATGTGACATAATATCTTTAAGTTATAAGGTTAGCTACGCGCAAGAGATATTCCTTGTGATATTACAAGCGTCTATAGGTTGCGGTGGCGCATTCTATCATGCCGACCAAATAGTTTTATTCTTCATTTATATACAATACGCAATAGCCAAGAACTAAATGGCACACATCACAACTGAATTGCGAATACATAATTATGTTTATTTAATAAAAAAAACATACAAAGCCTTTTTTATCAGTTCAAAATATCCCCAAACTTGTAACGTTCTAAAAATACTAGCAACCCTGCCAGAAATATAAGGTAGCCTGAGCTGTTGGAATTGGCTCCAGGCCAAGTGCTACAAACATGATCATTTAGATCAGACACAATCGAAATACCATTTAAATTAAATGAATAAATCAAATACAGAAAAAACAAGAATAATGGTTGAAAAGTTCAAAGAACGACTTTCTTTAGAATGATCAATATTTTTAACGGAGTGAAATCCCTAAATCTCCTCTTTTCTGGTAGTTTACGTAAACTTAGTAATAAGACCTTTTTAGTAGTAAGCCCTGACCAGCAAAGTAAAATAAATACCTCTCGTTTTACCAGATGGTGTTAGAGGTGACTGAGATGCCGGAATCGACAGATGGCGATGTATCTACATATCTATCTGAAGCAATATAGTTTAATACAACTAAGAGGGGATATGTAGCAACATTCTTGACACAAAAGTTACGCTCTAGCGATTGCTAACTCGCTTGCGTGGCGCGACAATTAAGGGCAAAATTCTCCCTTAAGGGAGGCCTTTGACCAGCAGTGGATATTAAACTGCTTAAATTTACCACAGATGTTCGGCCCGGTTCAATATAATTTGACATTAAATCATACAATGTATTGCTTTATAAAACAGATAAAAAATAAATCAGTTCAATTGAATCATTACCAAGTTAATTTATATCAAAGCGGTTTTGGAGCTGTCAATAATCATCGCATGCACACGGGATGCGGAAACTTTTATAATTACATACATATATACATACATCACGCCTGTGTCTTAATGGGGTATAGACTACGGATATCTTCACTTGTTACATCTTTAACACACCTCTCTCGCATTAGTCCTTTCATACACGCTTGTTTATTCTTAGTACTTCTGAACGGGGCTTCTTTAATAAACTTTTAGAAACTTTATTTAAAAGTAACATTTGTACCGGGATCTCGTATTATACTTAGACACATCTAAGTGCTTTTTGTATCATTCTAATAGATGCAGTATATCATTGTGCATTTTTAACAAAATCTATATATTTAGTAGTTTTAAGCCAAAACAAAAGTCAATAACTCCATATCACAAACATTGATCCGGTTCAGACGTAAGTCGCTTAAAGCACTTGTGTTACAGAGATCGGACAATAAAGGAATCATGAATAAATTATTTCAATACATATTTGACACCAAAAAAAATGAAAAATTAAACATTTACAAGAATAACAATGTGCAAAACTCCACGTTTATAACATTGCGTATAAGAAGGATGTTTATTTCTTTCAGATAATATTAATCACAATTAATTGTACTGCCATGACTATATAAAAAACGTAAGCCTTTGTAACCTATATTCAATTATCAGAAATACATGACACTTTAAACGAAAACTTCATCGCTACGTAACAACACAGGACAGAACAAAAAAGAATTTTTATTTCAATAATGTTTGTCCTTGGGTGGGAATTAAAACTACGAGCCCCGTACATAAGATAAAGATACTACCGAATGCGTCATCTAGCCATCTATGTAGTCGGTATTTATAAATATATTAATACAAAACGGTAGTTTGTCCGTTCCTCTCAAACAGTTTCTAATTTATCGTTAACGTTGCTCGTAGATAATTCCCACTCAACAAATAGACTATTCGAGCTTCCTTGCAACACCAGCATTGTCGGACGAAACAATTCTATTATTCGAAAGCGAGAACGCAAAAACGAAGCCGCGCTGCAACGAATAGTTGCGACCAGTTTCAACGCAACCCGGTGAACATTCCGCTAGAACAAAAATGCAGCAATGACTGGCTTTTTGCTTTTAATCTTTAGTATTAAATTTCTATATTAAATGTCCATTAAGCTTTTCAAATGTACATCCAAAAGTTGGAAAAGATCTCTCAAAGCGATAAGGATGTCGTTTGTACTATCTAAAATAAAGGGGGCAATTGAAGAACAGGGATTATCATAGGTATATTTAGGATGAAAATACCATAACTGATTCATATTTACATTAATTTTGAACCAAAAACCTGTTAGTAAAATTTACCTATTGTATTTTATGAAATAATTTATTCTTTTCCTGTAAAATATAAATTTTATATGTAAATGTATATGTACTGAAAGGATTGCTATTATTCTAATTGGAAATCTTCACTTCAAAAATAGTCACTTTGTAGATCGAGTTTGCACTGCGAAATTCATAATGTAATTTAACCAAGCCTTCTCAGCTCTTCTTTATATTGACTATTAGTTAAACTACTGTTTAGAGACTTTAAAACAGGGTGTAACTTTCGAGGGTCACTTTTGAAATTGGTTACCGCAAAGTAAAGGAAACGTTGGAAAACTGAACATTAAAGGCGCCGCGTTTTGAAACCAATAAAAACTTATTTTACTAAGTGATAAAAACTTTAGGTTAGACTAAGGTTAAGACTAAGGTTAGACTCTATATGCCAAAACGCCAGAAAAATAAGAGCGGAGTATCAATGAGAAATGATGCAAAAACTAGGAAAACTTATTTCTATTGAGCTTCGAAAATGGGTAATGTTTCGAAAAAATGTATTGAAAGATTGTTTTCCTTGAATAATATTTCAAGAATACATTGTAAAATTAAGACTTTTTGTATTCAGAATCTGTTCAAAAATATGTCAAAAGATTTATCTTTTATTATTTGATTTCAATGGAAAATAGAAGAATATTTTATATTTACATTTAATTTTGAAAATGTCGCTGCAAAGGATTACAAAATGGCATAAATAAATACAAAATTGCATTTTATATTTATTTCTCGTTCATAGAATAAATAGCTTTGTTATTTTATTCTCAGGACACAAAACAAAATCCTTTTTTCAACTAAATAAAATATTTGTTTCTTATTCTCATCAAAACCGTTTTAAAGTTACTATGGTTGGTATCCAGACGAAGTGTGATAATTTGTAAAAGACTGATGCCTAAACAATATTTGTATAGAAAAAAAGCAACACCATTTCAAAGGTTATTCATATTATCTAGATAAAAGATAGTCTGTGTTATGTCTGACTGTCAATCATCACAGTAACACATTGCATTTAGATCTGTCCAGCCGTTCCGGCGTGAAAGAGCGACAAACATTATAACTTTCTTATATTAATGTTACTTTTAGTAAGTTGAAGGGGGCATATTTATGAACCCAATATAAATACATAACAAACATAAACATATGAAAAATAGAATTAGTTACAATACATATATGTACATAATACAGGAGTAATATTTCAAAGAGGTAACAAAATTGTACATTACTCCTGTACAAAAATCTTTGTCGTAAATTCTGTACTATTACCGCGTTAAACAAGATATGAAACTTATATTCTGTGATATTATTCCACGCTTTTCGCGGATAAAACTCCTCCCAACCACAAGCTCGTACAGCTATAATCTCTTTTAAACCGACAAAAAAGAAGTTAAGCTCTTCATGAAATAGCAACTTTGGAAACAATGCCATCAGCGTGGAAGTTTACAACTCACAAAACTGCAAAAAGAACAAGAACTAACACGTCGTAATTTGTGTGAATTTTCATTTTAGCTGAACAATGTTTAGTATGTTTTTTATACAATTGTATAATAAAATTACGCTTTTCCCTTTTGTAAGATTGTAAGCAGCCGTATCGCTCTTCGCGATTTATTGTGACAAACTGTGGGCTTTTTCTGCCAACACGATTACACCAACTAGCTTTTCGCCTGAGTTTTGCTGTACTTTATATCTCGTCTCTAAGGAACTCTTGTTATCCCGGAAAGAAATTTATATTATACACTCTGACAGCTAAACTCTGAATCTTTTTTACCCAAAAAAAACATGTTTGCAAATAAAATATTACTAATGAGCTATTCCTTACTAGCATAAATAATTAACCACGAGGTACTGGTAGAAAAGGTACAAAGTAGAATAGTACCTTCCTACCAGGTGTAGTAAAAGGCGACTTAATCGACCAGAACCGATAGATGGCGATATATTCATGCAAAATAGTGTAGCTCAAAGGCACAGGTTGGGGTTGGGCATTAGCACCTACACGCTTGCCCAGCGCGCGCCTTTATGGGCAAAATTCCCCCTTTCTTGAAGAGGCCTATGTCCAGCAGTGGTACCTTAACGTACCCTTACTCTTATACCGTTCCTACAACATTCAGCACTTTCAATGCATAAAACTAATCAAATTATGTCGGTTACATCGTTTTCCAACAAACAGAACGACCGTTAACTTAAAATATTTGTTTAAAATAGTTGAACAAAATTACAATAATAGATCCAATTCGAGCCGAATACATTTATAACTGTATATATATATACTTTATCTTCATTTAATATATCCCTTCTCTTTTTAATCCATAAAAATAAAACCTTTCTTGCTAAAATATGAAATGTTCCTAGAGTAAAACCGAAGAAATGTTTTCTTACCACCAAACAGGAATACCTTCGAAGTTGAGGCTACGGTTGAAACAGAGTGGAAACAATTTACAAAATGCATCTCGCGCGCGCCGACGCATTTTTGTGTAAAATACCATAGATATTATTTATGTTTTTTTTGCAAATATGAATTAATTATTTTTGACATTTATCAAACTAGAAATGGCAGCAATAACAAAATAATAAACAACCAATACAAATTTACTTAGTACAATTATAATTATATCATTCTTTTATTCTCTCATCATCGTCATACCAGCCATTGGAAGTCCGCTGCTGGACATGCCTTTCCAAGAAAGAAGGTTTTTGTCCATAATTGCGACGCTGGGCAAGCGTGTTGGCAATCGCAGAGCGCAGCTTTCACGACGAGGATGCCCCATCCCCGCCCTATACATTTGAGCTGCACTGTTCGGGTGGATATACTGCCATCTTTCGGTACCTTTGTCGCTTCTTACGACACCTAGCGCAGTGGAAAGTACTATTTTACTCTGCCGGTACCTCACAGCTAATTGTTATTCTCTGCATGTATATTTATGCATATTGTTACAATTAATGACGGGCCTGATGGCGCAATCGATGGTGTTCCTTATTCGCCATTCTCAACGCGAGGCTGCGTTCGCGTAGACTTCAGTTTATATCGGGCTTCAAAATAGTTGACATTTCATATCACACATCAGTAGTCCTAAGATTGAGTTAGAAACATACAAATCGATAGACACACGTTTGCAATTACTCACTCTTTTGATAAGACCATCGATGTATTTACTTAATATTAATTTCACTATCTGTATATTTACTTACACCATTATAACTGACAGGCCCGATGCCTCATTCAGAGCGTCCATAATGCGCATTATAGGGTCAAGGGCTTTCGATTCCCACCCAGAGCAAACATGTGTTTGTCCTATATCTGTGCACTAAATATATACATTTAAATATTGTACTTGTACATACTAAGCTACTTACTGGTCTGTTTCTTTATTAGATCAAGTCAACTAACAAGCATGCAATCCGCGTAAGAGTCACCGCAGCCTATATACACTGTATTTCAAAACTTCATCTATTGTAAAGGTTTTATACGTAATTTACTATTGTCACGAATTTAAACAAGAATATGTCACTTTTTAACTTGACAGTCTACGGGAGAATTGATTGAAACAAATTAATTAACCCATTCAGGTGGCACTGAAGTTATGATCGTTCCGTATTCTTGCCTTACCTCTCCCGAGACAATATTTAAACAGGACTCTTGAACACACACCGATAGACTAAATTAAATTAATCTCGACTTAATCTCACTTAATGAAATTGATCGTCGCGTTATAATCTAATTTATTGTAAGCAATCCGTACCCTATTATTCGGTATTAGTGATATCACTATTGTTCGTTATTTGGTATTAGTGATATCACAATATAGTTATTAATCTTGAGGATATGTTTATTTGATTACTTTTAACTAAGTAGCCACCTGGATGCTGTATTGGGTAATCTGATATAGTATCTGCAAATCCAAAGGTTCACAAGGAGAATCCATAAGGTGCAGTGACGCTTACTATTAGGTAGACTGCATGCTTGTTAGACCGGGTCTTATACAAAAAAAAACTCTTTTCAATTTAATAATAATTTTGTAAATTTCTATCGCTTGTTTGTAGACCTGGTCTTATAAAAAAATAAAACTCTCTTAAATGGAATAATAATTATGTGAATTTTCATCAAAATGTTTGTGCAAAAGAGCAAATAAGTATGCCATATAGCTTACGTGCAGATTTTAAACGATATGATCAGTGCCTTACGGTTTTCTTTTCTGCGTCCATTACCAACGGAGTACAGGCATTAAATATAATATATCAATATAATATACTAAATCTGAAAAGTTTGTTTGTTTAAATGCTTTAATCTCAGACATCGCTAGTCCGATTTAAAAATTATTTCAATGTTGGATATTCCATTGATTTGAAAATGTTATAAGCTATAAATATTTTTAAGTAGGTTGGAATCTATTTTAAAATAAATAAAAATACTTTGAATCCCACTATACCCCCTAAAGACACTATTCTATCCTACTAATATTTGCTAAACATTTAACTTTTTATTAGTTAAATATTTTTTTATCAATAACTTTTGAGTTGATTTGTTCAAAAAAAAAGTTGAGGTGTTTATAGTTTAATTTTATGAAATATTATATGGCTTATGTTACTTGGTAGCGTTCTATTGATAAAAGAATTTAAAAAAGCAAGACAGATTTTGAGTCAACTCATACCAAAGAAACAAATATTTCCTCTTTATAATATTATAATATAGAATAGTACGGATATCCAAAAACTACAAAGACACTTTAAAACAGTTTGCATTCATTCATTTTTATTAAACAACCTCCTTCTAAATCGGCACTCAAATGAAGGCGGTAAGAAATACGAAAGCACTGTTTAATATACACTGACAAAGGCAGTCCGGCAGGTCGGGGAGCGCCGAAGCCGAACCCAAACGAAATTACGGTTATTTCCTCTTGCGTACATTACGCAATGCGAAATTTCAGTTGATTCTAAATTGAGTTTTCTCCCCGCATTATTATTCAATGATACTGTAAAACTTCAATTCACGTAAAAAATGCTACAAAATACAAACTTTACGCATTTATGGCATTATCTTTAACTCAACTTTTAAACACGGTCTTAGACTTACTTTACTCCTAAATAACAAGTGAAGGAAACTTAATTTACAATTTTTTATATTATTATTAACAATTATGTACCACAACATCTCATACATTGATCTGACTCCGTGATAAGTCGCTTAAAGCGCCTATATTAAGGACATCAGATAACAGAGGAATCATACATATACTTACTAACTAACACCCAGACACAGTGGAGATCGATGCCCACGATCGTGAACGCGCAATACCATTTGCGCCACCGAGCCCAACAACAGAATGCAGCACGACAACATTAGGCATTCTTTAACTTTTGCGCCTGCTTGCTGAATTAGTCTCTGTTAGATGATCACGTCAATACCGCCAATAACATAGAGTAAATATTTGTTACCAGCGAGTTGCACGGCATGTGTTTACAAACTGCTGCAGGTTCAGCCGTGTACTCACGTTTAAAAATTACGTGGAACATAAAAGATCAAAAAGATAAATAAATTCATAAAAATCTCATACATACACCTGACTACCATATACATGTCGCTTATGTACCATATATATGTCGCTTAGATTCATTGTTACGGTCATCAAACAATAGAGGAATCACAAATGTAATACTTAAGACATATTTAACACCCATTCATACTTATCACGGACTCAAGTCAATGAATGAAATGCTATGTTTTTATTTATTTAATAAACAATTTATGTATATTTTATGAGGCCCCTCAACACAATATATAAAACGAGGGCAAAAATAAACCAACACAAAACGAGGAGTTTCACTCTAAGCGAGCACTCACGAGAGTAAAGTGTACATTTTGAAAGCGGCTTAAGATTTTAAGTAAAGCCGTTAACATTTGAAACGTATCGTGTAATTAATCTAAGGCTTGATTGCCCTCACGAAGGGCCGTCATCGGTAGATTGAGGGCGAACAAAGCAAGCTCATAAAGCAAATAATAAAAGCCAAATAGCCAAACGATACTGTCGTTAAATTGTACTTTATGGACTAAGGAGAGACCCGCGTAAGCCTTGGATACGGTTAATTTTCGTTTACAATAGAATGTCAGAGATACATGTCTGTTACCTTGAGAAAGAGTTACAATAAAAGCGTGATTGTGCACTAAATTTTTTAATACTATTTGTTTATTATCATTATCATCATCTGTAAAACATCCACAGCTGGACAGAGGCAGGAAGGCTCTATCCAGCAGTGGAAGTGTCCAGAAAGAGAATTTTTTTTTAATTACCACGCTGGGCCGATTTGGTAGCAAATGCATATCTTTGCATCGGTAATACTGCTGCTCATCCTCGACCTTGCAAATCAGATACGCTATTTCAGGTAGACATGCGACCATCTGCAGGTTCTGGTACCTCAGCTGCCTGATACAGACACCTGATACTATATGAGATACTATTCACGTCCAAGTGTTTATTATTACTAGGATAATATATACAAGAGTTGGACTCCTTACAAAAAATTATATTTTAAACAGTAACACAACTTTATTATTCCTTGGTATACAAGACCGTGAGTGCGGCTGCTGTTTCTACGTCGTTTCAAACAAAAATAGGAAATTGGGTTATATTTTTCCACGACAAATTCGAGACGCATCTTTGATACTTCGACGGAGCTAGTCCGGGAGTTAATCCCTTCATTTCACATCAATTTGTATTCACGGTCAATACTGTTCGCCGTTTGCCAAACATTCAATCAAGGCTAAAATGCACCTGACTACTGGCATCCACTTCGTGAAGGTTTATCAAACTAATCAGTCCGTAAAATGGAAAATATTTTTAAAGCTATATCATAGTTTTATATTTACTGGAAAAAATTGATCGAGAAAAATAAGAACACCATTTTGACATCTTGGAAAGTTACACGGCAGATATTCATATAATATTAAAAGACCTTCAAAAATAAAAAATATAAAATAAATCTTATCTCTTGTACAACAAAAAAAAAACAGAATACGCGTACAGAAACAGAGAAGGCCTCCAAACGAATATAAACCCAAATCCATTCACGAAGGCAAGTCAGCTAACCTCCTGACCATTATAAAAGCGGGCCATTTTAAATTCCGCGCGCGACCCGCCGCCCGGCTATGAGACAAGCTTTGGGCTCCCGGCCCATCGTCGGCGTACAATAAACGTCATGCATTGAGGATGCAAAAACATGCGGCCCGTAATGCATTTTCGAGCGTCTCAGCGGCCCGCGGCGGGAATATTGTGCAGTACGCCCGCGCTTTATTCACGAGTATTGTTGAATATTTCTAGTTTAGCATGTTTAAATTGAATTCTATATTGAAGCAATAGGTATATTTTATATTAATATATTTTCTTATAAATAGACTTATATTGGAATATAGAATAAATAAACGGGTAGGATATGTTACGGGTAGGATAGGTCCTAGTTACGCCTCCTGTACCAGGTTTCGTAAGAGGAGACTGAGGTACCGGAAACGACAGATGGAGGTAAATCCATCCGAAGCAATCTAGCTCAAATGCAAGAGAGGGTCATAGGAATGGGCATACCTGTCGCGAAAATACGGTCTACCATATATCTGCTTGTCCAGCGCGGTAGTTTATATAATTATGGGCGAATTCCCCTTTTTTGGTGAGGGAGGCAGGGGCCTGGACATCCAGCAGCGGCTGCTGTTATGATAAAGATGATTTAGGTATAAAAAGATATTATCGGCCATTTTTACCCACCAAAGTGTTGGTACATATTTAAATATGGAACATTAAAAAAAAGAAACGTTTTACATTCGACTTTCAAAAATTTGGTCTATTATCGCTGAATTTAAAAAACATTTTGTTGTCTTTGACAACTTCGCAAACAGCGGTCTGTAAAGATCGAATCCGAAATTAAACGTTCTTATTACAGCGACCAGGAAAACTCTGTTACAAAACTGGAGGTGCGACGGCAAACGTGATGAATGGCTTCGATATCAATAGAATAATGTTTATTACTTGATTAATCCCCCAACGGTAGTCGTGGGCAGCGACGGTGAGTCCTAAATAAACCGGCGGAATGAGTACATGAATGCTCTTCCACTATTTACGGGCTGTATTTGCGCACCTGCCCGTTCCAGTAAACATTAACGTATACCAACCTTTTCAGACAAATTGAACAATTTTTATTAATTCATGGAACACGTTTTAGTTTTGTTTTTATAAATAATACAGTTGTAGTGTTCATTAGCTATTTTCTACTTTACTCGCGATTTAAAGATTCTGTAAGACTAAAAATCTTGATATCGATATGTTTCATTTACCCAATGCTTTCACATAATGTAATCAGACGGAAAAGAAGTAAAAACCCACTAAAAGAAATGGAAATTTCAGTTTGGATTACATAGGTTGATGCTAGTTAAAATAAATCACTTTATAGTTTTTTTACTATAGAAAAGTAAATAAATTTTGTTTTGTTAAATTTTATATATTTCTTTATTGCACTGTTGTAATTATGGGTTTTGTTTATGTATAGATATTTATTCATGTATATGTAATAAATTATGACCCTACTTAATCGCTAAAAATATAGTTTTTTAATGGTGTTTGTTTCAGAGGTGTATTAGGAACATAAAAACAGCCAAAATATATTTTTTTAAATCTATTTTAGATGGGAATAGACTAAAATTTATAATGAAATACTTACTTCAAGTACAAAATAAAAATCTAAGATGATAAAATGTAATAAAATGTAGTAAATAAAATATAATTTGTAAAAACGGTGTAGTAACTATTTTGTTACTAAGTAAATCATTTCCATTTTGTAAGTCATTTATAAAACTTAATCAGTACCTACAATAGGCGTTATAAAAGAATATAATAACAATGGTTGACTATTTAGATTAATATGAATAAAAGGCAAACATTTTATATTAACGAGGTACGCAACAAAATTTACGACAGTTAATTGAATTTTAAAATTTCACGAATACGCATTCATATGCGGTTTTAACTTATCATCAGGAAATTTTCATTGTTATTTGTCATTCTGGTAAAATGTGTGATTATGTAAATTAAATTTTCAATCCATCTGCATGTATATGAGCCCATTGCCGAGTAATCAAGTCAATGGGCGTTGACTGATTATTGTGATGAAAACTAAATATAACTAACTATGTGTCACTAGCTAACGTTGCCTTTTTTAAATATGTATGGTTATTATGAAAAAAATGATAGTTACGACCATAAATATAATAAAAAACAATAATTCGACCATAAATTGAGATTTAAATTATCTTGTCTCTCCAGTTATATCCACATGTACACATTAACCAAAAATTAATTGAAATCTGCTAAGTAGTTTCGAAATTAATTCCGGACAAATACCGTGACACGAAATTTTTTATATAGAAAGAGTAGAGGACCCAACAGCGTTGTTTTGTGTTGTTGCCGTACACAGTTTTAGATGGATATACCACTATTTATTGGTTCCGGTTCCTCAGATGAATTTTATTTTTTAAATTGATGATACTGCAAAATTTAAAATATGTTGAAAATCTTTTAATTGCTAAAGCATCAAAATCTTTCAGCCAAACCAAAATAAGTGATTATTTTAAATAATATAATTATAATAACACTACGCATTTTGGTACGTTTTTAATGCCTATCCAACGTACCATAATTATAACAAAATACATAATAATATGTAGCACGTTTTTTTACCCTATCCCGCATAATACGCTTTCTCGTTTAGGACGCGTTTTTGGTAGGGTCCCTGAAAAATCGTCTTAAGCGGGTTTTAATTTTTTTATTTATTTGTAAAATTTTTACTTCAACTTAATATATATTGAAAAGTACATCTCACACATTATTTAGCTATGAAGCATATAGGAAAATGTATTCTCACTCCCTTTCTCCTGTTAAGACGTAATATAGGACATGTCGTGAGGTAGGCTTGTTACAGACTGGATTACCTAAACAATAACAATGTCGGCGCCGCCCCCGACATGCAATTACTTATGTACATGTAAATTAGAGGGATTGTCCCTTGTTTGTTGTTTAAAATAGTCATATCAACCGTGAAGACATCTTAATAGAAGAGCTGGTAGACAATTTTCGGTGCGTGATTGAGTTATCGAGAAAATTAGATCAACACCTAAGCTATCAGCAGAGTAGAGGCCTATGACCATAAGTGGACTTTCAATGGCTGATATGAACCTTTTTATATTTGAATAGAAATATTCAACCGAATAACAAACGGCGGAAGATTACAAACGCTCAATGTATCGTAATTATTTTTAAATGTAGATGAAGTATCAATGGTCAGGCCGTAAAATTTCGGAATTTAATTCTTTAACCAACGCGTAAACGCAGGGTATGACAAGGTAGGCAGATAATCTGGCTAGAGCCGCAAGATCGCGCTGGATGCAGGCCACAACCAATCGATCTTATCTAAAATAACGGGAGGCCTATTTTCAGCAGAGGACGGTATACGTAGCTTTGGAAACATTAAGGGACACAACCATGAATAATATGAGTGAGTATGCCAGTATCAAAACCGATATCATCATCATCACTTCAACTATAAGACGTCGACTGCTAGACGGACACATGCCTCCCCAGGTAATCTCTAATAGGACCGGTTGTATTCGGCCTGTGTCCAGCGCAATTTTGCGGTTTTAGTCAGATTGTCTGTCCATCTTGCGGATGGACGCTCTACACTGCACTTGCCGGTACGTGGTCTCCATTCCAGAACCTTATGAATCCATTGGCCATCGGTTCTGCGTACCAAATGCCTTGCCCACTACCACTTCAACTAACTAATCAACTAATCCGCCGAGGAATTTCGGTAACTTTGGTTCTGTTACGAACCATTCATGATTCGATCGTGCAAAGAAACTCCGAGCATTGCCCTCTCCATAACTCATTGCGCTACTCTCAGTTGGCCAAGAAGACCAAAAAATATAAACATTGCGACTGACTACACATGCATGGTTGACATGCAAGGACAGCGAATCAAAATTCAATCAAATATCAATTTGTACACCTTACCTATTATTATTGTATATAATGTATACTATATCCACAACTGACGTCACGTTTTGTTTTATTTGTGGTGAGGAGTAGATTACTAGCACAAAAATATTTTACAATGGTTCCTAATCACAATTATTGTTTCACAAAAATATATGAGTGCTCGTAATTTTTTATTCATACATTATTTTCTTTTACAATCCAATCGTCTATTCACATTCACAAAAAATTGGGCAGCCTTGTGTTATCTTTTTTAAGATTTTACATCACAGAATACTTTTTCAATGACCACATCGTGCCTTACAAGAAAGTCGTGAAAAGAAGAGTCGATTTAAAATTTCAAAGCCTTATAACCTATGAAAGACACTATTAAAGAACATCCAAAAGTATATAAATATAAAATACTCCGAGACATAGACGATAATCCCAATGACAATGTAGTTTTTTATAAAGTATTTTATTTTTTACAGAAATGATACGAATATAAGTATTGAGTTCCATCTTTGAAAAACAAAAAACTACTACATATAGACTTTATACTAAGGTTGTCTTTATATGTACCTCACTCTCACCTATTTCTCTGTGTTCCGGTTTGAAGGGAAAGAGAGGAAATTCCTATTATGTCACATTACCTAGTAAAATTACTGGTTAATGTGACAATATATTCAATTCCTACATCTCTCATACATTGAAATGATTCCGAGATAAATCTCTTAAAGCACTTATTTTACGGACATCAGACTGCATTCGAATCAGAAATATAATACTAAAGTACATATAAATGACACCCATGTTTGTGTTGTTCTGTGTCTGGGTATAATTTACATGAATATCTTAACACAAATGCTTTAAGCTACTTATTCCGGAGTCAGGTCAATGTATAAAACGTCGTGTGAGTTTAGTTATTATTATTGTTGACTGTTTTGTCTCTGCCCATATAAAGCTGTACATCTTAAGATCTTAAAGCAGATTAAAGCGGATTATAATATCTACAATACCTAAGGTGCTCACTTAATAATTAATTCCTTTCAGTATTAGGATTGAGTAGGCGAGTTTATGTAGCTACTATCTATATAAATAAAATTGTTTCCCAGCCAGCCAGGAAGTCTGCTAAGTCAATGTTGCATTAACTGTCTTATGCACAACTTGTTTTCTAAGCTAAGTAGCTCACCCAACTAAAGTCGTTCTGTCTTAACTACTCATGTTTTTTTATGTCATACAGTCAGCAAACAAGCCTATGGTCCGCTTCATCGTAACCATGACTGCAGCCTATAGACGCTCGTGTTATCACATAGATATCACTAGCGCTTGTTGTCAACCTTGTGAACTGAATATACAATGTCATATTTACAAGTAAGTTACGAGTAAGTGTAAGGTCAAAAGTTTTGTAAGAGGTCTACTTTAAGATTTTACCATAAATAATAATCTAGCTCATCCTTGCTATATGTCTACGAACACTGGAAATCCGTTGTATCAAAAGACATTACTTATACAATTAGGGTGCCCCTCACTGGAGACAAGACAATTGTATGTAAATTGTCCCTATTTGCGATACAATACGTATAATAGCAATTGACAACTCTATGGTCTACAGCTATATTATAACTAAATGCGGACCAAACAAACTGATTTACAAATTTAATAGAACGACTAGAATCTCTCGTTTGCCGGTACAACCAGTGCTACGGAAAATTACTTGGGGAAGCGTATTTTCAGCAGGGAACGTTCCACGTAATGAGCCTGTAGTAAACTTAGCTATAAGGCCAGTTTGGTGTCGGCTAGGTTAAAATAAGCTAGTTAATGACCTGTTTGTTTAAATTACTCTTATGTCCGATTAGGACATCAGCAATCATCGAAAGTAAAGTAAGTAAAGTTGTAGTAAGAATGAAAGTGTCTGTAGTAGGATAATTCATATATTTTTTATTTAGATATAATTACATAATTTTGAGTTTGTATGTATATATAAAAAAAATTAAAAATATGCATGTTTCGAATAAATGAGTGAAAATATTGAGTTTTTGTTAGCTGGCCATTGTTTAACGTTGTTTTGTCTGTACATAACGTAGTATACTATAATATATACTTTTTAACGGTTTTAAAATGGGATTTATTATATGTACTTTATTTTAATATATATAGCTTTTATTTATTTTATACGCTTTCATGTGTAGTTGCATAGAAAATTAAAATTTGCAAATCAACAACATTTCAACTTTCTAACTCCTTTTTTATTTAAATAACATATATTATTGGCACCAACAATCATTGACGTTTTTTTATATATAATTATATAATAATTTTTATAAAATTTATTAAAAGTAGCATATTTCAAAGTGATGAGCAATAAAAATTCAAATGTGGTGTTTCTCGAAAATAAGTTTTGTAATTACTTGTGAATAGAGACATTGTTGTTTATTCTTCTTGTTTATTTCTCAATTAATCTTTCTTTGACCGACTGTGAAAAAAGGGTTTTCAATTTAACTGTTTTTTTTTGTTTGTATTTTACTTGATATCTCAGAGAATTGTGAACCAATTTTTTAAATTAACGGCAACAGTAAAAATATTTAGAAATATATGATTTATTAAATAACGCTCACTTAAACGGATTACACATTTTATAAACATTCATGACACATAACAGCACTTCCCAATTCCTATTATCTTAAGTGGGTCCCAAACTTTAAATACAATTAAAAAGGGTCAGATAATTCGCCTGTTAAATGGACACCGCTAAATCCGGGGTTAGTTAGCTCTAGAATGGCTTTCACCGATATTAATGAGACAAACATGAAAGGTTCCTTCACAAAGTGCTTATGTCCCAACTGTTTATGCCAACCGCGCGTAATGACGTGGGATGGAAGTGGCTGCGTAATGTTTAATTACAGAGGACGCAAGGCGGGTTCAACTCGTAATAATAAAATTGTAAATGTAATCTAACGAAAATAAAATTTTAAATTTACGTTAAAATTTACACCTACTGCTGGCAACAAAAGGGCTTAAAATAATCTTTATAATATTATTAAATATAAGTAAAAGAAGCGTGACTTCTCATTGCAGCATGAATTTTGTCAACTGTCAAATGACTGACAGTTATATCAAACTCCATAACGATACATTAAAAAAGTTAACAAGGCCGTAGAGTTTTCTTAAATTACATAATAGCAATAAAATAGCAAAATTAATTTTGCTTCCATAAAATCCAAAAAACCATCTAACAACAATAATGACATTTGAAAAAAAAACAAATACATATTTGTGTTTGTTCTGGGTTCGGGTGTAAAAAATAATAATTTATGTATTATATTTGTGATTCTTTTGTTGTCTGATGTACGTAACATAAGTGCTTTAAGCGACTTACCTGGGAGTCAGGTCTATGTATGGTCTTGTGCTAATTATTATTATATAAGTTTTATTATTGTCACCGATTTCCAATAGTATCAATCATTATTGATTTGGGCCAAGATTGCAACGCTGGTTAAGATGAATGCTGAAAATCACACATTGTAAATTTGTGATGGGGAGGCATCTGCCCATGATAATACTTGCATTTGAACTAAGCCATTCTGAACTAAGACATCACTATCGGACAATTTCGGTGTATAAGTCACCTAATGACACCTGTTACAAAAACAAGTACCTTACCAAAACTCCACGGTCATATACGTCGAAAAAAATTGGCATAATTACTTATAATCATCGTCATATTAACTGCAGGAGGTCCGCTGCTGGACGTAGACCTCCACAGCGATCCAACGGTTTTAGTCAGATCGTCTGTGGGTGGGCGTCCTACGCTGCGCTTGCCGGTACGTGGTCTCCATTCCAGAAGCTTACACATCCTTTGTCGATCGTTTTTAAGTGGCCTGTTCACTGCCATTTCAACTTGCAAATTTGCCGGGAACTTTAGCTTTTATGAATCTCCTCATTTTTAATTCGATTGCGCAAAGAACTTCGAGCATTGCCCTCTCTATATGTTTATACTGACTGACTCATAATAACATTCAGCTTATAAACTGAAGCCAAGTAAAGGCTACTGCCAAATAAACGTTTCACATTGATATTCTCCCATCTATCTCTGATCGTTGGAAATCAACCAAGATAAACTATCATTTACGCGTCCGATCACACCTCGGGAACTTATTTCATTTGCCTTGAATTCAATACTTGGCAACCATCCCTCTTAAAGCCCTTTCAGTATGCGGCCTCCGGCTCAAGGAAAACCTTTAAAATATTGATAGACCTTTCAAAATTCTATACGTATTCCCGTAAAACTGTAAGTCAGGCTTGGTAAATAATGAAGGGACCTCTCGTCTTATTGTGTAGATCAGTGATTCTCAAGCTGTTTTTATGACCCCCTGGAGTAAATCCCGTCGTGGGTTGATGTAAAAAACATCTGCTGAGAAACGCTCACAATTTATTCGTTGTTTAGCGTCTTATTGAGAGAATAGAACTCTATTAATTTGCAGTTGCAATTGATAAAATATGAGTCTTAGACGCTCTTAAACTCGAAAATTATAATAAAATGAATTATACAATCGTATTATAATATGAATTATACTAAACCGTTCAGCTGCTTTAAATAACTGTAAAATACGATTTAACTTTTAAATTTTTTGTTAAAAATTTCAGTACCATGCCAGTTAATAGTCGTTTTAATAACTTTTTAAAGATGTCGTTGCTAATAAAAAATACTAGAGGCGATAAAGGTTCCAGATTATTTGGTAAATTATAAAATTTGTGTAACCAGTTATTTTCTTACATTATTAGAGCCGTGAGGTACCTTAAAATAGAATAGAAAAAATATGGGTAGAGTAGAATAGTACCGCCCACTACCCCAGTCGTTGTATGAGGCGTTGTATATATATCCGAAACAGTGCATCTCAAATGCACAGGGCCGGGGTGGGCAGCAGCATCCCCGTCGCGAAAGCTGCACTATGCGATAGCTAGCACGTTTTCCCAGCGCAGCAATTATGGGCAAATTCCTTCTTTCTCGAAGAGACCTATGTCCAAAAGTGGACTTAGGTCTCTTCTCTTGTACGAGCTAGGCTAAAGGCTAGAATAATGATGATTAGAACTATATAATTACTTTTTAATTTGCTTAATTTGTTGATGTGTAAGATTATATTGAGGATTTTATTCCAATATACAATTTTAGAATTAATCTCATAATTATAATTAAAAGACTAATGCAAGTAATTAAATATGTCGTAGCCTTTGAAACAACAAAGTTTGAGGACCACAGCTGAGTCAAGAACTTACAGTTTAAATTGCAACAATGTTAGCTTTCAATCATGAAAATTCATGGGGTTCGTCGTGAAATTTTACAGTCTCTCGAGTCGGTGAGCGCCTTATTTTCCGCAATCGCCGGCTTCGAATGCGGTGGTCCGTAATACATGCTTCACTTATTTTATGGTCATAGTTTACTGATTGGCTGCCAGTAAAAATGAAGTTTTCACCTTTGCGTAGACTAAGATGTACTAACGTGATTTAGCTTCTCGTTTATCTTATTTATCTTTTATATATTCTACTAACAGAGGCCAGCATTTCCACCCACGTTAAGTAAAACCAAGCTAGTATCATTTTATCTATAGTCGCATTTCTCAGTAAGTTGTCGATGTAATACTACATATTTTTCTGTTCTGTCAATAACTCACAAAAAAATCAGACAACCGTAAATACAATTCTTTATTCGTTACGTCACAAAAATATGCACTAAAAATATTTTAAACTCTATGTATTCACACACTTTCAAAATTGTACCAAAACAAAATTTGTATTAAATAATTATTTATTATATTAATAGGATTTTTGAACCTTGTACTAATAAAAAACGCCAAAAAAGTCCAATCGCCATCCATTAGGATTAGTGTGAAGCTAATAATAATGTCATAATTCTACTTCGGCAAAGGCGTTAATTCTGGATTACTGTTGTAAGCAGCTCAAACCCCCAAACAACCCGACACATAATATAATAGATTGTAACTCAACCATTAAGTTACTTAGAATGAATATGTTATTAATTATCCTCTACCATATATAGACTCCACATTTAAAACAGGAATTCAAAACCCCTGCGATAAAGATAAAAGCTACCCACGCAACAAACAATTAAGCTAACATATTACTAAGTTCAATCATACGGTCTGGTTGATTGTAAATTCCATCTTAGTTTAAAGGCGCTGTGTCAACGCAAAGACAGTACTAGCGCATTGCAAACAATTGACCTGAAGATATTGCCCAGGGCTTTCTCTGCTACTCTCACTCCTCAAACTAGAACACAGCAGTTCGAGCTATACTTGAGGTAGAACTTGAGGTACCGGCAGAGAGGATTACCTTTCTCTATTCCAAATGTCGTAAGAAACTACTGGGGTACTAAATTAGGCAGACTTTATATAGCGATATATCAACTATGAGGAGATAGTCAACAGCATCCTCAATTGCTAAAATGCCTGCCCAACTCAGCAATTATGAGCGAAAATCCCTAATAATTGATCCAATTTGTGAAATTCTCTTCTAATAGGCCTGCAAAAGGTCCAGCAGTAGACTTCCTGTGGCTGATACCATGATGATTCTGACGTAAAGTAACATCTCTTCTCCCTCTTCTTTTGGGTAAGCCGTAGAGAAGGATCTCTCAAACAAGTTTATCATTATTACTAGAAAATCTTTTTTTTAACCTCATTAACTCAATGACTGAAAGGTGATCAAAAATGAATGTACTAAAGCGAAAAGACAGACCAGACTAGATTAAGGGCACGAAAGTCCCAAGAGGACTATGTAAATCACGGGTAATTTATATAAGTAACATAAATAGGCTAGTAAAATATAGGCCAATACCCCAGCAGTATATAACAGTACCTCCTCCTGTACTAGGTATCGTAAGAGGTAACTAAGGGTGACATCCATAACAGTGTAGCTCAAATGCACTGCATGGGATGGGCAGCAGTATCTGCGTCGCGAAAGCTGCGCTCTGCGATTGCCAACACGCGCGGTCACTATGTTCAAAATTACCCCTTTCTTGAAGAGACCTATATCCAACAGAAGGCTTCCAATAGCACATGTAAACTGTTATATGAACATATAAAACAAAAAATAAATAACAGCACTCATTCTTTTAAAACAGCCTACTTAACCCGCCATCCTGTATTTTCCGACAACTCTACCGTATAATTGTCTCATCAAATTCATACCGCACGTGCAATGGCGAGCACAATAAAACACCGAGAGACTTTAACGCACGTCCTACACATATTTCACCAGGAGGTGCACAGTAAAATACACAGCCGAGAAAAAATACACGCTCGACGGCCCATGACAAATAATATGACAATTTCTTTTTAGCATTGCCCTCGCTCAATTTAAACATTACGGGCGAACAATGTAGCGGTGTAATGTGGTGGCAAATTGATACTGTTTTTTTCTATTGATATATTGTAGGGTAGGTAAATAACGAATTATTTACACGTATAGTATTTGCGAGCTTCCAAATATTTTATTACTTTTCAGACAAATTAGGTATTGCATATATCGGTATAAAGCTGAAGAAATATAAATTAAGTCAACGTTCTATATGATGTTCTGGTTCTTCATCATTGTCATCATATCAGCCATTAGAAGTCTACTGCTGGAAAAAGGCCTTCCCAAGAAAAAGGGAATGTTCCCCATACGCGCTGGGAAAGTGTGTTTCGCGACGGGAATGTTAGTGCCTATCCGCGCCCTGTGCATTTGAGCTACACTGTTTTGGATGAATATACCGCCATCTATATTCTGGCACCTTAGTCGCCTCTTACAACACCTAGTACAGGGGCAGGTACTATTTTACTCTACCGATACCTCACGGTTGTTTGATACTCCATTGTAATATGTTGGTTTAAATATCGATAAGTTAATCGTCGTAAATTATAAAGGAAATAAATATAAAATAAGTTTTAGGCTAGATTGAACGATGAAGACTTTTTAACCCGGAAAAGTTCTCGAGCTACATAAAGAAGTTGACAATGTATGTATATATGCTATTTATTTATATAAATATTTATATATTTCGTTACTAGTGAACGATGAATGCGTTATTATATATTTCCAACATCACGACTTATTATAACAAACTTTAACAAGTTGGTTCTGGATAATCTAACGTTGAACCCTTATCGTAATCCCTGCTACAAAGACAGGACCTTGAATAAAGCTTATGAACGAGAAATAACTTGACAAAATATATTTTCTATTTAGATTTCACTAGTGTTTAGAGAAAAAAATGATGGCCCGGAATTTTTGGCACGGAAATTAAAGACTTTACAAAAAATTAGAAGTTTAATATATATCACATTAAACTTTTTATCTATTGCACCGTTAAACATGGCTTCCTTAAAAAAATAACAATTTGAGCAGGCCTTGTGACAATCGCAGAGCGTAACGTGTACACATAACATTCCAACTGAAACCATGTTCCGGTCAGTGTCTTACTTACTGTACTTAGTAACAAATAAAGCGAGCACTTCTCAGTAGATATATTTTGCTAAAGTTACTCAGCTTGCTTAAGTCGTGAAATCGCCTTAACTTATCACCCTTTTAAAGACAATTAAGACCCAGTCGTGGTATAATCTGCAATTCTAGAAAACAAGCGCCCATCAGCCTAACATCAAACTAAGAGATTGACCTGCCTAATCCTAACCTACTCCCTCCCCTGGCGTTAATTAAACCAATATTGCTAGCTAAAATTAATATTTTGCACCAAACTGTTTATCCGTAGTTTGGCGAAATTATTAACAAAGTTAGTAATCCGTTAAACAAGTCGGTTAAGCGATTATTGAGTTAGTCTTACCCAGCCTTATCGGTGGGAATTCTGTTGCATGTCTCGGTTAAATTTCTATTAGGGCTACTTAGTAGGGAAGAGCTTTAAAGCGAAACTTTCTAAAGAGGATTCTATTGCTTTTAAATTCTTAACTACCATAATTAAATAAGACTATCTTCATCAGTGAAAAGTTCTTTGTGAAATTGTATAAGGAATTGTAACAGTCCAAAAATATTAATAAGTACTTATTATTTTAGATACGCTATAAATTCAAAAGGAAATTAATATTATGAAACAAGAATGAGATTGGGCAGTTTTATCTAATAATAATAAATTCAGACAACATCTCATACATTGACTTGACCCCATGATAAGTCACTGAAAGCACTTGTGTTACGAACATCAACACTAGACACAGACCAAACGAACATATCATCACATAAATATTTGTCTTGGATTGGGTTTGAACCAACGATACCGTTGGGCCCGCCAATGTAGGACACATTCAATTAAAAAATGAAATAAAACAATCGTAGTAATATAAAACTGAATACAGTAAAGTCATCATAAAAAATGTATTTATACGCGAAATGAAATAAATTAAACAATTGTATATATAAGAAATAACGAATATTTATTTTCTAACACTAGAGAGCATATATCTCCATACTATATTTATACTGCATATTTGTTCCTAATGAAAACCGTTGCCGCAAATTAACTGAAAAATTGAACAATAAATGGAAAAAGTTAGATAAACAGAGTTTTAAAGTTAAAAATAATATCATTATAAGTAATTAACATGTATAAATATATTTATATACATAAAACTATATAAATGAGTATAGGTAATATATTCTTTCGTAAATATAATGGTGATAATTTGAGAAGTTCATTGACCTTAATTACGTAAATTTTTAAAAAACGTTTAATTCACTTATAGCGACATCAATAGATCTTTAACAGCATTTCTCAAATCACGCTTCGTAAACTCAGGAAATGTGCCCAGCACTCCAATCAATGCGTTAAATTGCAGCGGAGATTCGATCAGGAATATTCCCCAGCACGAGATACTTATTTTACTACCACTTATTTCTGATCATGAATTCAAAAAGGAACTAACTTTTCGATAAATTTTCCTATATATAACAACTTTTGGGTTGTTAAAGAGAATTAGTAGTGCCCCCATAAGGGAATTAATTTGGGAATTACGTGCGTGGAATTTTATGTTTAACTTGATGGTTTAAATTTGTAATCTGGATAGTTTATGCTGTATAGCTTTTGGTTATATAATATTACATTATCGTTTATTGCCGAAACATGTATTGAGATCTCCACAATACATTCTACTCCTCTCTCTTACTACAATAATGATATATTTTAGTTAAATTTTTGTTTGTGCTAATATTTTATCATCACGATAATTACAGCCTTTGGAAGTCCATTATTGGACATAGGCCTCCTCAATAAAGGAAAAAAATTGTCGATATTTGCCACGCTGGATAATCGTATTGGCAATCGTAGAGCGCAGCTTTCACACAGGGGATGCTGCTGCCCATCCCCTCTCTGTGCATTTGAGCTACACTAAAATATCGTTTATACTAATGATCGAAACTCTTAATAATTATAAGGCATAATTCATAAATTTGTGTATACAAGTATCGGTTTTTCGCTTTGAAGTACCGGTACAGTAGAATAGTGAACTGTACAAGGTGACGTAAGAGGCGCCCGAGTTACCAGAACCGTCTGATAGCGATATATTCATCCGAAACAGCTCTAACGCACAGGGTGGGGATGGGCAGCAGCTTTCCGTTTGCAAATCTACGCTCTGCTTTTCTCACTAAACCACCCCGTGCAGTCCAGCAGTGGACGCTTTGCAATTCCTTTAGTGTATCGGTTTTCAAATATATTAAGTTATTTTAGTATTTAAGCCTTATTTTGTTTATACATATAGTGAACTTTCAAAAGAAAAAAAAATGTTAGTAGTTAAATAATAGAAACGATCACGAGTGTTTGATGGAACTGTCACCCTACAGCTTGCGAGTCAAGCGAGCGGAGCGAGGCGTTGCGACAGCGGCCGGGAAATCGCCAGGACGATATTTATTTTTATGAGTTGTAATTTGTTCTTAATCATGATATTATTAATAAAAAATAATGTAACTACGGACGATTATGAAGATAGATGTTTAAAAAAAAGAGTTAAATTAAAAAATATTTGTTTTCTTATTGGCAGTGATAGTTATATCTATTATATATAGTCTATAGGCAAATTATGACAACTGTCTGTCATGAGCTCGGTTGTCAATAATAAAAAGAATGAGAAGAAAATATGTCTATTAATTTTTACGAGCGCAAGATGGGGGTACAAAAATAGAAAAACATTTTAAGAAGGGCCATTATGGATGAACTTGATACGCATATCTTTTGATGTATTATTTTTCCTAAATATAAGACTCGCAATGACATTATTTATAAACGTTATAAGGAGTTCAATTCTCAAATCATATCATCTAGTAATCAATTCTTAATTTGTGTCTGAGATTTTAGCTCACTTTAATGACACACAGTTATCAAATTTTTATGATAAATAAATAAATTCATACAACATCTCATACATTGACATCACTCCGAGGTAATTCTCAAAAGCTAGGAATTCGGAACAGAGAATTGCAAATATAATACTCAAATAGATATAAACCCAGACATAAAACAAACATATAATTTTTTTGTCCAGGGTGGGTATCGAAGTCACGACCGTTAGCGCATAGGATAGGACTCTACCAATCGGGGACGTCCAATATGAATAAAACATTAAATTAAAATATGTAACATCTTCACACTGATAAACTGATAAAACAGATCGAAACACATGTGCATAGTGTACACACGATAGTTCAATTATTTTTTGAAAAATACTGCATGCAGGTAGTAGGAGGTTCAGGAACATTATTTTAAAAGTCTCATATGAACAGAAAATTCAAGGGAAAAATGTGTCGCATAAAATATCATGCTTCATGACATAGTTAGGACTTTTTGCATATTTTTTTTATAAACTAACTAAAATTTGTGTATAATTTGTGATTAAGATTTGTGACAATAGACTTGCTTTTGTCAAGACGGACTTTTTTACTATATATTTTATAGAAAGTCGAAATTCGAATTTGGACATCGCACACAACATCTTTTGTCAATCTTGAGATTGGTTGCCGCAAGATAACAAAAACAACAAATAAAAAAAGGAACAAAATTAACCGCGTTTTAAAACGTGTAACCTTATTTTTTATTAGAATAGAAATATATCAGTTTTATAAAGTCCTTTCTTCGTTATAAAATAAGATGAAGACTTCAATCCCTGCACTTGCTCGTAAATAGTTGTCATCTCTCGAGCATTCATAGTCGAGCACGGGCTTTGCAAACAGCTAGAGCCGTCGGCTTCAAACACCGAGCTTACATGACAAACGACTTAAATTTTGCTTCATACGTCTTAATTCTCAACTGACATATGAGAATAAGATAGACTTTCTACTCGTATACGAAACCTATCAATCCGCCGGCCTATATCTTCAGGATACAAGTTATTAACGAGCCAAACTCCAACACAATTAGTTTGAGTATGTAAAGCGTGAAAGTATGACAAACATAATTTTGCACTTATAATATTTATATGTATTTTTGAAAATATCATGCATTCTCTCGCGGAAATAAAATTAGTTAGAGATACCGAGTTAAGTTAGTTATTAGATAACGAGTAACTTGAATTTAATGGGATCTCTTAAATCCTTACTGCACTATGCGGGTCATCAAAAACTAAAGTATGAACAAATGTAATAAAACTGAGTGAAAGCATGCATTTAAATATTTGGTGAACTTACTGTAAAGTTCACCAAATATTTACATGCATGCTAGCATTAAACAAATTTACCCTAACTAGTGTACTAACGCAATAAAGATAGCAAACATCACTTCAATGTCAACTCCGCTGCAGCAAACAGCTTAATTCAAAACACAGTAAATAAAAGTGTTTGGTCTCACCCACTCGAGGATGCATCCCGGCGCTCGCTGCGGGTCGTTTTAGATATGCAAGCTCAGGCCTACATGAATATTCCCGGCTTTGTGTCGCAGTATGTTGTATATGTTTACTATACAAAAGTCTACAAATATGATAAATCACCAACGTAATTTGTACAAAATAATTACTTTCATCTATATTTCTTTGGTTTATTTTATTAGACTCAGTTGACAAACAAGCATACGGCTTCGTGCACTGCAGCCTATAGTCGCTTGTGATATCACAAGAATATCGCTAACGTGTTGCCGGGCATCTGACTTGAAGATAAAACGTCACGTTGCTCAGAAATTACGTTATTGCTCACATCCTTAAAACAGAAAGATAGCAATGCGAACACTTTTCTCATGCGGTAAAAATAAGAGATAGTGAAGTACTAATACAGACGACCTTTATATGAAGTATAGAATTTAAAAAATGCATAACAATGGAAACTGTGACTTAAAATTCTAATTTGCCATATGGCACCACGTCATCATGTGACTAAGGAGAATAGTACCTTCGACCCCGTACCAACATAGTATAGTCATTAGAAAAATCGAAAACTAAATAAAACATGGTGGCGATAGGCAACAGCGTACCTTTTGTAAAATTTAGTCTACCACTTTTTATCACGTCAGCCCAGCGTGGCAATTATGGGAAACACTCTCAAATGACAAATTCGGGGTTGGTGCATCATAGGTTCAGCAATGTCTTACGGCAGAAATTGGTATAACTTTTGTCAATACTAAAAAATTATATTAATAACATATACTATTACACATAAACATAAGCCTTTTTTAATTTAAGTAATCTTTAACAGTTATTATTAAATGCTTCAATCTCGGCGCACTTACATACTTACTTACTTACATGTAGCAAATACTACAAAGGAATGAGAAAGGACTACGAAAGTTATGTAGCGTGCACTGTATTCTCGTTCTCGCTGTATATATACCCTTCCGCGTTGTTTAGTTACTGGAGGAATCAAAGTGCAAACTTTCACAATATTTTTTTGTAATATACGATAATAACAACGATAATTTGCTTATGTCACATCTTTTCTTTATATTAAACGATATGACCACCATAAGTCTTAATATCCAATCCAACAGTAGTGAGGTTGTTATTTGTATATATATATATATACCTAAATATTATATTTGCAATTCCGCTGTTGTCTAATATATAAAGCACAAGTGCTTTAAGTTACTTATCTCGGAGTCAGATCAACGTACGAGATGTCGCGTGAGATTAATATTATTACAAGGGTGAGACAACTTACATACGAGTTTGTCTTTATTAACTAGTGCTAGTTCACCATATTTAAAACACTAAAGTTTATACAGATGCTAATTTAAAATGAGTTTACGTTAAATTATGCAAAATTCCAAGCTTGAGTTCTTGTATCTCACAAAAAGATTGCCCGTCAATTTAGTCGTAGTTAAACAGAGTTTTGAAATAATTCACCCGTATTTCAGCATCTTTTCCATCGAAAAATTATGAGCACAATGTAAAAATAATACCGGATGGAAAAATTACTTTTAATGAACTTTCGTTCACACCTTTACAAAGGTTGGACGTTTCGCTTCAGAAAACCTCCTTTCGGGCTGAATAAATTTTTTCGACCAGAAATTATTAAAGTTAAATTAAAAGACTGATTATTCAAATGAATGAAACAGATAACTAATTAAAAAAGAGGGTGAGTGGTATCGACTTTGGGCGGATTATATCAAGCGCCTTAATTATGTTTTTTTTTAAACATTCTCTTACAGATGATAATAATCCTCGTATATCAGCCTATTATATATACTGATTAATTGTTTAGCCATAGGAGTTCCATATCCACTTGAAAAATTGTTTGCCCATAACAGCCACATTGGGTAGTCGCAGTTATAATCATCATCATCATATCAGCCATTGGAAGCCCACAGCTGGACATAGGCCTCCCCAATAAAGAGGAAATTTTTCTCATAATTGCCGCGCTGGGCAAGCGTGGTGGCAATCGCAGATCGCTGCTTCCGCGACGGAAATGCTGCTGCCAATCCCCGCTCTATGTGGATGGATATACCGCCATCTGTTGGTTCAGTCGACATCAGTCGCCTCTTACGACACTTGGTACAGGGGGAGATACTATTCTGCTCTGCCGGTACCTCACGGCACGATATAATCAGCAATCAGGTATATACAAAGGCATACACAGTATGTTCTGTATCTGTTTTTATTTTACAGCTTAAATTAAAACAAACATAATAAAATACAGATCGTCCTGTGAATATTTATAAAGTTTTTCATAATGAACTTTACTTGTTGATGATTGTTCTGAATCGGATCGGATTTTTGTTGTTTAAATGAGATTTCAGAAAACGTTTACAATATATATATTGTAAACGGATATAACGTACTGTTACAGAGTAACCTCTCTCAATCTGTCAATATTTTTTAAATTAATAATAATTTTCAATAAAATTGATTGCAAAATTGCGTCACATTTGTATCAGTTAGAAATTGTCGAATTCATCAACGGTTCAAGTCAACTTTTCTTAACCTTAATAAATGAATTTATAAGACTAGACTCATTTTAAAATATAATAATCTTACATCGAAATTTACGTGGGTACCTCCGGACGCAAACAGTTAATCCACACTAACACTTTTAATGGGGATGTGTGTCAATTTGTCGATGTCTTTCTATTTATTTCACATTTATGGTATAACTGGTCAACCAATTTTTATAAAATTGCCAATTTCGCAAAATGGGCGGCATGAACCCTGGAATATGCATGAGATATTTTTGATCCAGCGGGGATTTTTCGAGGGCCGCTATATAAACAAAATCCAAGTCAAGGATTAGTTATCATTTATGTGATTGATAACTGGCTCTATCATAATTTATACATATTATCTTTTGAATGGCTAAAAAGTTATATCGTTATTCACAGTAACCTTTGATGATGCTCCTTTGAAGGGTCAACCGATGAACCGATGAGGGCCCGCATGTGATAAGCGATTAGAAAAATACACCTATTATTTACGTCCCCATCCGCAAGAATGTCATTGCAGGTACAATCCATACCTCACAATTTATACAAATATTATAAATAAAAAACCTGACTGTCTGTTTCACTTTTATGGTTTAGGTGATGAATCGGTTATTATAGAGTATTTAAGGATGGAACATAGTTATTGATTCCGAAAACAGTGCAGTGATAAAGACATCTTATAAAGAGCACCACGTTTATAATATCAATTCCGATAACATCTAATACGTAAACGTGACTCAACCAAAGTTTTGTTCATGAAAACATTCTTATTTAAGAAAAATACAAATCATCTAAAAAGTTAACCAATATCTAGTTAGTTGTAATAAATTGATTTTTATCCTGAAATATCTTTAAGTCAGCAGACAGCCGAACTAACCATACATTAGTAAGCGCAGTGTAAAACTTCCACCGACAAGGTGGACTATCGATTTGACTAGAACCACAGGCACTTACTGTATGTACTTGTACAAACCAGAAAACAACTGTTTCCATCAGAAATCTTTTGGAAAGGCCTTCGTACTCGTCAATTGACGTTATACGACTGATATAATTGATGACGATGAAAATATTTTCGTAATGTAACTACTTTTTTAACGGTTTTATAACGCCATTTTTTTAAATAAACATTTTTGTTCGACGTTATAGTTACCTTGTTACATTCTCAAAATTGACACGAGATTTCTTGATGTCAGGACATTCTATTTTAATTTTATATTTTAAAGAAAAGTTGTTGTAACTCGAACAAAAATAAACCGCGGTATAAAGTCCGTTTAAATTTTTTTTTAAATTATTTTAAATAACTATTATTATGTGTATTTGTATATAATAATAGGTACAGCTTATTAGCTTATAACAAAAAAAAACACTAAACATTTTTAGTGTTAGTTACACTAATGATCCAAACAGCATTATCGCTTCGCCACCGTCGTTGCGGATATAAGCTATTGTCTCTGTGCACAGTTATCTAACAACCGGCCAGTAGCTTTCTTGTAGCCGTGGATAATCCGTTCAGAACAATGAGTTGTCGACCTCTGTCCTCGCCACATCGGACAGTGCGGTAAATACAACTTTGCTTTTAATTACTTCGTCGATTCAGTTTACTTACAGTCAATGTAGCATGTGTTTTATTTTTTTATTTTCACAAGAATCTATTGAAACTTTATCTTCTGATGTACCTAATTAACAAAGTGAAATGACTAAACTAAATAACATTTTACCGTTCGTACCCTAAAGGGTTATTGCGTATGTTTCCTACTTTTATAATAAAAATTTTCCAAACCTTATCAAGTTAAATTATCTTTTAAAGAAAAACTAAAAAAATACCCTTTATTAACCTAAGTTTACGTTAAATGTAAAATAAATGTTTGAGTATAAAATTTAAATGAACTAGAAAAATACAATCTACAAGAAAACGCGTGTATTTTATTGAATAATACGTGTGTTTAAATATTAAATAAATAAAAAAAGAGATTTCAAAACTAGACATAAGAGTAGATAAAAGAGTATCTATAAGTAAAACGGTGTGCTTAGCTAATGACATGTTATACCACACTACGGTTGCATTCGGACTTTGTTATCGACGCGGGAAACGCTTAAAAAGCACGCTATTTACTTGAGAGAGTTTGACGTAAAAAGAATTTTCTTTCTTTCATTATAACATTTAATGAAGGTTGAAAAATAAATTCTTCTTGAATATTCGCAACCTCTTCGTCGTTTTTTGAATTACGTCCAAAACAATTACAATTTTATCGAAAAACGCCCGCGGATTAAGTCTAAAGACTCTCGTGCTCATTTTTAATAAATACGTTATGGTTTAAAGCTCTAAGCCATATTGTACCGGCAGAAAATAGCACGTTCCCTTGTACCAATACTGATATAGCTCTCATCATCATCATCATCATACCAGCCATTGGAAGTCAACTCCTTGACACAAGCCTCTCCAAGAACAGAGGTTTTTTGCCCATAATTGCCCCGCAAGGCGAAAGTGTCGGCAATCGCAGAGCGCAGCTATCGCGACGGGGATGCTACTGCCCGCATCTGCATCCTCGCCCAGTGCATTTGAGCTGCACTGTTTCGGGTGGATATACCGCCATCTGTCAGGTCTGGTACCTTAGTCACCTCTTACAACATCTGATGCAGTGGGAGGTACTATTCTATTCTGCCGGTACCTCACGGTATTGCCGGTACCTCACCGCATATAACTCTAAGTAAATATATTTATATACTAATGCTACTCAAGCGAACAGTATTTCTTTAACTTTCAGATAACGAAATATTGCTCAAACATGAGCTTCTACTCCATTATGTATCTTCCAACAATACTAGTGTGTTGTGTCACTCTTTATTAAACGTCAACCCATATTTTTGGCAAATGGTACTACATCACTGTATATTTTGATTTATTTATTCAACATATATATTTTATACTACGTATAGAAATAACTTTTTTTAAATCCCTACGGTCAAACACTGGATTTTATAGCCGCATGTCGGACGATCCCACCACGTTCGAAGTACGTGAGAAAACATACACTTTTGTTTTATACCCGAATATTTCTCCACCTTTTTCCTTACTCCACTTTCTCTGGATGAAGTCGCGTGCTACCCTTTTTACGGCAACAGGAAAAAATACTTTTGTTTTTAAAAAACATTTGATAAACGGAGATGCCTCTAGTAAATATTTTGGGGGAATGGAATAAAAGTATTCTCAACTCTGTAGTACATCAAAACTCTCTATTCTTTTTTTAACATTGGAAGTACAAGTATATCTGTAATACACTATACTTTTTATAATATAATTTTTAACCATTTATATAAGTTCTGGATTTAAGGTGACGTAAGTGTAGTCGGCACATTAAAAACGTGTTAAGTTACAAACGATGTATTTTTATCACGCTGATAAACTAACTACGTTTTCCGCGTAATTGAGTGTGTTATTGGCGTAAAAACACTCAAACGAGATTATTTTGAGTTGCGTTCATTACACAAAATTTAGCTTATGATGCTATAAAAAAGCCATAACACATTTTATTAACTAAATAAAAAAAAACTAACAGTGCGGTTGTATTTTGATTTATGTTTGTTATTTTAAAATTATATCATTTGAAAATTAAGGAGGTACTTTCAGATTGGAAAATAAAATAAATGAAAATAATATGTCATACATATCAGCGAGGTTTCATAAGCAAATTTCGTATAATTTGTATTTCTAGGTAACGATCAACTCTCCTATTTAAAGGGCTAGGCTTACACCGGCTTCAAAACTGACTATAATTGTATGTTATTGCCCTAATATATTGAGTTTATTCTAAAGCCTGGACTGAAATGTTAACTAAACTAATTAGTGATGATTTTTATAAGTATAAGATATACTTAGACACACATTGTTACACTATTATTTTATACATTACTGTAAGTTTTTGGTGTAAAAAGATATTTCGTGGAGATTTTGTGTAATAAAATAATTTATATATTTTAGCTCGAGCAATTCTAGTTTCAAAAAGAGTCTTTAAAATTTTACTCGATTATAATGTCAGCTGTCAAATTAACGTGTTTTAAATTTAGATTGATTTTAAATATGCTTCATATATGAAACCTTTGTTATTTAAACAATATCGATATACGGTTTTAGAGACTGATTTTATTTACTCTTATACATATCAGATGTCAAAATCAACGAAACATATTGCTTGCGGTTATTAATTATTTTATCACCAAAATAGTAGTAGATAGAAACATACCCTGTAATAATGAACATAAAGTCTTAAATCCTAAACTCACCAAAGTGCTGTTCCCGTACAGGGTGTCATACGACTCGGCCTTAGACGACACATTCCTCAGCTTGCACGGCCTCTTCAAAGGTGGTGGAGGCTGCTTATGAGGCGATGCCTGCTGATTGCCCACATGGTTTGACGTTTTACTCTCCCTCTCCTTCTCCTTCAACTTGCTGTTGTGAGACAGGTTGTTCTTGGTAAAGTTGCCGAGCTGTTCGAACATGCTCGTCAAATGTTGCGACATCATTTTGATTGTCTTTTGTTCGTTTTTTTTAACAACTGAACATCAACCGAATCCGAATCGGTGTTGCATTTTTCAATGCTGAACTATAGCTGCGAGATTGAAAATTCTAACGGCTTCAACAATGAGAATAAGAATTCGTCTCTAAACGTAACAATTATGTTTTTTTTTTATTTTCTTCAACTTGCTTTTAGTGTGCAGAGTTTTAAAGATATTGAATTTATTTTAGCATTTATATCGGTGATAAAACTTAAATTGAATATAGTTTCATGAATAAAATTAACATTTCCGTATACGTATGAAATTTACTTTATTTTTCACTAAAGAAATTGTCTGCAGCGGGGTTTTTATTTATTGATAGAGTTATCAAGGTATACATATATATATATATAAATTTTTAATTAAGAGTAGAGTGAAACCATATTAAAAAGTAATTTTTTTGCAAAGAAACCAACCACTTTTATTTTTTCAGCTTCCTTAACAAACAGTATTAATTTAAGAGCAACCCAATAAAGATTTCTTGAAGGACTTTCAGAGGACATAAGAAGTAATTAGCATAAAGTAGGAAACCGCGTACAATTCGTTTAACATATGAATGAAGACAAGGACATATATCATTTCAAACCGAGACAGAGGACCCGATGAGTTTGCATTTATTTTAATTACAAATAACGACGCAGTAACACTTAAACCCAGAATAATTGTATGATTTCCATTTGAGCTTTAAATGCTTCCATTTCTTTTACAATTAGCTAAACTGCTGCACAAATAATGATACAAATAATATTTAAAATATTTCAAGATATAGGAAAAATAATTAACAGTTTGTCGTGGATGTCACTTGCAACCTTGTAATGTCGTGCCAAGCAACGGAAACACAAGGCACCTTTCATTACCCAGACCCGATGCAAACGAAACATTAAGCAATGTGTTCACCAGACTCAGATGCGAGTCTTCTCGACATTACATCTTATCCTAACAGCAGCTTCTACAGATGATTTGTTCAAAGTATAACACATTTTACTCCAAACTTATCAGACATTGTCGAGTTTAAACGTTTCCAACTTTTATAATGACATCATGAGCAACATGTGTTAAAACACCGCTAAAGTTACATCGCGGTTCGTAAGTCAAAACTTGGAAGTCTTGTATAGGAGCTAAACAGTGGTAACGGGCAGCTTAGACTTGTTGATTCTTTTTTGCGAGGAATATGCAACATGCAGTAATTCTTATTAAATTAAACGTAACATCTAATACATGTAAATTAGGCCTACCTAATTTAAGATAGGCCTAATTTACATGCATTAGATGACTCTCATAATATCGTAGTCATCAGTATTATAGATATAATGGAATCTAGTAATAGGACTCTATTATGGAAATATTATTGTTTTTATTTATACATTTTTGACGATAAAGTGCTTGTAATGGGCCTACTTATATAAAGTATATTTGTAATTTGAATATGATAAACGGATTCCTTTCAATATAGAAATAGGCGTTATGTCTGTTGTTTACTGTTTATAGAATAAAATGATTTTAAAACTGTACAAATAAAAATGGATCGTCGAAATGTGTGCACGCGCATAACTCTAGAAAAACTGCATTGAGTTGAATACTCTTTTTGTGTTTGTCAGGACCGTGTGTACGGGAGATGAAGAATGATAAACCTATGAATGGAAAAAATATATTACTTATTTTTTTATATAGGTAGGTAATCTACAAATATAGTCGTAACGGTATAAAATTATTATGAAAAACGATATAAAGAAGCCATCGAAAATGACGACGAAAACAAACAAAATTTTATAAAATTCAAGCACATACAAAAATACATATACAAAAATTTCACGTTTTCATTCCCAGTTGCATAATAAAATGAAGGGTGTAAACTTATTTCTTTATCTGACATCTTGTTAGCGATCTTGCATTTGTATATTTCTAATGGCTTCGCTAGTTTATTCACGAACTTGGAACAGGGCTGTCGCCCCGCGACATGTTAGTAGTTATTCTCGGTTACATTACTTCGTGGAAATACATTCAAGATAACATATGACTAGATTAAAGCACGTTACATTATTCCAACCTTCAAGCGAAGATAATTTGTCTGGTGATGTAATGAGAATAGACAAAAGTGTGAAGGAAACAATCTAGAGGCATATATAAAACTTGTTTACACAATTATTACCTATAATTTTCGATAGTATTTCCGTTTGCACCAAATAGTATCTGCTCTTGTAAAATTTGTTGTAACTTGGAGAATTTGTAGTGAATTTTTTGTTTGTTTGGTTAATTTGTTTTCATGGATTCCTAACTCTCAGACAGACTATTTTATAAGTCCAAAAAATTACTAATTAAAATACTTTGATGATTTATCTATACAATTTCGGATGTAGAAGTAGTTTAGCATCTACAGCGCGAAATATTGTCCTTCGATTTAGTAATCATAATTTGAGTTCTTGCTAAATATTGACAAATTATTATAAGACATTATCCTATCAGCGATTGGAAGGCCTCCCTAAGAAAGAGGGAATGTACCCACAGGCGTGGCCAAGCGTATTTGCAATCGAAGAGCGAAGCTTTCGCGACGGGAATGTCGCTGTCCACTCCCGCCCTGTGCCTCAAATGCATATTACACTTGCTACATTGCTACATTGTTAACGGTCCCAATGGCCCACATGGTAGTGATTCGTGATAGTAGCAGATGGTTGTGTAGTGATCTTGTGTGCTAACGGTAATGGGTTCAATTCTCACCCAGGGCAATTTTTTGTGTTTGTTCTGTATCTGGGTGTAAAATATATGTATTTAAGTAGTATATTTGTAATTCATCTGTTGTTTGGCGTCTGTAATACAAGTGCTTTAAGCGACTTACCACGGAGCTAGGACAATATGAGATGTTGTTGGAATTTATAATTTATTTTATATTTATTTCGGCTGGATGTAGTACAGGGGGAAGTAATATTCTACTTTGCTGGTACTTCACGTCAACAAACATACTTATGGCAAATTAAAAAGTACTCAATTAAAAGGTTTAATTACTTTAAGCATACACGTCATTTACTCAAATATTACAATTACATACTAATTCCACCTACATACATATTTTTTATATAATGAATGACTCGGTGGAGTCTAACATGTTTTTGTCTGGTTTCATTTGATACTCATTATATATGTTAAGGTTCTATTGGAGATTACTTGGGGACGTTTATGTCCAGCAGTGGACGTCTTTTAGCTGATATGATGATTTGTAACACTATTTAATACTTTATTTCAAGAACCAGCTCTTCTTTTTACTATTCAAATAAACTTGAAATTCTTATTTGAAATTATAAAACAATGATCCAGTCGTCGTTATTTAAACTTAATATACCTTGAATGAAAAATTAACGCTCCTGTTTATCTTCCGCTTAATGAAGAGCCGTTTCGAAACGCGGCGTCTAAATCGTTAAGTTTGCCGCATTCTGCAGGTAGGCGGTAGCCCTGGCCGTAAGTTTGCTGCGGGCGAAGTACGCCGGATCCGAGTGACAGTATCGGGCGGTGACGTCATTGTTTCGCACGTCGCGTTCCAACCCGCTCGCTCTACTGATGGTATTTAGGAAACTTATTGGGAATACACATGTAGTCGATACTATGACCTCGTTACTGTTCAGTACAGGCTGTATGCTTAGTTTTACTTGACTAAAAAATATTTATAATCATGGTTATTTTAAAATATGTCTTAAACAAACATAAATTAATCTCTATTTCCCTTAGCAACGCGTCAATTGCTGGACCGTTTTTAACAATTATTGTTTTGTTTTATTTGTCATGAGACAGAAGTCATAACAGGAAAATCTGTTGTGAGAAAAAATAAGGAAATTGCGGTATAAATTTCTGTAACCGTAACCGCAGTAGCGCTTTTGATAATATACGAGTAAAACTACCGAATATAACCTTTTGACATTTGACAAAACTGTCACTCGTTTTATAATAGACGCTGTGACACATTGACACATGCACTGTATATATAGCATACGAATATGAAACACTATGTTTGTTAAAAATATTTTTAACCAAACGTATTTAGTAAGCCGCGGGGTACCGGCAGAGCAGAATAGAACCTCTCCCTGTGACAGGTATCGTAAGGGGCGACTAAGGATCAGAACCAACAGATGGCGGTGTAGCTCAAACTGTTAACCATCCGCAACAGTGTAGCTCAAATTCACAGGGCGGGTATGGGCAGCAGCATCCCCGTCGCGAAGCTGGACTCTGCGATTGCCAACACGTTTGCCCAGGAGCAGTAGGCTTCTAATGGCTGTTATGATGAATGTATTCAGTGTTTATTGTAAACACCAACATCTGTCGGTTCAGCCAGTTTCTCGTCTTGTCTATTATACATTGTATATTATATTATACCCTATTTCTCGTTTTGGTAACATAAAACAAATTAAACAATTTCACTTATTATTTTTAATTCTTTGCTGTCAGTTTCTTTAAAATAATCATGTTAAGGTAGTTGCGACAGTTATTAGAAAATATAGGACAACGAACCTAAAGTTATAAATAAATAATATATTTACACGACATCTCATACGTTGACCTGACTTCAAATTAAGTAGCTTAAAGCACTTGAATTACGGATATCAGACAACAGAGCAATTACAAATATAATACTTAAATACATATTTTTAACACCCAGACACAGAACAAACAAAAATATTATCATATATATATCTGCACGGGGTGGGAATCAAACCCAAGAGAGTAGATAGGATCACTACTATCTGCGCCATCGGGCCCGTAGAAGTTTAATAATAAACAGTACTCGAACAGAAGCATAATTATTTCGTGTTAAAACATATGTTTAAATTAAACGTTTAAGAAAATATAAGAAATAAAACCCTAAATCGCCCGCCCCACAAATCAAGGAACTTCCTGATCTATCGCCGAGCCTCGAAGGAAATGCCAACCAAAAAATATAATGAGGCAATATTTTGAAAGGAAATGTTTGGGCAAAACAAAGCGTCCAGAATATAACAGGCGAAGTTTGCACAAAGGGACAGATCGCTGCGAGTCGCGTTATCTTGGCAAACTTTTGCGACACTTATCTACTTTCAGTTTTCTTATTGATTGAGATCGGTGAAAATCGTGCGGGTGACCGGACAGATGGCATTGTTTTAAGTGTTGTAGTTGGTTTACAGAAAAATATATATTTCTATGTTTAGGTTTAATGAAACGCTCGCGAAAAAATTAAGATCGACTATATCCCGTGAAAATGAAAAGACTTCATACCTCTCGAAAAGTACATGGACAGAGGAATATTTATAAACCACAGGTAAATTATACACGAAAAAAGAGTGCTAGAAAGCTAAATATGATATTATGGTTTAAAAATGTATTGCAACAAGTGTATATTAATAATAATTAGGTTTATAATTATAACAATATTAATTTTGACTTTTAGCCGACTATTAGTAGAGATAATTAAATATCATATGTGACACACTTAATAAATTCTACATACATACTTATTCCGGGAAAACGTGCGGTTCTCGAGATTTTTATAAAGAGACTGACATGTTTTTTGTACTATCTGAATTATTTGGTACTATCGGAATCGAAAAAGTCAGGCCTGAAAGTTGTTCCCAGAATAACCGTACATTTATAGGTGTCCTTAATACCTGCTATGATTGTAGATATAAGTATTATTTCACGAGGAAAGACTCGGACGAAGACTAGTCTATCTTAAATACGCTAATTAGACAAAATACACACTCGTATACTGAAGAGGGCTGCCATAAGAATGTGACAAACGAAACAGGAATACGCGACGCAAGCGAACTCTTGAATGTCTTATTACAAATATACGTGATTTGTTTGCGAAAAAGAAACATACGTAATACATTTGACGCTGTACTTTTTGACAGCATCAAGTCGTTATTGTAATGTTATAATGACGACACAATTATTATACACAAAATGGCGTAAAAACAATAATTTAGGTCTACATTTGTTATATTTTCAATAGTAGTGCCCCGCGGTTTTACCTGCGTTAAGTTGTAGAACTTTTATACTAGCTGTGAACCCCCCCCCCCCTTTTCCCTCTTTAAGGGATAATTTTCTAAAGAATATTTTACACGTATTTAAATTTCAATAAAGAACCTTTATATTATTTCAATGAAGAACCTTTATATTATTTCAATAAAGAACCTTTATATTATTCGAATAACTTATAAAACATCAAAGTTTCATAGTAACTTTGCACCCCCGTTTTACCGAATATCGAACTTCAACTTGATGTGAGTTCCTAAATTGTTTATTGATAAAAATTTTAACTAACCGTTGGTTTTACATAAGGTAGACCTCGAAGGTCGCCTGCATTGGTACCTCACTTTCACCTATTTCTACCACCAAATAGCAGTATTCGCATAGCTGTATCCCGGTTTAAAGGGTGAAAGAGGCAGTAACATAATATCTTGGAGTCATAAGGTTGGCAACGCGCTAATGATCTCCTTTTGATATAATGAGCGTCTATAGGCAGGAGTGATACTTCCTATCCCGCCGACTGCATTCTTGTTTCACGACCTGGTCGAATAAAAAAAATCAAGGAATATATACTTATAAGAATTACTTAAAAATACTAGTGAGAAAAGTAAAGAGACAACGGTATTAACTCGTCGCGACGGGGGATTCACGTAGAAAGAGCTATAACTTATAAGCGAGCGCGCCGGGCCGCGAAACACCGCACAAAACTGAACAATCCTCCGAGGAGCCAGCAGTTGACAGAATCAACTGCATACCGAATTACTTACTTAGATAACAAACTTTTTCTACAGAAAAAAGAATTTTAAGACTAGAAGCAAATACTTACCTTTTTGAATCTGATTACTTACACAATTTTAGGGGCTTTTTTTCGTGCATCATCTACCTAATATTTTGACTCAAGTAGGTAGCTAGAAATTATAAGTTGTATATTAAATAAATCAGAGCATAAGTGAATTTGAAGTTTAGTAAAATTTTTTTTTTAAATGTTCAGACGTAAAGATTTGTACTTTCGATGTAAACTAGCTAAAACAAATGCTTCTACCAAAGCATCGATGCCAAAACGAGCGGTCCCCCAAAGCCCGCCACTCGAATCAACGACACTCTAAATTCAAATCAAATGGAATCCGTTTTGTCTTTGACAGCTCATGTCAACCACTCAGCCTGTTTCATGTCTATTCAATGTTGTTTTTTTTTTCTTTTAAAAAGCAAGCATAATCAATTTATCGAGGCGTATGGACAAATGCGTATTGTTTATGCACACTACATATGTATGTTATGCAATTATTTAGTCATCCCAAAAATTAGAAAAAGGTTTTTTGCAAATTACCCAGTATATAATGAAATCCTACTGCGTGTAAGTGTATATGCATGTAGTCAGTCATTAAGGGGAACAACAATTTTTTGATCGTAAACATATATATGGCAATATCGCAACAATTGTTCTGTTCTATAATTATATGCGTTAAACATTTGTATGCTTTACTGTGCTAATTTATTGTTTTACATGTGATGTACGCTTGTAATTGATTTTGCATTTAGACTCTGATTGACTGTGGACATGTTTTAACGTTACAATCGTTTATTTATTTGATAGAAACCACTAAAAAAAACACTTGTACACTTTAAATATAATATGTATGCAGACCCAGAGGAATAAGTTGCTGCTTGATACCAGATTGTAATTAACGTCATACTATTTTTCGGATAATACTTCTAACATTATACCAAATCTATACAAACATATGTATCAGATTGTAATTTTAAATAAACAGCATTTCACTAAACGCATGTGCAAGTATATACGGTACTTACATGAACAAATCACTTTTTAAAATTCCTGCCTGTCTGTCTATTTGTTCCGGCTCTGCAACAGCGGGACGATTCTAGCGAGATTTTACTATTTTTAAGAAATAACTAAAGATATTTGTATTAAGTATTATTCTGACGAAACTTTAAATACGAATAAACCGCGGGGCACTAATTTAAGCGCTGACGTGTGCCAACAATGGCAATTCAAACAAATGAAATTATCACGATGGAATTTCAACGTGATTCGCAAGAGACTGGGCAATGCGCATATCCAGCCACACTATTTTGTGCAATAATGTTTTTTCTAAATGTGCTAAAAATAAACACAAGTATACATTTGCGAGTGGCACGCATGTAGGCGCTAATGTATGTCGGCACGCGGCGTTACAAACGATCGGATCATCAGGATTGAGTTGCTCGGTGATGCTCGGCGCGGGTGTGACAAATGCCACACTCTTTTTGAGCTTGACAAAATGAAGACTTTATTGTGAGACGTTTGTAATTTTTTTTTACTAACTTAAACAGTTTATTTGTCATGAGGAAAATACACTTTTCCTCGCTTTCGATTTAACAAAAAAGGTGTATGCTATTAGTTCAACTTAATTACCAGTAGTTCCATAAATAGTTCCATAAATATATCTTGATTAGAATGACAGCTATCAAAAGAACGTTTTTATTAAGATTACGATTTCATTAAAAACAATTTAAAATTATATCTTCTTTTCTGCTTGTTCCTGAACTTTATATGTTAAACTTTTATAATTTAAACAATCATTATGACTTATAAACATAATAATACCACCTATAGCTGACCCAACAGACTATATACCTGTTAATCATGATAATCCATACTAATAATATGAATAGGAAAGTGTATGGATGTGTATGTTTGTTTGTCCTTATTTCACGGCAAAACGGAGCGATGAATTACCCCTTAAATGTAGTTGTATGGAGCATTCCGCAATTTTCAAAGTAGAAATCAGAAAATTAGTGTGAAAACTATTTGTAACTAACAAAATAATCGTGCACCGTAATTTTTTTGGAAATTCTCCCTCCCCCCCCTCCAACCCCTTAAAGAGGGGGAGGAGAGGAGGTCTAATTTTATATGGGACTTATCGCAGTTTTTAAATGAAGATCTCAGAATTGGAAGACGTAATATCGTCGACAAAATAATATTCTATTGCGAGTGCTCTTCTGTGTTCTAAATCACCGGAGTAAGAGGGGACCCGTGTTACCCCGATATTAACGCAAGCGAAACTGCGGGCAACACCTAGTTGAAATATAATCTATCCTATCTATTAAGTTGGATCAAACTGTATACAATAAGGAAAATATGTTATAATCGGCACAGTAGTTTTAAAGATAGGCCCGGACAAACACTGCGATACGCAATTTTTATGTAAAAACGTAATCATTTAATTAAACTATAATATATTTAAAGGTATTAAAATAGACATTTTTCATATGAGAATAAACAAGAAATCTTTATAACCGGATTCGTTTTTAAATGTTTAATGTTTCAGAATGATTAGCCAATAACATTATTCTATGTTAATAATTTTATCTGTAACAAAATGTTTATATCTATCATTTTTTTTTTAAGTTTTATATCTATTAAAAGGCAAGATTACGTATAAATTCTGCAGTATCCGAGAGAATTTAGCGTTGGTTCTGGTTTTTAAATCAACGAAAGTTATTTGCCTGCACCGAGTCGGGCTAGCAAAAAAGCTTTTAATTATTTTAAGACTTGAAATGCAACTGGCTTCAGTTATAAAGCATGTTTTCGGCTATGTATAAGAAACACATTTTGTTTTCGTATTCTACTTAAAAACACCTGAGATAGACATTCAGAAGCCGTCTGAATAGTTACCTTAGTATCCCCTATGTCTAACGTCAAACGGAATTGCATTAATGTGTTCCGATTTGAAGGGTGACAGCAGCAGTGACATTACTTCTTTCAGTCACAAGGCTGGCAACGCGCAATGTTATAATATGAGCGTCATTATGCTGCGGTGCTCATTTGTTAGCTTAGTCTAAATTTAAAAAAAGAACAACGAAAAAAATGTACCGACAAATATAGTCGTTTCGAATATCTGAATAGTTCAAAAAATAAATTTAGTATGAAGTGCTAAATATTATAATTATTATACAAAAACCTCTTTCCGTAAACCTCATTGTTCCGTAAACCTCTACAGATTGATACTAAAAATAAATCACTATGTAACGATACCAAAGGGATCCGAGTAAATGGCCAGTCACAAGGTACATTAAACACCAGAAGACTTTCTTTGCACCTGCTTTCATTTGACAAATTAATACTGAATGCGACTTAGAGATAGAGCTGGTTGCAATTAAAGAGACTGCTTGAGTATTTAAAAAAAAAGCTACCTGATTTAAAATAAATCTACTACGAATTTAAAAACTTGAACTAAATACTCCCTATGTGTTATTTCATTTATTTTCTGAGTATTTTTTTCTTTCTATGTTTAATTCCGTGTTTTTTAAACTAATTATAAAAGAAAACTTGACCATTTAATTCCTTTATATTTATTTTGTTGATTGAAGATAATTATATAGATTGTGGTTTGTTTGAAGACATGTCGATATATTGGTAATATACAATATTATTAATATTTTAAATTACTGCACTAGTTTTCAATTTAAAAATTAACCACGACAAATATCTGTACGCATAATCATTTTTAAAAGGCATCCAAAGCATATTATATAACAAGAAATCAAATAACGATAAAAACTAAATCGAGTAATCATTAGGATTACTATTTTTTCAAAATCCAATGAAAATAAGACGCTTCTAAAAGTAGATTTGCTATTAAATCTCGATAATAGTAATTATTAATATATGAAATCAGGTTGCTTCATTATCGACGTGCGCTGGTTCAATGGCTGGTCATTACAGACTATAATGTTTGTATCATAAGTATAAGTAACAAATGACAATCAATCTAGCATATGTCGTAATCGCTTTTATATGTTAGCAATAATTTAAGTATTGCATGTCTCTAAGACCTACATTATTTTGTTATCAAGTACAATGGACAGCCAGGTACGTTGTGAAGGTATGAACCGGTTACCCATTCGCCCTTTAATTGCGTAATACATGAAGTATGTTGTTTGTTGCCCGTAACAAAGTATGTGGAAGTTTTATGCTGTGTAACAATTCTGGCCTTTGTCGCTGGGCTTACTGTTAATACGGCATAGCAAAAAACAACGTATGAGTATTTTCAATTACCCCATCAAATATATTTGTTTCAGCTCGCAATTATTGTTAAATAATGTCACAAAAAGAAAAAATAAAATTTTGTGCATCTTGATAGTATTCTTTATGTACAAACCATCCTAGAATACGTTAGGTTACTCTGAATTAAATCAAATATGTATTTATCTTATTTTCATTCAGATCACTCATGTCCCGTATAAGATTTTTATTAAATTGTATATTTATTTGAAATATGCGACGAATATTTCTGACATTTGTGTTAATGTAAGTGTTTTACCCTTTGACAATAAATATGTAAAATATAATTTTAAGTGCAGAATTGATTACGGGCACCTCTTTGAATTTTCAAAAAGAGAATGTTCATAAAAATATTTTAAAACACCTTAATATGAAGTTGTATGTATTTTTGCTTTAGAGAACTCTGCTATTTTTAACGGCTCAAAAACCTTATGAATTTTAGTTGCACATTTTTATATAAAATGTTCGGTAAACTTAAAAAGGCACTTGAAAATATCAAAAGACTTTAACAAGATTAAACGCGCATTTCAACAAGCTTTTTAATAAGTATCTTATAAAATTATAATGTTAGACTTTCTAACGAGCTACTCCTAGAACGAACTAGAGCTTGCTTTGATCTACCCGGTGTCCAAAAAGCCATTCTTTGGGTATGTCTAAATTAGTTTACCTGTGCAGTTGTGAAAGCGTAAGCGTCACAAATAGACAAACATAATTTTGCATTTACAGTATTAGTTTAGAATAATATAAAATAGCTATGTATATAACCTTTCATTACGCACTGTTCGAGGGGCTCTCTGGTTTTGCTTCAAGTTAAATTATGTCATTTCCTGATACAGTATGATTGCATATGAGTAAGTAACTTAGCTCATTATAAGTGGAACTCTGTCCTTCTCAAACTATAGGGGTAGAATTATCAACTTATAACTGTGCAGCTATTTTTGGGAAGTCATTAGAGAAACTTGTGGTGGCCGGATGACGTGTTATAAATTAGGTTACTACCATTGGATAATTGCGGTCGGTTTTACGCGAAACCGCAAACAGAACTAATAATAATTAGGGCTATATAACAAGAAGTAAGCGTTTTGTTTTGTGCCTACGGTATCCTTACTAAGCGGTTTAGGTAATGAGCTTGGAGTCACCTCGAGGTACACTTTATTTTGTCTATACAATAATTCGACGAATACCAGTTGATGCGCACTAAATTTTTACAAATAAAATAAATTGAGCGTCTATAATAAAGGTATATGAAAGTATATACGGTAACTTTACAAAAAAAATCTGGCTGATTTTGACAAGATTCTTTACGAGCTGATTATTCATATAAATAACATGGTGCTAAGACAAACCTAGGGTACTTTTAGTTTATAATTAAAAAAGGGTTTCATCTAACAACGTTAGAACTTGCGAAATTATTAACAAATCCTAATTATTATCCGATTTCGAATATAAAAAGTATTATATGAAATATGTTGAATTATATTCTTTCAATAATTACTAGTGTCAACTTATTTGTGACGGCACTTTTTAGGTGGAAATTAAATAAATTTCTTCAAATTAGTTTTAAAATGTAAAACGCTTGTCATTAATTTATAAAATGAATATGGCCTATAAAAAACCCAGAGAGTGGTTTAATGCAATGCAATTCAATAGGTATGTTTAAAATGTGCATTTAACAAATTTAAATTCCAAACTCAAAATCAAAGCTTTCCCATTCCGTTTATTCTCATATTTTAAAATACTGGCACGTTATGCCTTTTCGATATCTGCAACTGACTTTGGGTAATAACTTTTGCCGTGATGTTAGATAATTTACTCGAAGGAGAATGCGTCTATAATTCTTTCGGAAAACTTATTTAAACATATAATGATATATTTATATATTCTTTGTGGTAATTAAATAATGTCTAATTCAACTAAATATTTTAATCAACTTACTTAATCGTGTTGTTGTGATGTTTTTGATGATTTTTAAAGAATTTTGTTGTATTAATGATGATAGTTTAGTATTGGACAATTTGTTATAAACATATATATTCTATGAACAAAAACTTGATGCACCATTTTTATAAGTAAATTCAAAAACTTTCTCTACAACCTTATGTGTTTTATATATGATTCAAATTGTACTCTTATTTCGTAAGCTGCAGTAAGGTTTCTTATTATATTTGTATAGAGAACTATATGATATATCTGTGATTTTTAAATTTTTTAAATGCAATTAAAGATAAGTGTAATTAAAAATTATGGGTGCTATTTATAAGCAATACGTGAAAGCTGGATTTATGCGTTTTGAAATGTTTTTTTTTAATTTTCATAAAAAAATTACCTATACAGAATTCAGAGACGAATTTTTATTCGGTGTCGACAGTAACTCTGTTTAACTTTGTAAAACTTTTTCTACGAGCGCAGCAAAAGTTCGGCGAACTTTGCCCGAAGTTTACGTGGCCCGTTAACACTACGTTACGTTTATGCAGTATTGCATCGCGCGTCCGCCACACGCAGAGCCTTCGCGACGACTGCCCTCGCATCCAGCATCAGTTGACGTCGAAGCATCGAAGCATTTCTTCGGCGACACCACCGCGCGTGCGCCAGCAAGCCCCGCCCCCAAAAACTTTTCCTTTACCCATCAACTTTTATTCACATTGTTTCTTATTTCTTGTTACTGCCTCACATTAAAGGGCGTAAGAAACTTATAATAAGTTTAGTTAGGCTCATTTAAACCAGCCTGTTTAGCATACAAACTGCGGGATAGAATATCCGCAATGTTATGACATTGAGTCTTTATACTTACCTTCATTTTAATCTCGAGCCACATAATTCAGGACGATGGATACTAAAATGGAACGAGTCTTTCACTTTAACAGGTAAATCGTATTGTTCCACAGAGCCAAATCTTTTATCTTCTTATATTTGCCAACATTAGTGATATGTTACAGAATTCCAAGTAAAATTACAATCGTCCCCTAAGTGGGAATAAGACTGCACACTCGCATTTACACTGTATATGTAAATTATGTCTTGTAATTTAAAAGATTGACTTGAGATTTGAAAAAGGACTTTTAGTCACAATTTAGTAGATATTTGAACGATACGTGTAATAATTATACATAAGCCACCGGGGCTGCATTCCTGGGAATAGTAATTAAGAATGTTTCAAAGGGTATAATTAGCTTTCCCCTCCAGTGACTCAGCACTTCTGCAGCGTTTCTCTCTTGAGACGTACGGATGTGGATGCATTGCATAACACTTTAGAAATGGCTAAAATTTCAGTGTGATTTTACGAGCACTGTAAAATCTTATTATAATAGCTAGTATATCGTTTGCGTTATATTACAATTTGGCGTGCCTGATGGCGTGGACGGTACTGTTTCTATCTTGTGCGCCAGAGGTCGTAGGTTAGATTCCTACACAGGATAAATATTTATATCATGAATATTTGTGTTTGCTCTGTGTGGATGTTTAATATGTTGTTATGTATTATATCTGCTGCCGCCTTATGGACATCATCTATAACTCGAGCTTACTCGAGCGACTTATCACAGAGTCAACTGTAAGTCAATATGAGATGTTATGGGGCTTTATATATATATATATATATATACAGATCTTCGCCACTCAATGACGGTGGTTCTGCAACAACTTTAATGATGTTCACAATATAATGCACTAAAATTTGTGATACATATTTCATTTTTATTTTCGAATGACTTTTTAATATGTATATATATATATATATATATATATATGTGTGTGTATATATTGGGAGCTTTCAGTCTGACTTACTGATTGAAGCTTGAAATTTTGCGCAAAGGTGCCTTTTATACCGCAGAGAAGTACTGATAAAGGATTTTTGAAAACCCACCCCCTAAGGGGGTAAAATGGGGTTTCAAAGTTACAATAAAACTTTTTCCGTTTTAAAGGTAAACAAATGAAATTCAGTATTAAGGTTTTTCATTAAGTAAAATATAAGCATGAAATTTCTGTGATTTTTAAAGTTATTTCTACTATTAATTATATTTTTTGGGGAGGCCTATATTTAGCAGTGGGTGAATAAACTTCCAATGGTATGGTGATATAATGAAGTTATGTCAATATACTTGTAATAAGACAATTACTCCAATCATTAAAATTTTCAATTAAGTACAATCAAAACATTTTCATTTATAATACTAGAACCTACAAATCTAACCCAATATCGCTGAAACTCAAATTTAAATAAAACATTTCAATTGACAATGCACATCAAATAAACAGAGTGTTCAATCTAATCATATTTTGTTAGAAGCCCGCGACAGCCAGACAGATAAACGGTATTAAACGAAATACAGCGCGATACCCGAGAGCAGTTTGTGGGTGTTACAAAGTCGCCGTAATCGGTATTTGTGTGTACCACCGTATCTCGGCTGTAAAGGTTTACAGATGGGAATAAACGCGGCAACGACCCCGAGCGGAATATTTACTATTTTGTCGTCAATATTAGGGTCCGCATCGTTCCGCAATGCATAAGGATTGAAAAACAACTGACTGACAATTCTGTCTCCTATAAAGTATTCTACTCGTGTTATAACGGATCGATGGCGCGTTCGCTAGTTTATATTTTGAGCGACAAGGGTTAACATGTTCAATGGTCAGAGAATTATGTGCCAAATATACATTTTACGTATGGCAATATTTGGCATGTAGTTAGTTTAAATATTAAAAAATACATAATTAAATGTTCCCTGGGGACACCATATAAGTCAACGCGAACAGTCTCGGACGGCAAGTTTTTAATCAGAAGTCTAAAAAAACATTATGTGCTTTAAATATAACCATCAAACGAAGAATATTTTCATGTAAAAAATAATCGCTAACCTATAAGTACACAATACTTGAATTTATTATCTATTTTCATTTTCTCGTTTCACTAAGATAGCTATTTGAATGCAAATATATTCAGAATACACTTAAATATTTGGACAAACTGTTCGCCCCAACAATAAGACTTAAAGTAACATTCATCATAGCTAATGCACTAAGATAGTATTGTAATTTTGTTAATGTATCTCATTAAAACTTGATCCATTATGTTAATTCATCAGCTTCGATTACCTCACCGAAATACATTCATGAATGGGCAAATAAACTTACGGCCTGCATGTTGGGGATGGTCACCGAAGCCAACAATCGCATTATCTCAAGATGTCATGCAAGCATCGCCTACCCTGTGACCTAAAATAATTATGTCACGTTACCTAGTAATTTCAGCCTCTCTCGCTCTCTAAACCTAGAATTAGAGTTAAGTAGAAAAAGGTGTGACGACTTTTGTAATCCTTTAAATCTTAAGTAAACTTTTGAAAAACCGTGTGGTACCGGCAGAGTAGAATAGCACCTCCCTCAGTACCAGGTGTCGTAAGAGGTGGCTAGAGTACCAGAACCGACAGATGGCGGTATATCCATCTGAGTATATCTATCATATCAGTGTAGCTCAAGTGCATATGTGGGTGGGGGATGGGCAGAAGCATCTCTGTCGTGAAAGCTGCTCTCTGCGATTGCTGACACGCTTGCCCAGCGCGGCAATTATGGGAATAATTTTCTTTCTTGTGGAGGCCAATGTCCAGCAGTGGACTTCCAATGGTTGTAACGATGAAACTTTTGAAACTATGTACCCCATTCTATTAAACATTGTTGAACATTATCGAGTTCGTCATAAATCAGACTTATTTTTATTACGTTTTTATAATAAAACTCCTCTTTTGAAGGCTTTAAATGCGATTAATTTAACTTTTGGTTTTGGTTACCTTGCGGCAATAGTTCTGAAGGTTGACAAAAAATGTTGTTTATTGATGATTATTTAAAAGTTAAAATAAACCATGCCCTTGAGAGAGTTACATTGGATAGTGAACACGTAAATGTTAGGAAATATTACTCTTTTGTGTTAGAAAACCTGTATTTTTCTAAACGTGAGCAAATCTATTCTCTTCATAAATCAATAACGGTCTAGGTGTCTATAATACCTCGGCGCTTTAACGATATTATTACTTCCAACTGAGTCATGAGAACAATTTATAAAGAGGAGCCTTCTATTCTATCTTCCATAAAATTGGGGTTTTAAAAGCTGGAAAATTCCAAGTTGAATGCGATTTCGAAGTATTTCTTATGTTCGATCAAGGCTTTTGAAATTAAGCGACGGTAAATTCTAGCAGGCGTTTATTAATTAGAAGATTCATTTACAAAAGGAGAGGCAAGAAGACAAAATCCCATCCTCTTAAGCTTTAATCTGTCTTTTGAAGTGATTTGTTGGTTCTCTCGTGATTTCAAATTTATATGTATGGTGTTACAAAGATTTACGTTGGAGAAAGATGTACGATTTACGAAACGTCTTGTTATTTTTTTTAGTTCTTACTAATAAGCATAGATATGTACTTAATACATAAGTGTAGATTATAAACAATTTCGTTTGATAGATAATAGAATAATCATTATGATCATAATGTCAGTCATTAGCCGTTCACAATTGGATTATGATTATTCGATTATATAAATATTACCAATGATAAGGGGAACGAACTTACTAGGCCTAGCAGTACACCGCACTCGTCAGCGAGTGCGTGATATCCCCTCCCATATAGCTGGTATCCATCCATTATATTCCTTCCAATTGACCAATTTACGGTCACTCAAGCCGCCTTAGAGGCGCATTTGAGAGATCGCTATTAGTCTTTTTCCAATCCCGCAAACGATTGCTCATTAATGAGTAGCATATCCTCTTTTCACAGTGACGTAAGCACTGACATCACAGTCAACCAGCATTAGGTTCGTCCATCAAAAAAATGTATTGATCTAGTCAAGAAGTGGTCGTGATGTAAAAACCACTGCGCCATTTGTATCAGTACTAATTTGCAGAAATAATTATGCTGCTTATAAAACAAACTTCGACTATTCAAACTCGCTGCACAGTTGTTTTCTTAAGTTAATCCTACCGGCACTAACGCACAGTATTTTGTTCTTATTTGCACTAGAAATACCTTGATAATAAGAATTTGTTGTGTTCTGCGGTTTCAACCGTGCAGTTCCTATTTCCATGAAAATACGGGAATATAATACATATCTGTTACTTGTCTACAGTTTTTTAAAATTGCTTCAGTTTATATGTTTTCCGTTAGAACATCGTTATAAAATATAGGTTATGTTGTTTGGTGATGATGTTACTTCTTATTAAAGAAAGAGTTCTAAAATTTAGTTAGTCTTAAAACTATTTGTTACTAACAAATATACGAATCCTTTGTCTGTGTAATATTAGTATATCTTTACAATAATATTATAAACCTGAAGAGTTTGTTTGTTTGTTTAAACACACTTATCTCGGGAAGCGCTAGTCCGATTTCAAAATCCTATGCGGACGAGGTCGCAGGCACTGCTAGTATACCACTGAACATTTTCATCAAAATAGAGTTATAAATATAATTTTTTTGCATTTAAATAACAGTTAATAATAATTTATTTATAACTAAAGCTTTAATTTGCAGCAAACCGCCGTTTCTAAGTAACATTTATTAATTTAGGAGCACAGAAAATCACATCATTAAAAATGTTTTTTTTTTAAATACATAAGGATATATATGTACAAGTATGGTGTATAGCTAAAAAATTTGCATTATATTTAGATGCATTTTTGCGATTCATTTACGAAAATCATATAAGAAATTAATATTTCTCAATAAACCGAAATTTTGGGCGCGTTCACAATTATTTAATCTTCAACAATTAATTTTGCACAATATAAGGTTGATAAAGATTTTTCAGTGGATGATTAGAGCTCATACAAATGTAATTTGCATTGGTACCACACCTATTCTGAATCAACCGCCAAACACCTATGTTCACTTAGTTGTGTTCGTGTTAAAAGGGTGGGAGAAACAGTGAAATTACTGGGTTATGTGATATAAGTGACAAATTTAGCAACACCCTAGTGATATCCTTGTGATAAGATGAGCTGTATATGCTGACGATAGGATAACGTATAGTTGTTTGCGGACTTACTTATATAATAACATCATATTTAAAAAACTTATATTTCATATTTTCAAAAATATTACAGTTCTAAAGCTAGACGGCGCGGCAATTGCGTGTTCTCCTAAGATTTTCCACAGTGGGCGGTAAGTACAAATCAAACGGAAGGCGTATTAAAAACAAACAGTGAGCTCACTTTGCCTATAATTGCCTTAAAAACTTAAATTAACATAACAAACATTTTTAGCAAATTCAAAACGCGGTTAATGTGTCTCAAACTAAAACGTTGAACAAAAAATGTTTAATGTTAATTTAACTGCATTGAAAGCTACAAAACCACATTATCAGTAGTTAGGGGTACTGATAGATTGTACCTCTCCAAATAGACAGGTACAAGAAATGATAGATGGCGCTACCCGATAATTCTTAGCTCAAATAATAATAATAATAAATTCCCACAACATCTCATACATTTAATTGACTCCAGGATAAATCGCTTAAAGCACTTTTGTTACGGACGCCAGACAACAGAGGAATCACAAATATAATACTTATATAAGTACATATATGTACCCAAACACAGAACAATATTTGCTCTGGATGGGAATCGAATCCACGGCCCTTGGCGCACAAGATAGGCGCTACCATCTGCGCCATCGGGCCCATCTATCAAATCAAATGTAATAGGGTGGGATCAAGCTTTAACATTCCCGTCGAGTAGGCACGCTCGGCGATATCCACCACGCCCGTTCAGCGATGTAATTATTGGCATAATTTCTTCTTTCTTAGGGAGGCCTATGTCCCATGATAAAACAAGCCGTGAACGAAAAAATATTAGAAGATAGTAAGCAAAAATAGTAATAAACCTGTGTCCGTGAATTACAAATCGCGTGGAGTCAGTAATCGTGTAAAACGTTTTGCTTGCAACAGACACACGGCACTTTATAATGAGTGCGAGTTTTTACCGCAGTTTGATGGGGGACACGATTAACGACGTTATCAAACGTTTAGCCACGTTTCTGTCGGGATAATATCGCGTTTTATATTTGGTTTTACGCTTCAACTTTTCACATTATATTGTTGGATTTATTTGATACTATCTAGAGACTACAACTCCGATAGCATTGGATGGATACAAATTTTGTTCCGGATTATCTGTTTTAAATTTGGATAGTTCTTTCAAAAGTGCGAATTCAATAAATATTGCTATCTAGATGTAATATATATGTAATAAAGAAGATTAAAATATAGTTATTTATTATAACAAAAACGCCGTAATGGAAATATATTTTCATAAACTAGACAACTCTAATTTACATTTTTTTAGTTTTTTACTATATTTGTATTATCGTCTATATAGATCGAATCTATTTAATTCTCCCACATATTCTTTTTTTATATATAGCATAACTTTACTTTAAAATATAAAGTTTAAAAAAAAATGAATTAAATAAACGTCTCCTTTCGCACGCAATGACGTTTTCTTTAATATTTTAATAAGTTTGGATATATTACATATTATTACGCTTAGAGCCGTTAACATTACCTTATTAAACAAAAACTACAAAACCCTTACCAATGCCAGTTTAAAGTTTCATACATGCAATGAATGTTTTTACAAGCACTTCACGCCTTTACAACTCATTTCGGTACATTTCAGATTTACAACTATGACTCATAAAAAAAATACTATTTACTTGCGAGCACCGAACCAAATTTGGTATTTTATGTTCTCATAAACTTCAATATATTAAAACTTTTAAAATCAAAACATGTAGCCAGTAGAATGACATGGCCAGTATTCGAATTTGGGTGAATTTGAAGAAAAGTTTTCTTGCTATGAAATCAAATTAATTGACGCGTGAAGTCCACGATTACACCCACACCTTATATTTGTTTAAGTGAGCCAGAGTTATTTCGAAAAATACCTGTTCTGACAAACGTTCTTTTGTCTTATCTTATAAATCTTATGAATATTGAATTCCAATTAGTATAGTTAATTAAAAAAAAATAATTTCGACCAACGCATTCTGTAAACTATATTTGTAACGCGCGATCTGTCAATCTCACCAACTGTCAAACGCCATAAGGTTCAATAAGAAAAGTTGATATAGTCGAAAAACTTTATAACTATATCGATTTAGATTATCTTTTTATTTTTGTATAATCCTTCGAACTTCGAACAAAAAAGAATTAGTGAGATTACTCCAGCCGTTCACGCGTGATGCTGTGAAATAGAAGGGAAATAGGGATAACTATAACGCATTTTTCGTTAGAACTCGTTTTCTATAGTTGAACAAAGATTTTACTTAATATCTTTGTTAAAACTAGAATTTACCACTAACATAATTGATATAACTAGTTATCACTTTGAGCTATTATAATATTTCAACTATTAATATATTATTTCTCGGTTCTGGCATTCGCTGGCCGCAGTCGCGGTACGCTCGCTTCGCTCGCTCAGCTCGTGCTCTATGGTCGCAGCTCTTACCTAACCTAACATTTCGTTTTTGTTTGAGCATCAGTTAATACTAGTATTAACAAAGGCATGCATTAAAAACTTTTTCTAATTAGGAAAAACACGTTCTCTTAAAACTAGTTTTAATTATAACATACATACAAGTGTTTTTAAGTGCGTTAAAGCATTTTGCTCATATTTATTGTAGCGGTTGCCAGTCGATCAGAGAAATAACGTGGTAATGTAATGATTTTTGGTTTGGAGCGTTTATAAACCGCGGTGAAGGTTTCGTATGTTACTCGCATATTTACTGCATATTTACGAAACAAGGGCCAAGTGACACGCACTTGGCCCTTGTTTCGTAAGTAGTTCGATAGTGCAGATAGTAGAGATCATATCTTATGCATCAGGAGAGGTGGATACAATCCGTCAGTTTGTCAATCAGTTTTTCCTTTGTTAAAATATATTTGTGATCCCACTGTTGTTTGATGTTCGTAACACAAGTGCTTCAATCAACTAACCTCGCAGTTAGGTTCTTGTATGAGATGTTGCGTGAATATTACTAGCATTATAATAATGTTTATACAATATTCTCAATGAAATTTATTAAATTCATAAAACTTATGTATCCTTTGACTTTTACTTGTTAACTTCTTACGTCTTTCTTTTATCTTCGATATACATTATTTTCTTCACATATCCAAAAACTATTAAGCGTTTTGATGATAGGAGAAGTTATTTTACACTATTATCACTCACCCACATTATTCCTTAAGTCACACCACACACTCACCATGGTGTGATAGACGCAAAATGTTTACTTTTCTTTCGCGCCACTTTCTTAGTATAACAAAAGCAAATACGTAAATTTAAGTTTTTATTACCAAGACTTGGGAGTTACAACCCTGCACTGACTACTACTGACAAAATCGAAACTCTAGGTTTCGGGTAACCTTATTCAAAAATTGAATTACAGTATTACGGTTTGATATATCACTGTGGCTGCTGGATCATAACAAAAGTGATGTCCTGGTAATAGTTTGTTCAGAGATTTTAAAATAAATGGTTACTTTGCTATGTCTCTTTTATGATTTACTTTTATAAGCTACAGATTTCGTCTCGGGGTAATTTATTGCTTTTAAATACTTAACACTTTGATGGCCGTAAGAGGCTGAGAGAACCTTTAGAGTTTAAGTTTTATAGACTTTAAGATTCACTTAGGCAACATAACTGTAACTTAATTTAAGCTGCAAAATAAATGTGGTTAGTGTTAATTAGACGTCAATAATAAATGCATTGGATTATTTTTACCACTAAGGTTAATACAATGGTTTTGTAACGCTGTTGCCGGCTAGTGTAAATTAACATCAAAAACTTATTAAACCTTAATTACCCCCATTTTACGCTGCTGTTTTTTTATAAAGGTTCTAAGACTAGTTTAATATAGGCCTAATTCGTATACGATAGGTGATTCTCATGACCCCGTACTGTATTCTTAGCATAGAAGTTCAACTCAATTTATTTATTTGTAAACATAGGTATACAACGGAAGCAAAAAATGTGTGAAATATCACTTTGTAATCATTAATAGACGTACAAATTTATTAGCTTAGGTACAAAATTACAATGAATAATAATTATAAAATGACAACAAAATTATATAATAATGGAAAAATGAAAAGTATTATAACCAACAAATGATAGCATATTAATATACATATCTTTTTTGGAGAAGTGTTTGATAAATTTTGCTCTCTATTTAAATAATTGAATATAAATTATTTATTCAACAACATTTTATAGAAAGTTTTAATTCAATACACAAACATTTAGTTATTGACTTGCCGGTTTAGTTTTTTATTCCTATTCCCACAACATAAACGTTGAAGCATCATCACCTGCACTTTGCGGGCAATTGAGGTCCTTAAAACTTTAAAGTCTGAAATGTCCACCTTGTTCACAACTAGGATGGCTGCATTTGAAGCTGAAATGAAAAAGACCTCGGAACCTGCCACCAGTACATCACTGCCCGCAGAATTTGCTTTGTTTCGCATTTTTATACTTCAGTCGCTGAGTCATTTACAAAACCAAGTGGAGCTCTTGGCCTCCTTAGCTCTCGCCTCCGCATCTCCAACTGAGCCAGTCCCTGGATCAGTTGGAGATGCGGGGGCGAAACAAATTCTGCTGCTCCATGGTGTTGCGGAAGAGAATAGGGAGGATCCATCTGCAGTGGTGGAAAATATTATTAAGTCTGGATTAAAACTTAGTAATATCAAATCTTCTGATATTAAGCGCTGTCATCGGATGGAAAAAGTTACTACAAACCGAAAACCACGTCCATTCCTGGTGAAACTCTTTGACATGGAATCACGGGATGCCATCTGGTTTGCAAAAAAGCTGCTCAAGGGCTCAGGAATTACAGTTTCTGAGTTCCTGACAAAGCACCGACATAGCTTGTTCCTGTCTGCGCGCGAGAAACTGGGCGTCAAAAGGTGCTAGACCCGGGCTGGAGATGATACGCGACACTAGATCTCAACCGCTGCGGACTTGAACAGGATCGAGAAGAAAGCTGCAGCTACCACTGATGTTGTAGTGACTTCTGAGCCAACTCCGAAATATTCACCATTCATCTTTAGTCAATTTTCTGCTCGTGTGTTCAAACGCGGTTGGTAGTGGCTGTATCACCCATAAGATGATCCTCCCTATCCTGGATCCTATCCTGCCTGTAATTTGTCATATTTTGAATTATTCGATATCCTCAGGTATCTTTCCATCGGCATGGAAGGAAGCACAAATTATTCCTTTACCTAAAAAATCTAATCGTGTCTTACTTTCAGACTATTGTCCTATCTCTATTCTTCCGTTTCTTTCCAAAGTCTTAGAACGCCTTATCCATAATCAACTTAGACCTTTCCTGTATAAAAATAACCTCCTGAATTCCTTTCAGTCTGGGTTTAGACCAGGCCATAGTACCACAACTGCCCTTGTCAATATTACGGATATACGTTCGGGAATGGAAATCGGTAAAGTCACGGTTTTGGTACTGCTGGACTTCAGCAATGCGTTTAATACCGTTGACTTCGATATGTTGCTTGGCATGCTACGATCTTTTAACATATCTCCATCGGTTATTGACTGGTTTCATAGTTACTTGTTCGGTCGCCTGCAACGCATTTGCATCGAAAACGAATAATCGTCTTGGTGCTCTATGTCTGCTGGGGTTTCGCAAGGTGGCGTATTATCTCCATCAACTCTTCTCACTATTTATAGACTCAATTCCACATAACATTCTATCGTCCTACCATCTTTATGCAGACGGTCTACAATTTTACTACTGGCGGCATTTCTATCTATTATTGTAAAGCATTCAAGAACTTGGGAGTATTTATGGATAGTGATTTATCTTGGACTACTCAGCTAAAAGAGGTTAGTCGTAAAATTTTTGCCTCAGCGGCATCTCTGAAAAGGTTGCGGAACTTTCTTCCCTTTGCTACCAAAATTGCTCTTGCATAATCTCTCCTTTTAACTATATTGGACTATGCGGATGGGTGTTATCTAGATGTCACTGAGGACCAGTTGAGCGTCTTCAAAATTTATGTATCAGATTCATATTTGCTTTACGCAAATATGATCATGTATCTAAATTTCGTAACGAGCTCAAATGGTTTCCTATCCGACTTCCGAAGAATGATCATATTCTTTCTTTACTATATAAAGTATTGTTCATTCCTTCCTCCTCTAATTACTTAAAAAATCGTTTTGTGTTTTTAGGTGACAGCCACGAAAGATCTCTGCGATCATCAGAAAATTTACTACTTAAGATGCCGATACAATATTTTACAGGAAATCCTTCACAGTTCAAGCTGTGTTTTATATTCTTCCCTTTATTTTTTTTGTGTGTTTGCGTGTGTGTATGTATGTATTGTAAGTATGCATGAGTGTCTGTGTGTGTAAGTGTGTGTGGGTGTGTGTGTGTGTGTGTATTGGTGGATTTTTTCCTCTATATATGTTGATTGTTTATATTTATACATTAGTTTAATTTATTATACACCTCAAACTGCCTAATTATTGTTGTATTTCTCTTCTGTCCAAAGATTGCCTCGAAGAGATTGCTCTATACGATAAGGCTGCCTATTATACTGCACTGTTGTATGTTTTTCTATGTTATTTGAATGTGTTCCTTATGGTGTGTATAATAAAGAATATAATTATTATTATACTTCCCGTCTTTTGAAATACATTATTTCATTTTTTAATGTAGTTGAAATAACACAAAACATAGCTAAATGAACTAAATATTCATCTTTTTATATAAAAAATACTTTCATGATTTTTTTCTGGGATAAACTTCTAAACTACTGAACCGATTTTAAAATTTGTTTGCTAACTATGGGCAGTCTGATTCAAATTGAGAGATAGGATAGTTAATGACTCAATTTATAGTCGTAATATTTCTTAATGTTTATGTTCTCTTTACTCAAAATGAACGTCAAATGTTTGCTAACTTCAAATAAAAAATAATGAATTATAGTCGAATTTCAACCACTGGGTGACAACTTGGAAACATTCTTAAGCAAAACGCAAACATTATTTTTCAGAGTCAATTCAATTGTAATCTAACTCAATCCGATAGCTAATAAAATCCGCTCGAATAAATGAAAAACTGTGTCATACATCGAGTGACACGCACCTGCCTGAAATAAATAACCAATTCTGTTCCGCGTTACGACCAGTTGTAAAAAACGACAACTTTATGTCACGCTTTATTATGTACTTAGACGACAAAACAAAATTATGGCACACGTGAAAGTTAAAGAGTGTATTTACGAATATATATATAATCTTTAAAAAATTTAACCTATTTATTTAGAGATCGTTAACTTAATTTGATGTACATGAAAACATATATATATATAAAAGAGACTTCTAAAACTCTCAAAATGAGTTCAGTAAATTTTTTGGTAAATTAAATCATTGGTTGTCATTATAATTTTCGTCATACTGCAAAAAATATTGTATTGACTATACAAATAGATGGTATTATTTAAAAAATCTCTTAAAAAATATAAGGGGACAAGTTATGTCGCGATACTAAAAAGTAAATTAGTAATATACCATAACATAGAATTATCGTAATCCTCTTAATCATTTAAATATTAGCAAAGTAGAGGAAGTTTACATCCAGACATTGAGACTTCTAGGATATATATCCTACAAGTCGAAACGAATTCTATGTGGGTAGAATTTTGGTTGTGTATTTTTTTAATTTGTTGAGAATTGGTTGAGAATCTGGTACATGTTAGCATTTAGTTAGGATTTGGGTACATATCTTAAGTAATGTCACAAAAAGGACACTTCGTACAAAGGTCGTTTGCATTGGTAACTCACTCTCACCTATGTCAACCGCCAAAAGCAGTATTCGCATTGCTGTGTTCTGGTTTGATGGGTGAGAGAGGCAGTGAAATTAATGTGAAATAATGTCACAAAATAGGCAACACGCTAGTGATATCTATGTGGTATTAAGTACGGTGACGCTTGCTGCCACGAGGACTGGATGCTTGGTTGTCAACCTGGCCTTATAAAATACTTGGGCCACAGTTCCAAAAGTTTTCTACGGCATTCTAACGTTGCACGTCGGTTACTATATGATCAAGTACCCATTTTGTTAGTGCATAGATTACGTTAATTATAATTATTAATATTTACGAAGTCAATTTAATCGGATAGCTAGCGTCTCAAAGAAGTATAAGTGGTTCATAACCGAGTAGACTTAACAGAAGTGAATTTAACATTTATAAAGCTAGAGATTACACGCATATAAGTCGGTCTATATCTTGTTTGCTTGTCGTATATAGTAAATGCACACACTAATACTTATACTTATCTTATCTTATAGTATTACAAAGGTATTGCTATATATTACTCCTAAATGTAATATTTGACCAGCGAAGTTAGGTTTACAATGATTTATATGATATTAGCCGTAAGTTTTAGATTAAATGAGTATTGTAGACTTGTTTGTCGTCTCAAAAAATTTAAAAAAACAAAAGACATGCATGGTCGCTGTTTGTGAACGTCGAATATTTTATCACACAAAGAAATCCTTATTTTTGGGCCAAGAACAATAAATATTGTGTTGTTGGCACGTATATATTATTTACTATCAGTGCTTTCGACATAGTCAACGTAGAATAGTGACTTTGGGTGGTACAGTGGTTTTCAGGATATATTTATTTATTTAAAACGGATTCCAAATTATTTAAATATAAAATATAACCTAAGTATAGCCTTACTCGATAAATGGACTATCTAACACAGAAAGAGTTTTTTTCAATTGGACCAGGGGTTCCTGAGATTTGGGTGTTCAAACAAACTTTTCAGCTTTATTATATTATTATAAATATGACTAGGTATATTAATATAATAAAAATAGAAGGTAGTGAGAAAGAAGGCAAAAAGTAAAAGGGGTGACATTCTTTGTATAAAACTTCTATGGTTTTAATAAGTTTATAAATAAAAATAAATATCCTAACTATTAAATTAAATTATAGTTAATATTTTTTGTACACAATTCTTAAAAGATAGTAAAATAAGGGATTTTACGTTTGTATGGAAAATATTTAATTTTCAACTCTATTTACTCTAAACTCGCATATATACTCTTTACAATTTTCTTATATTTACAGGCTTCCCTTAAGAAGAGGTAAAATAGGGGGTAAAAGTTAGTATGGAAAATTATTAATGTTTTATTCTATCAACTCCAAACTCACTTCTTATTCATAGCATACTTTTTATTAAAATTTTATAGTTTAATTTATTGTGTTTTTTATTATTTTTACAAATTACTTTTACACAGGGTTGAAATAGATAGTGTTAGTTAGTATGGATAATCTTATATATACCTACTTAAGTTTAATTGTGTATGATTTCCAAAATAATAAAAATACTCATTATTTCAATATATGAAAATTTATTAATTCCAACATTACAGCTATCAATATAGATAGATTTTTTTATAAATAAAATTCATTCAGTTTGTGATTCTAAAATAAAAGCTTTTCACTAAATGCATATGAAAGGATGTAGGGTGTTACACAAAAAAAATATATTTTTGTCTTTCGGTTCAAGGAAGACAATACAAAAAACTCCAGAGTGGTCCAGGAAATTGTGTTTCATCTGATATGCGTAGACAGTCGCGCCATTTGACAGCGGTGTCAAATAAAAGCGATGTTCGAAAACCGTACCGCATCGTTGAATGTGTTCAGATACGGACAATATTGTCTTTAACCGAACATATCAAATGAAGAAGATAGCGTCCTCTTTGGGAGGTGTATCGGCTGTGGATATTGTAAGTTTAACTATCCAATACTCGAAATATTTAACTTCTAGACTTTATTGACTTATTTTATGTATTCAAAATCTACAGCTCTTACATTCTAATAAAAAAATTTTTTTTGAAACTTACAGCGATTAAAGGGTTTTGCATATCTAAACTAAAAATGTAAAAAATATAACAATAAAGTCTAAGTCAAATATACTTTATTCAAGCAGGCTCATGCAAGCACTTTTAAATTGACAATAAAATAATAATAATTAAATTAATATTTCCAATAAGGAATTGATAGTTTAAGCATATTAAAAAATAAACACAAAGGAAAACATAAAAAATCTACATCAGCACCTAATATCATTTTTTGTGGTAACTCATGCAATCAATGTATTGGCCAACTCGGCCAAGAAGCAAGAAAAGTAATAAACACAATTTATCTTTTCTTTTTTGCTTGAGAATATTATATGTGTAAATATTACGGTTAAATTATGGCAATCGGCTTCAAGCATGAATTTTCATTGACTTAATATTAGATATGTAAAAGTTTATTTAATTTCTGCGTCATCATCATAATAGCGTCATAAATTTTAACTACTGGACATAGGCTTCCTTAAGAAAGGGGGAATTTGCCCATAATTGCCGCGCTGGACAAGCATGGTGTCAATCGAAGAGTGTAGCTTCGCGACGAGAAGGTTGCTGTAATAGAACTGTTACGAGTGGATATACCGCCATCTGCCGACTCCGGTACCTAAATCTTTTCCTTCGAAATCTGGTACAAGGAGAAGGCACAATACTACTTTGCCGGTACCCCACGGCAAATCTTATAATACATATTAATACATTAAAGATACACACCACATACTTGATCAAAATAAGAAAGTTATTATATTATAACAGCTTTTAATTTAATAAAAAAAACTATTTATGATTTAGAAATACTTGCGAAATAAACGGAACCGGACATCCGGAAAAAGTTTAAGAAATAAAATGAATAACTTGGGACCGTAGCATCTTTACAAAATTAATTTATTAAATCGACTTAAGGACTTTTTAGTTAACTTTGTAATAAAAGGTTTACGAATTTTGTTCGAAACAAAAAATTATGAAATCTGAGTGTTTAGAAAGTTTACATACAATGAGGATGTAATTGTAATATCAGATTTTATGTTCAAAAACAAAAGCAATCCCGTTGAGACTTTCATGGAAGAAACGTCACTAGAGGAATTTTTTTTTCCGTGTATTCGTTTTAAAATTTGCCATTTTTTATTTCAGCTGTTATCTACGACACCTTATATTTCGGTATGACAAGAATATAAAAGATCTACCTATAAAATTGAAAACGTTTATGATATTTACCAATTTGAACTAATTTCGCAAATATTTTTTTGTTAATATGGTATATATTATCAGAAGAAAAATCTTAGGCTAGAATATAAAAATTGGATAAAAAATTTCTTGTCGCTCATTTTGACTTTATAAGCCTTAGCCCTTTTGACAGTATAAACTTTTGTAATGTAACCTTATATACTACGTTTGATATAACAACCAGAATGCGTGCTACAAACATCGTTTTAATTAGGTTTTTTTTATTCATTATACCAATACGAACTCAATATATAAATATGACTATAAATAGTTAAGACAGAAGTTTGTTTTTTGGTTATTTATTTACTACAAACTGTCTCTTTCATGGGACATTCAGCAGTATATTGGTAGTCGCTGACGCTGACGAGCTCGGTATGTGACCTGTGTCACATCCTTATTGTGCATACAGTTAAACTACTGTGATTGGGTTAGATCTTGTGGTATTTTGCGTTTTAATCTACGCATTTTGTTGTGGTTCTCCAATAGGAGCCAGTAAAATTTTCAAATTTGGATGCCTAAATACCAATATCATCATATAAATATTTGTTCTGAGTAATGAGCGAAACTACGACCCACGCATAAAATAGGATCACTAGCACTGATCAATTTACAAAGGTTACGTCTATAAAATTTAATAACCGTTCCAGTCAAAATTACGGTATAAAAACGAGAGCCTCGTAATGAAAATCGGCATCATATCAAAGGACGATTATTTCAAATTATCCCTTCAACCAAACCTTCGGGCACTAAGAGCATATTGAAGGCCACTTTCTTTGCGGCCCGACAAATATTTGATAAACTTTACTGCACAAGGCGTCAAAAAGAAAATAAAATAGCCAGTTCATTGTTCTTTATGCTAACGATACCGTCCGTATTTACAGTAAAAGGCATTTAAAATTTGTATTAATGTAATTTCTATAACCGCATTATTCGTATCTTTAAAAACAGAGGTCTTGCGGTAAATATTTAAATACTAAATAAAACATTTTTAAGGCAGTAATTATAACTTTCAAATCCTGATAAAACATTTGTCGTTTGCCGGAGAGCACCAAAATACGTCAACTAAAAATGTAAAAGTAAAACCGAATTTTGAAGCCGTTAAAATATAGTTTATTACAATATATTTAGCTAAAACAAACTTAATAAAATATATAATGTATTATATTATAATATTTAATATATTTTAATTATTATATTATAATATATATTATATTTTTTAAGTTGATTTTTCTTAACGTTCAATGAATGATAAAAAATAAAAAACACACACATCGGAGACAATAATATGACTCCGCGATAAGTCGGTTAAAGCATATATTTGTGGCATCAGACAATAGAGGGATTGTAATTACAATACTTAAATACTTATTCATCACCCAGATACAGTACAAATAGATTTTATTTTATTTTTATTCACAACTTTTAGCGCCTAAGATAGGAACACTACCGATAACACTTTAGGGTCCGGTAACGTTTGATTGTAAATAATTGTAAAAATTATGAATGGATCTGATTTTCTGGATCCAAATATGAAACTTCCATCAATACATCACCTGCAGACTCGAATTTGAACACCAGAAGACAAAGGTCTATAAATTGTCTACGTTTTGTTTTAACATAAAAATAGAACTTTTTAAAATAATATTAAATTGAATGTAGGATTCATGTAATAAATCTTATAGAAGGGATCTAGTATAAATGGAAGTGTCAAATAGTTACGTCGATTCATAGCCCGAGAGCTGAAAAACATTTTTGGGCAAGTAAATGAGGTAACTTGTCGTGAGATATCGGCAGTGTAGAATAGTACCTCCCTCTGTACCATGGGTCGTAAGAGGCGACTAAGGTACCAAAATAAACAGATCGCGGAATATCCATCCAAAAAGTGTAGCTCAAATACATAGGGTGGGGATGGGCAGCAGCATCCCCGTCGCGAAAGCTGCGCCCTGCAATTGCCAACACGTTAACACGTTTGCCCAGCGCGGCAATTAATTGATGATGCAATGAGGTAGCAAAAAGTTTGCATCACATCTGAATGCTAAATATAATTGAAAATAGTTGATACGTGAAAGTTTTTGATACAACTTTTTTATAATACATAAAATTATAATTCAAGTCAATTTCTAGAAAACATTTTATCGTTTGACAAGTGTGAATGTAAAAAAATTAAAACAGGCAGCAAATCTTTTAGACAAGTAAATCTAGTATCTGAAAATGCTAAAGGATTTAAAAACCTTTATTTTTTGTCTATCTTATATATGTATATTTATGACATTAATTAAATTGTTCTCAAGTTTCATAAACATATTTTGGGACTTTTGTGGCTTACATAGTCTTTAACCAGCACATACTTCTGAGTTTTTGAATGAAAATATGTATATAACTTTTTTAAATAAATTTACTAATGTTACATAATGCTAGTTATGTAAATTAATTGTAACGTAGTATCTTTATATAGGTTACCTGGAGGAGATCGCCCTGAGCGATAAGGTTGCCTATTGTATTATAACTTGTAAATTTTTGTTCTTTGTGATTATGTATTTTTTTTTGTTTACATTAAAGAGTGTTATTATATATAAATAACGTTACAATTAACTTTCATGTATTTTTTCTACATGTTTTCTTTAACATGTTTTTAAAGCCACTGCGAAATGTGATAAATAAATAATAATAATTATTATCAAGTATACTGCTGACCATATAAGCTTACATCTATTATTTTATTAAAATTTGGGTCTTTTCAATAATTCGTTGTATTTTATGCGGTTCAATAATAAAAAAAAGCAAAATTCTAAATGTATGAATTGTAATTCTAACAAAATAAATTTTCTTCACAACGAGGATGCAATTTTTAACGAATATACTGCCATCTGTCGGCTCTTAAGCAACTCTTATGACACTTGGTACAGCGGAAGGTTCTTACTTCACCATTCTCCTCTACCGGTAACTTGCGGCACTTAAAAGTCTATCAGCTCTCCGACTATTACTTGTCATAAACCATCATCTTCTGAAAGTAATCCTTAGCGTAGTCTCATTTTTCGTATAAGACAGTGAAAGCTGTGAGATCAAATTTAAGGCGAATAGTTTTTAAAAATCACCATTCGAAAATAACCAAGAAAATGCCATGGTGATTCCTTCTTCCTTTACCTAACTTTCTCTGTGGCCCATACAAATAACCAATTACATAAAACAATAACCTCCCGGACCGAGTCTGACTAAACGCGAATGAAAAACTATTCCGAAGATCGTACATAATATTTTAAAAACAGTCCAACTCTGTAAGCAAAAAATTAAAAGCTACTAGAAACTAAATTACTGGGTAATATGTCATTAGGGTTACCGACCAGATACGCGATGATCTAATACTATCCTTATACGAGGGTTAAAAAGTTTCAAGAACGCGTAACTTCACCCGAATTTCTTACTATCCTAGTGATTTTAAAAAGATATATATACAATTCTCACAGATGTGCTTCAATAAAAACGTTTATATATTTTGAGGGGCCCAATGGCACAGATGGTAGTGATCCTATCTTGTGCGCTCGATGGTCGAGGGTTCGATTCCCACACACAGCAAGAATAAATTTGTGATTTCTTTGTTGTTTGGCGCACGAAACAC